>LPNX010364631.1:167459-195662 GCA_001517045.1 Pseudotsuga menziesii | reverse complement strand
TCTTCTCTAACATCATATTACTTGTTAGTGTCGAGATATTGGACCTCGATACCCTTTGATCGCGGGTGTTGGACAAGGGAATCCTTAAGCACGCGACCGAAGTCATTAACTCTTGGTATGATCTTCAGAGGCTTCTTGGCATCAGTGCTTTCCATTTTTCTGGACGGCTAAGGAGTGTATCATAGCTATGAAATTCAATGTCGATGAAGGAAGTGAAAGTCATGTCCAATTTATAAGGAAAAGCTTCTGTCTTAATTCATGAAAAATAAAGTATTGAAAGACTATCAAACTTCACAAAAGACCTAAGTAATTAACTAGCAATTTAAAAAATGTGAGGAGACATATCAAGAATCTTTAGGTTGTGCAGGCAACCTAGGATTCAAACTATGAACCACTAGGACAAAGGAAGTATCCCACGACAACGTTCTTCCATGGGCATTTCCTAATGGACAAAACGTGCTTTATGGTGGATGCCCATCATAATACCCATACCAAGTAGAAATTTATATTTAATACCATAGGTAGTACGTAACTCGTGTTGTTATGAGGTGTGTTTAAGAATCATAGTGCTATACATTAAATTGATTTATTTTTAAATTTTAACAATTGAAACAACTCAGGAATTTATGTCCTATCAAAAGTGTTCTAAACCAATAAAAAAATTAAATAATTATTTTTTAGAAATGGTTGAATTTACTTTAAATCTTCGCAATATTTTTTTTAATATTACAATCATGTAAAATTTTATTAAACTTTGTAAAAGTTTATGGGTCAAAACTCAAATTGATTTAATTCAATGCACTTTTTGACTTTTTAATTGAAAAGTATAGTCCTCGAGAGTGGCATATGAACCACGGATTTTGAAGTAGATTACTTAATCCGCAAGTTTTAAGTTTTGACCATGGATTTTTGAGTCTTTGCAGCCCTTAATTTTGGATTGTTTTACATGTCACGCTTTAAAAAGATTACATGTATGATGTGACATAGCACAAGTTTGAAGTAGATTACTTAATCCTAAAGTTCTGACCATGAATTTTTGATTTTTTTTTTGGAGTCTTTGCATCTCTTAATTTTAGATTGTTTTGCATGTCACACTTTAAAAAGATTACATGTTACATGGCACAAGTTTTTCATTTTTTTGCAAACTTTATTTTTGCGACCAACCACCATACAATAGTTCAAAAATGTGATATGAGGCACACTGATCGAAAATCAAACTTCCTTCAAGATGTGATAAGGGCATGGGTGTTCTCATTCCATATCTAATGAAAAGCCCACAAGGGCATGGATGTTCTCTTTTCATATTTAAATGAAAAGCCCATTTGTGGATTGAACAATTAAGGAGGATGATTTCGAACACAAATTCCATACTTAAAATCCTACCATTATTTACATTAGGGATGGGTTTATAAAAAGAATGACCAAGAAAGTACTTAAAATCCTATCATTATTTATATTAGGGATGGGTTTATAAAAAGGACCAAGAAATAAATTAATGTTAGCTTGATCTTCTTTTTTTAAATTTTTTTTAAAATTATTGATTTAATGTAAATTTGTTAAATACATTAATGGTATGTTTTTCATGTATTCATACCGGTTTTGAAGACCGTGATGTTAAAAACAAAGAAGATGGTGCACAAGGTTCATGGTCACACCAAATGAGTCAAAGTGGATGCAATCAATGAACCTAAACCAAAGGGAACCCAAGCTTGCCATGGATCCACATAAAGAATCGAACCATCTTTCCCTTACAAGAAAGTAACTTGCTTTCATTGTGTACTTTCATATAGAAAGCAACACTGAAGAAAGATTAAATAGGATGAAATAAGAGGAGAACATATTTTTGGCTCTCTAATTTTTCATGTACTTCAGTTGGAATTTTAATGAGAAGAAGTCATCTTTGGACAAGTCGTTTTCTAGGAAATTATGATTACTAGTTGTATATACTTTTTACTATTCTACCACATTTTCTAAGAATTGGTATTGTGATAAGAATGTATCTCACACTGTGGACTACTCTTATGTGTAGTTGTTTCAATCTTATTTCTATTTTCTAAAAGTGTTTGCGTAAATCTTTGAGCATAGGACTGTTGAAACATTCTATTCCATATGGGCATCTTATCCCATGACAATGCATATATAAGACTTCCTTATACACAATGTATATACATATAATATATCTTAGGCCTTCAACCTATCATGGACTCCATGATAAGACACTATGGCGATGGCTACTTAGAGGAACAACCAAACCCATGCTCGTGGCACTCCAACCACCTACATCTGCAATCCCTTTGGGAGGTCCTCTATATATGTCATGCATATCATGAGGGTTAAACCATTGAGGTTCTATTGTAGCTATTTAGAACTCACTCGGCCTCTTTGATGGGTCAACTGTCCATATCTCTGTGCATGAGTCTAGAGTGTCATGTCGGACAAGAAGGTCCTACATCTGGATCATCAAAACTTTTGTTACTAAATATGCATACAAAAATATTTTGACCTTTTTTTTAAGAAACAGAACCAAAAAAAAACAAAAACCAAAACTTATTTCAATTACTGATATTGCCCTAATGAGAAATTGGATGTAATATAAGCTGGACCTCTTTTATAGTCCATCCTAGCATATGAGTACTCTTCAATAGCTGGTAGGAGATATGAACACCAGCCAAAAAATACATCGTTAAAGGTGTTAGAGACAATCCCACCTACAAGTATATACATCATATATTCCTGACAAACCATGCTAGGTTTCCGAGGAGTAAGAGGGATAATTTTTTGTGCAAGGTTGCATCAATGGGAGCCTCTTAACAAAGTATGACACAAGTATACTCCCAGATCCAAAGTTCTTTTGCTTTCCTATCTTACAATCATTTAATTGAATATTCATGTTCACAAGGATCTTGGTGCACTAATCAAACACTATAGGCCTCAAGCACCCCACTACATAGAACATATATGCATGTGATTCTTGTTGTAATGATGTTGATCTTTCCACCTGTGTAATGGTTACAAGGATGAATTTTAAAATCAAGCTTTAAATGTTGTTAATAGGGACTTAGGCATCTATGTTTTGGGTACTCACGGAGTAGTAGGAATTCACATACTCTTGTATGGTCAACATGCCACCACCACATCCTCCTCCTCTTAGGTTTATTGGAACTCCCCGCCTAGAAAAACATGTTACGAAGTAAATGCCATCAACCTCAAGATTGAGGATCTCACCATCCCAAAAAAATACATTTTGATTAGGACCCTAATACCATACTTATGTTTGTAGCAATTTATTTTGGGCATGCATGTTTGGAATCCATAAAATTTTTAGAAGGCCATAATTACAAAGCACATCTAAAGTTTCTTAATAATCAAGGACAATATTATCAATGACCTCATGTTCCACCTCTCTCCAAATTATAGCCATGATTTATCACCTAAAACATTCATTCAAGTTTTATGAGAATTAGAAGGATTTTTTGAGAATTGTTAGGGGTCCATGTGCCTAATGCAATAGACAGGAAATGTACACACGCCTTTTGTTCCAGACAAGCACGTGGAGGTATTTCTACATGCGTCCTGTGAGAATGGGAAGCACATGGGTGCAAACCCAAGGATAGCAAGGGTCCTCTAGTGCCATTTAAAAAAAAAAATAGAAATAAACCAATGAAATGAAGGATACATGAGATAGGAGAAACCTAGCGGTGATGGAATAAAAAATGGTCAGCTACTGCTCTGTAATATCCAATTGAATTTTGTGAGTATTTTGAGATCTAGAGTAACATATGGTTAAAAAATACTAATGAATTGGTAAATTGTTATTTTACATGTATTTGGTTTAGTTTTTACCCACTTT
The DNA here is from genome assembly GCA_001517045.1 of Pseudotsuga menziesii. Taxonomy (NCBI): domain Eukaryota; kingdom Viridiplantae; phylum Streptophyta; class Pinopsida; order Pinales; family Pinaceae; genus Pseudotsuga; species Pseudotsuga menziesii. The sequence goes on along the minus strand of LPNX010364631.1, from coordinate 191,812 downwards.
TATATAGTTTAAAATTTATGTTAGCTATTATTATTAATGGTTTTCATCATTTCATGAATAATAGTGTGCTTTGAGATTGTTTCATAATATTTGCAAGTACAAGAGAATTTTTAAATACTTTCATGGTGTTTTTATGCTTGTTTTGGGTCTTATTGGATTTGTCTTAACAAGTGAATTACTCGAAATTGACATGCATGCAAGGAATTTTGTGCCTTGTATATTTCATTATATGTATCCTTTTTCATTTTTCCTTAGGATCCACTCCACTAGGTCATGAAGTTAGCCTTATTTTTGTACGTGGTACTTTGAATGGTAGAGCCTATCGATCATGGGTTCCCTAGTTAGTATCTTCATGTTCTTATTGGTACCTATGTTGGATTTTTTTATAAGTTCAGAAACTTTGTTTTAGTTTTACTATGAATTTGCGTTGAAGCATCATGACTTCCTCTCAATATTTTTCTATCCATCCTTTATGGACCTCCCAAAATTTTGTTTTGATTTACACTTTTGTATTGCATACTATCACTTGTGATATTGAGACTAATGCTCATTTTAGAAAAAACAAGATCGCGGAGCAATAACAATAAACAAGATGAAAATATTAAACACATTACAAGAGAGACACTAATATAACGTGGTTCACCCAATATGGACTACATCCACACATAAACTGCCAGTCCTTTATTATTATATTGTCCAACAAAATGAAGGGATACAACCTACATCACACTCACTGCAGTACCTCTTCATTCTCTCACAGTCTCTCATACAATCACATAGATCGTTTTACAATGCTATAATACAATACACAACCATATTACAATGCTTTCCTTTTATAGGGTAATTAACATGGGAAAATACCACGGGTCACCCAATACCATGGGACCGTAAACTGTTGGCCAACAAACATCCCAAAAAAATTATTTCGGGGGCTTTTCCCCTGCACCCCCATGCTGGGAAAAGTGTATGGTAAAACTAGGGTACAAAATCAGGAGAACAATAACATCTATGAATCAGGAAGATCAGGCTTCACAACCAACAATATCCCACCTGGATATTGATCACAACAACTCCATCATTGCTACACTTGTTGGACTATGCTCTAAACTTTGGACCTGGAAAATTTCTCATCTTCACCTTCACACTTGAATGCCAACATAAATCGAGTAGGAACTCAGTTTATCTCTGGTTACTACCTTTGTCAACATGTTTACAGTTCTGGCTAGTGTGTATCTTTTCCAACTTCAACAGTTCATCTTCCAAAACATATCTTGTGAAATGGTACTTGATATATATATATGTTTAGTCTTCAAATGGAAGGTTGAGTTCTTTGCAAGATGAATGGAACTTTGGATGTCATTGTACAACCTTCTATTCTCCTTCTTCTTACCCAATTCCTCCATGAACCTCTATACCAAATCATCTCTTTACTAGCCTCTGTAGTAGCAACATACTCTGCTTTTTTTTATTGAAAGTGCAACAACCTTTTACAATTTCTAAATCCAACTTGATGTTATTCCACCTACAGTAATAACATAATATGTGGTTCTCCTCCTGTTGTAATTACCACCTGCCATATCTACAACAACATATCCCTTTAGAACAGTGTTAGAACCTCCAAAACATAATGCATAAGAAGTGGTATCTCTCAAATACCTGAAAATCAATTGTACTACCCTCCAATGCTCTCTACCTGGATTGTTCATATACATGCTTACAACTCCCACTGCATGTGTAATATCTAGTGTTGTCCATGCCATGGCATACATCAATATGCCAACTGCTGGTGAATAGGGAACCTTGAACATGAATTCTATCTCCTCTCGTGTCTTGGGACACATCTCTTTACTTAGTAAGAAATTTTGGCCAAATTTGTACTAACTAGTTTTTCATTCTGCATTCTAAACCTCTCCAACACCTTTTCTATGTACTCACCCTAAGACAATGTCAATTTCCAATTTTTCCAATCTCTTATTATTCCCATACCAAGGATTTGCTTTGCACCACCCAAATCCTTCATCGCAAATGAATTAGCTAGTTTCCTTTTGATCACATTTATATCCTGCATGTTAGACCCTACAACAAGCATGCCATCCACATACAATAACAAGATAATATATCTTCCATTATCTAACCTCTTGAAATAAACACAGTGGTGAAAATGACATCTACTGTAACCTTGTTCTGTCATAAACTTATCAAATTTCAAATACCATTGTCTTGGAGATTGTTTTAGGCCATACAAGCTCTTCTTTAACCTACAAACCAAATTCTCCTTCCCTTTGATCTCATACCCTTGTGCCTACTACATATAAATATCGTCCTCTAAATCCCCATAGAGAAAGGATGTTTTTACATCTAACTATTCAAGATGCAAATCTTCTACTACCACTAGACCTAAAATATTCCTAATTGAAGTCATTTTAACAACATTAGACAATATTTCATCAAAATCTATACCTTTCCTTTGTGTGAACCAAATCCATTTAAATGGTCAACAATAAATCTACCTTTTGACATATTCATATTAAATAAACGCTTCATTAGAAATACCTTGTTGGAAGCTAAGGGTTTTTCATAGAGCTTAGCCAATGCATGCATCACACCCTTCATTGTCTTTTATTTTGAGATATTGAAAGCCACTGACAAAGCTGGGCACAATTGTATTGGCCCTAGTCCCTTTCTATAAATAACATCCCATTCTTCTTCCTTCATAGTCGTCGACTAGTTTTCTTTTCCGACCAATAGTAGGAACAGATCCTCCTGGTATAGACAGTCCTCCATTTGCATCTTCTATAACTAGTAGATTTGGCCATTAAATTTATTGACCCTAAACTTTTATTCTTCTTCCATTGCTCCCACTTGAACCAGGAACCCTTCTTTCCTTCGAGTTTACCATCCAAATAGACTTTTGGCTCTGATACCAATTGTTAGAAAAATAGGATTGCAAAGCAATAACAATAAACAAGATGAAAATATTAAAAACAAAAACACATCATAAGAGAGACACCAATTCAAGAGAACATGGAAAAAATGGAAGTAACCAAAGAGCTCCTGCTTCGGGAAATTGAGCTAGAAAAAAGCTTACAATCCATTCTCAGGCAAGAAGAAGAAAGTTGGAGGCTGCGGTCCAGAGTCCTTTAGCTCAAGGGGGGCAACCAAAACACAAAATTCTTTCAAAATCAATGCAGAGAGCGTCAGAGAAGGAACATTATAAGGGAGCTGAAGAAGGAAGATGGAACCACTATAATAAGAAAGGTGACAATCATCTCTAAGGTAAGAAGTTTCTTTGAAAGTCTTTATAATAATGAAGAGGATGTTTCGCAAGAGAATATGGAGTAAATGATTAGAGATATCCCCTCTCTGGTCAGTCCTGAGGATTTCGACATTCTTGAATCCCCTATCTCAGAAGAAGAAATAAAGAAAGCCATTTGGACTCTTCACCCCGATAAAGCCCCTGGACCAAATGGCTTCCCTATCTGTTTCTATAGGATGTGCTAGCCAATAATAAAGAAGGACCTGCTGTGTCTAATCTCCTAGATGTATAAAGGGAAATTGGGAGGAGCCACCAAACCACTTTCCTAGCTATAATTCCTAAAGATCCCAACCCTCCTCTATCAAAAGATTCAGACCAATCTCTCTATGTAATGCTTCGTATAAAATTTTCACCAAAGTCCTATCCCTCAGACTTAATACAATCATCCCTTCCCTGATCTCTCCCAATCAAGGAGGCTTCATCTCAGGCCGTCACATTAGTGATAACATCCTCCTGGTCCAAGAAGTTGTTCATTCTTGTATAAAAAAGGGTGAAGTGGGTATGGCCATTAAGCTTGATTTAGACAATGCCTTTGATCACATAAGGCATGATTTCATTTTGTTGGTCTTGGAAAAGTTTGGCTTCCATCCCATATTTATTAAACAAATACAATCCTACATAAATTCCCCATGGATAGCACCTCTAATCAATGGGAGGCCCACATATTTATTCAAATCCAAGAGAGGGATCCGATAGGGCTACCCCCTCTCTCCCTTCATCTACATCCTCGTGGACGACTCTCTGAGTAGAAGATTAAACAGGCTCCTCAAAGAGGGACACCTCCCAGGCCTTTCCTTTAAAGCTGGAGTTCAACCAATAAATCACGCTCTCTTTGCTGATGATACGATCTTCCTGGGTAGTGCATCCCCTCATATTGCTAGGAATTTTCTTAGGTCCCTTGACCTTTTTCTTCACTCCTCAGGTAGCACTACAAATCTGGATAAATGTCAAATCTATGGTTGGAACATCAATGTGGTCACTCTTAGAGACATATCCCAGATTCTCCACATTTGCTTTAACTTTGACTGGACTCATTTCGTCTATCTGGGCATCCCCATAACTAAAAAGACCTTCACTACTGCCATGTGGGCACCAGTCATCCAAAAGATAAAAAGAAAGATCCATTTTATGGGATCCAGGTGCCTTAATTTGGCCGAAAAAATAACCCTCATTCAATCAATACTCTCCTCGTATCCCATCTACACTAGCTCTATGATTTTGGCCCCCAAGACAGTCATGAACAACATTAGCATGGAAATCAGGAAATTTCTTTGGCAGGGAGGAAAGTTGCAGAACAAAAAGTTTCACCTGGTAAATTGGTCCGCCATCAAGGCCCCAAAACACAAAGGAGGATTGGGCATTAGAGACTCGGAGCAAATGAACAAAGCTTTATGTGCAAAAATGGTTTGGAGATTGGTAACTGGTAGAAAAGACTGGTGGAAAGAAGTCATAAGGAAAAAATATATTAAGAAGCCTAGATCCAAAATCCTAAACAACTCTTGGGATGGGAAGGGCACCTCTTTCTGGCTATTGTGCAAAGCCTCTCTCAACCTGATCCATTCTAATTCCTATTGGATTCCAGGTAATGTCAAAAATATTAAAATTTGGGAACACAAGATCTTGGGGCTCCCCCCGCTATCTTCGGTTCCCACGCTGGAAGAGCTATCCAAATGGGCCTGTGATAATGGTATAACATCTCTCTTCGACCTCTCTTCATGGGACTAGAATGGTAGGTGGAAAGGATGGAGAATGCTTCACCCTCCTGAGCATATGAATATAGTTGAGGAATTCTTGTTCACGCTCCTGCATGGTATGGTACCGACCAACAGATCCCCTAAAGACGCCATTGGTTGGGGAAAAAATGACAATTACATGGTCAAGGAAGTATTTAAGATGTTGACCTCAGATTCAACAACAACATCTGAAAGCATGTGGAAAAAGGTTTAGCAATCGGACTGTATCCCCAAAGTTAACTGCTTCATCTGGTTACTAATGCACAACAAATTTCTCATAGCAGAAAACCTCAGGAAAAGAGGAATTGCAAGCCCATTTAGATGTGCTCTATGCAATTCTGAGTCAGATTTGACATTACACATCTTCCTTCAATGCATCATATTTGTGCAAGCCTTGAAGTCTATTCTATTTCCATTAGGCACTCTCTTTAGGCCTCAAGATTCTCTCAGTCAGCTCTTAACTAACTGGAACATTAAATTCCTAGGCACACTCAGAAAGAAACCCATCCTCAAGTGACTGTGGAACACTATCCCTAAAAACTTATGTTGGCCAGAAATAGAACAATCTTTAAAGGAGAGAAAGTAGTTCCAAATCGAATAGTCTCCAAAATAGTTGGCATGATATCAGAAAAGCTAGCCACAAAAGGGACCAGTTATCCAGACTTGGAATATTTACCCACCCTAGTCTCCAAATGGTGCAACACCTTTCTTAAGAGGAGCTCCCCTTAGTCCAACTCTTCTATCTATCGGTCTAAAACTCCCTCCAGCACCCTTCCTTTGGAGATTAGGAAAACTCCTGATGAATTTTCGAAATAGCTTCAGGAACATAACTCTTATGCCCTATTATTTGATGTTGCCTCAAAAGGAAATCCTGGGGAGGTATGTGCGGGGGGGGATCTTACTCAATCCCAGAGGAAAAACAACAAAAACCTTTGCTTGCGGGATGGGCCACAAGACGAACAATGAGGCTGAGTGGATGGCGCTTATGTAGGGTCTAGAATTCTTAGACGCAATAGCCAACTCCAGGCTGTTATTCTTTGGGGATTCACATCACGTCATCCTCAAAATGATCATCGGTTACTCTACAGGCTCCATAAACTGCAGAAGGATGTACGACAGAATTACTCTCCTCCTCTCGGGTATAATTGAATTCTTCCACATTCTAAGAGCAAATAATGCACAAGCGGATGCTTTGGCTAATCTAGGAGCCTTCCTCCCTCAAGTTCATATCTCAATAAACAATCTTGACTATGGTACTAAACCTATCCCCTAATTGCATTGCATACTCCCTCTCTCTTAATGAATATCCATAACCTAAATCTCCCTTCCGTTATGTTCATGATCCTAAGTGGTATCCCATTTGCTTTCCATCATGACAAGTGGTCTCCACTCCCTCACCAAACTCCCACGCACCCTCTCGCTTTTAATACAACCCTCTCTAGGATTAATTGTCCATGCAGTTCGCACAGCCCATCCCATCCCCTCTCTGCATATGATGGCTTCCTCCAGAAGTAATATCTGCACCCCCCCCTCGCTTCGGCAGTCCATTTTTCATTGTGCATGTTAGTTCCCCCTCCGCTGAAGAATATTTGTTTGCTGCTTCTGAATTCGAAGAAGGGACTTTCCCTACTATCGCCCCCCCTCAGCAAGATAATATACAGGTAACCTCTTGGGTGGATTCGCCTTCCCTTTTGCATAGATGTGTTGAAATTGGGGGTTCTGCTCAGGCCGATTTTCTGAAACTTCTTCGCAATTTTCTCATCGTTCTCAGGAGTCCTCCTTTATTGTGCTCAACGAATCTCATTTTCACAGTGAACACAGGAAGCTCCCTCAGGTAGTTCTCTTTAGAAGGTAATCATTTCATCCTGGGTTGTCATTTTTCTCGCTCAGGGGAAGCTAATATAGGAATTTCACTACGCCACTTTAGAAAAGAACGAGATTCACTACAGCAAGCAGATATCTTCTCAGCTCGAGCTTTGCCAACTTTCGGTTTTGTTCTCAGCAATTTGTCCAGTCTTAATTTGAGTTGCAGTCACAGTCGTGGTAAAGGCCAACCACTTGCTTTGGAAATGGACCGTGGAAGGAATAATGCAAGGCTCACATACTTGAAGGTTAATATCCAATGCTTGTATGACATTGTGGCCATAGGAATTATGGACAACAGAGAGATTGTTAAGGAGGTTAAAAAACTTGTTGATGAGTTTAGCTATGTCTCATATCAGACCAACAATCATGATGCAAGGATTGATGACAACGAGATGAACTTGAAGGAAATCATGGTTAAAATAGACCGCATTCAGGAGGACCTCCAACTTTTGGTTCAGATGAATCAGGGAAGTTGAGCCCAAGAAAATCCAGGAGAAGCAGTCCAGAACATGGAGGAGGAATCCGTCACCCAGCCTGTGGGGCAACCAGGTAATCCAAAATGATCCTCTTTTAGAAAATGTTTTTTTTTCATTTTACTTAATCAATAGTTTGTCTGCATTTACACTAAGTCTGTAATTATTCGAAATAATAGAACTCTCTTCGGCTTATTAAGGTCTTCTTTATGGCCTAGTTTTGTATCTATTTCCTCAAACTGCCAGAAAGTATAAGCTGTTGTTTTTTGTACTCAATGGTTGTGCACATCCTATTTAATATATTCTCCTTTATAGTTTCTGTTAAAAGAGAGAGAGAGAGAGAGAGACACCAATATAACGTGGTTCACCCAAGATGCACTACATCCACACATAAAGTGTTAGTTCTTTATTATTATAATGTCCAACAAAATGAAGGGATACAACCTGCAACACACTCATTTCACTTCATCTTCACTCTCTCACAATCTCTCTCACACAATCACATAGATCGTTTTACAATGCTATAATACAATGCACAGTCATATTACAATTCTTTCCTTTGTAGGGGAATTACCATGGAGAAATACCACGTGTCATTCAACACCATGGACCCATAAAATGTTGGCCAACAAACATCCCAAAAAAAAATCTTTTGGGGGCTTCGCCCCCGAACCCTTGCCAGGGACCTACTGCTTCCCACACCCCCCTACAAGGACGAGTGTACAATAGATTTGGGGTACAAACATGGTTGAACAATAACATCTCTGAATTAAGAAGATTAGGCTCCACAACCAACACTCATTGCAGTTTTCCATTTGTTTCTTACCACTTGTGCAACGTCTGTAGCTATTTTCCTTGACATCTATTTGATCTAAATTTTATAACTTTATGCCAAGAGGAAATGCGATAATGAGTGTTCACATCCTACACATCCCTTTTTTACAATTTTTTTTGCATCAGTATGTTTTGAGTACTTGGAGTGTAGTTGCATCCCTATGACGCTCATTCTCTCCATTGTATTATGACATTCGTTTATTATTTTTCAAGCTTTATTAATATCAAAAGGAAACAAAAAATATATATATATATATAATAGAAAAGGGAGAAATAATTTAGATCTTCCTTTTTATTTTTGGCGGTAGTTTAAGTTTTGTCACCCTTAAAGAAAGCACCGGTTTTGACTCTTCTCGACAAGCGGGGTCTTAGTATTTCCTTAGGATCCAAACCATGATTTATGAGTTATACTACTATGATTGTTTACTCTTAAAATCATCATGTAGAATCTGTTAATGCATCCTGCATTCAATATTTTTTTTATCGGCATTCCCTTTATTTTGCACCAAATGCTACCCAAGTCACGACAATTTGTGTCGTGCTCATGTTCAAGGATCCTCTTTACCCTTTTTTGACAATTCCTCATAAATTTTTACTATCAATGTCGGTTTACCTATAGTAAATATTGTCTCAGTTGTATCATTATTAGTGTTATTTGCTTGCTCTAGTATACAAGGTTCCATTTTCTTCTTATTAGCAAATAATTTCTCGTCAACTACTACACATTACTATGAGAATTTGACCTATATTGATGAATCCCTTAAACAACTCTTTTTATTTTCATATGTTGAATTTTTTACAACTATTATCAATTTGTGAATACTTACAAATAGAAAATATATCACCTTATTGTAGGCACCCTTCATGTTAGAGTTGTGAATAAAAGGCCACATTGTTGAGGGGTTTACAATTTTTTTGCACACCCTTTTAAATTTCTTCAAAATTATTCTTCAAAATGTTGGTTAATAGGTATATTTCAAGTTATTAGGTCCTTAAAATGTAAACAATTTATTTTCAACTCATATATTTTTTTACTTCCATCTATACCATGTATTGATTCAAAGACAACCCATCTGAAAGTTGTCGTGAAAACCATAGCTACAAAATCCTCTCATTACTTGTATTGTGTTCACCTAATGAACCCAAGGTGACATACATCATCAAAAAAATAATAAATTTTTTTTCCATAACAATCATTCATGTTACTATTTTGTTGTGATGACCCATTACCATCAAGAAAAATTCAATCACCTTTAGAATCCATGTACTAAAATTTGTATAGACTGACATTAGTTAGGAGACAAAATAATAGTAATAAAAAGTTTCATTTCAAGAGTAAAACTCACATTTTATGTATAAATTGCATGCATTTCCAAACTAATACTATTAATTATTCATTGATAGTCGACCTTTCCTCCACCATAGTATTCACGTTGAGGAATACCTAAGGGAAAGATGAATCAACCCTTCCTCCACCATAGGATTCTAGTCAAAGGGGTCCCAAGGAAGTGTCAACCAAACCTTCCTAAATCATAGTAATCCCATGGAGGAAGATCTAGGAAAGGGTCCAAGTGACCCTTCCAACATCACAATATTCTCATTAAGGGGTATCCAAGACAATCCTTTGGATGAAAATTTTCTCATACTCAAGTTTTATAACTTCTCTCTACAACACGTTGAGGTGAAAAATATAACTTGTGTTGATTATAATAGTGGATATAAAAATATTCTACATCAATCTAGTTTTTCTTTCCATAGGGAACTCAAATTGTTACACTGATGTTTAGATCATATGGATTGCTTTGCCAAATTACTTTTTACACATGTAAATGAAAATTGTTCTATTGAAGGGAATGTTTTTAAATCTTTATCATTTGATATGCTAGAGAAGGAACGCATGTTTCCTTGTAACATTTGATTATCAAAGTTACAACTTGGTAGCCTGGTATCTTTGCCAATAAAAAGTTGGTGGATTTCAATATAGGTTCAATATTAAATGTTCCAATCATTAAATAATTTGAAATTTCAATGACATGAATGAACCAAAATCACAACATTAAGTTCATGGGAGAAAAGGTGAATCTATTACATTAGTGTTCCTCGCAGCCAAATTATATTGCTAAGGGAATGAATTTAAATTTTCTAAAAGGAGAAGTGATGAATTTGGATCACTAGTGGTTATAATTTGTATTTTTAATACATAAATTATTTTTCCATTATCAGAAATGACTCTTATCATAATGTTCTCCTCAAATATGGCCTCCAATCTATTTGTTTGACCTTGGCGATGCTCATTTAAATATGATATTAAAAAAATGTAAAGGAACCTAGTGTCAACTTTGGGGAAGTATCCAAAGCATGTATTTTGTAGGTGGTGTATCCATATATGGATAATGTAGATTGTGTCGATATGAAAATTATGACTGTAAGTCCCTATAATCTAGTAAAATGTCAAATTAGGAGTGCATCTTATTAAAGGAATTCAATACAATATATGTAGAAACATTTGATGAAAGTACATTGTATGAAAAAATGAGCACTACATTTTTTTGTATTTGTAAAGTTCCATTTCAATCAACGGTTGAGGGAAACAAGAAGGCACATATCAAGCATAGTATTCTCAGGGGGTGATGACCCTTCCTCTAGCATAGTATTCTTGTCAAATGGGGTTTGAAGAGGGTCGGATCTAGGGAAAGGTTGCTCAAACCTTCCTTGAGAATTGTATTCTCATAAAGGGGGAGCTTGGGAAAGGGATGGAAGGCCCTTCTTCGATCATATAACTCTATTCGAGGGAATCCCACCAAATGATTGGTCAATCCTTCCTTGAATAGAGTATTATAATTGAGGGGATACAAAAGGTTGATCAACCCTTTCTCTATCATAGTATTATTGTCAAGGGATAATCTAAGGAAAGGGTTGGTTGACCCTTTTCTTATACTCCAAGTTGAACACTCATATGTTTATACTAATAAAGTTTTCAAAAATATTCTTTATCATTCCTTTTAAGCAGTTATGTATAAATGTCGCTAAATTTCAAGTATCCATGTACTCATGATAATTAGGTGGTGTGGTTAGAATACACCTTAACTCATAATGTGTGTAGAGTTATTCTCATGATGGTCATTGTAAATAGAAGGTGTTGCTACAAAATATTTATATCCCATCCCTATCACCCTTCTAGAGGATAAACTTATTATCATTGTTACTTGTGTAAAATTTGTATAGATTTATCCAATTTAATGTTAAAGTATTATGGAAATATTTTCTAAATTTTTCACAACAATATGGAAATAACATTAACTTAGTGAGTTTATATCAACTTATGATATTTGTATTGATTTGTGTTCACTTATGTTTATCTATTAACATCTCCGGAAGGGGGGACAATAATAATATAATTATAAGTACAATAGAATATATTCTACAATTACATTATTTCAAAGCTCCCTCTTAACAAGGAATGTATTCTACATCATCAACAACAACTATAGTTGTACAACAGACTGGTGGATCTATATGTCATATGAAGTTTTGTAACAACAACATCATGAGTATCATCATCATTGTGGAACATCATCATTGTGTATCATCATCATCACATGACATCATCATCATGGATCATCTTCATCACATAACACCATCATCACGGAACATCATTATCATGGACCATCATCATCACAAAACATCATCATCATGAAACATCATCATCGTGGGTCATCATCATCATGAAACATCATCATCGTGGATCATCATCATCATGAAATATCATCATCATCACGAAACATCATCATAGTGGATCATCATCACCACAGAACATCATCATCATGGAACATCATCATCGTGGATCATCACCATCACTGAACATCATCATCATCAAATATCATCATCGTGGAACATCATCATCACGGAGTATCATCATCATATGCAACATCAGTATGAGAATACTGTAACATCATCATCATCATCTGCAACATCAGTATGTGAATACTGGAACATCATCATCATCTGTAACATCATCGGTATGTGAATATTGGAACAACAACAACATCATTAGCATGTTATTGATAAAAAAAATGTCATCGTCAACAAATAATGCTATATCATCATCTGCATCATCAACATGGAGATGCTGGAACAACATTGTCATCATCAGCATAGAATGCTGATACAACATCATCGTCAGTAGCATAGAAATGTTGGAGCAACATAATCATCATCAACATAGAAATGCTGGAGCAACATCATCATCATTAGCATATAGAGCAGCATCATCAACACAGAGTGTTGGAACCACATCAACATCATCATCACAGAGTGTTGGGACCACATCATCATAATCAACACATAGTGATGGGACTGCATCATCATCAACATCATAGAGTGTTAGGACCACATCATCATGCCCTTAGGACATTTGAAGCAACATCACGATGGGTACCTTGATAGATCCATTGGGTTTTTGTTTAACTAACTAACCATTTTGGGACAAACAAGTGTAGCCATACAAATGGATCTACCTGGGGACCAAATAATCCATGTCTAGTTTACTAACCCTTTTGGTCCAAACATGCCTAACTAGACATACTAATCCCCCTAGGATCAAACATGCCTCGTCTATATTACTAACCCTTTCAGTCCAAACAAGCCTAACCAAAAATACCATACCTAGACCGAGCTACCACACCACTACAACATGAAACCTACAACATCATCATCACCGTCATCACTCCCTCTTTCAAGGGAGTTCCTTTCAGACTACACCAAGATTGTCTCGAAAGTATTCAAAATTTACACAAGACAACGTTTTAGTCAATATATCGACCACTTGTTCCTCTGTAGGAACATATTGGAGTTGTAGATCTCATTTATGCGCCATGTCTTGAATATAATGGAAATTTATCTCTATGTGTTTTGATTTGTTGTGAAACACTAGGTTCCCTCTACACTTGATGCAACTCTGATTATCATTGTAGATATCGGTCACATCCATCTCTGTATCAAACAATCATGTCAGCAACTTGCAGATCCAAATTTCTCCACTACAGGATGAACATACGACAATGTATTCATCCTCTGTTGTACTAATAGCAACACAAGTATGTTTTTTTCTAAGCCATGAGACCACACCTGATCCAAAATTGAAACAAAATCCTAAGGTACTCTTCATCTCATCGGTGCTCCCAACCCAATATGAATATGTATAATCATGTAGTCTAATCTCATCATCTACTACATATATGAGGCCACAATCCAATGTACCCTTGAGGTACCTCATCACATGCTTTGTTGCAACTAGGTCAACATGTCGAGGCTTGTAATGCATCGAGAATAAATAATTTATTATTAATTCTGCTGAAAAATACTTTAACTATTATTTTTGGCAGAAAGTAAAAAACAAAACATTTTTATTTAATAAAATATTCTGAAGGGGGGACAAAAGTGGATATAGTTGTTAAAGACTGTTTGCTGGCCCACAAGAGGAAAAGACAAGTGGTTGAAGCCATTGAGTGAGAACTCAAGATGTAGGAGGCATCATCCCCAAAAATCAAGTCACAACTCCTAGTTGAGTGCTAAAGAGCAGGATGCTCATAAATGACCAAGTCCTAGGAAAAATACTATATATTAGTATGTCCATGAGCAGCAAGAGGATAGCATTGGATGGGGATTGAATCTGAGAATTTAAGAGATGGCGCATTGAAGGATTTTTCTCTTTTGGTTCAACGAACAGGCTCAGGGATTATGTACCAAGTAACTTGGCTGCTCTGGGAGTTGGTTGGGAGGAATAGCTTCTCCACTTTTGTTTTCCATAGCATTGGTTCCAGGTTCATAATCTATGTTTTAAAATGATTGTAGAATTTTTTATTCTAGATTTGAAGAGGTTAATGTAGGACCTAGTCTGTATCAGTTAGTCTAACTATGCTATGATTAAATGTTTAGTAGCAGTTAGGGAATTCTATGATTAAATGTCTATACTTGGATTAAGAATTCTGGTTTTATTTGAAAATCGAATTCTGCACATAAATGGATACGAATCTTCTATTTCCAATTTGTATCGTTTATTTCCAAATTTTGCCTATACAAACAATTTAGTAATGCATTGTTGCACTTCTTATTTATATTAATTTCCTAGTATGTAATTTTGAAACTAAGTATAGGTAGGATCCCTAATCATGTTAGTATTAGTATTTTTTACTTTAGATTGCAAACATAAGAGAGTATTAACGTATGGAGTAGATCGGTTACAAAAAGTCCATATAAAGTAAACCCTACTCAACAATTACAATGTATAAACAATCTTACACAGATATTTACTTCCATCTCGGATCGATGATCTGTAAGTATTTTTTTTTTAAACTGAAGACCATAGATCCACCATAATCAAACCAAGATGAAGTGTATAAGTCAAAACCAGTCTTAGGAATCTAAGCAAACGCCATGACCAGATAAATAATTCAAAAACATACACCATCTACGATTTAGATCACCTAAATCATAGATGTACAGCATTAAAATATGAAATAAATTTATCTAAGTCTAACAGGATACATGCCATCATAAAAAAATGAAGATTCTATCAGTCTTTTCCCTATAATCAAATCAAAATAAAATCCAAGAATATTGTTAAGACAATCTTTCCAGATTCTGCATAAACGACCATACACGAAACAAACATCCTAAGCTAGAGTTACACTATCCACAAGGTAAATTAAATGCAAATAAAAATAAGATCTTAACACATGTATAGCTTGCATGCTAGCTGTTATAGCTACGAAAACAAGTGTTTGTTTCCCCAAGGATCGGCATTAAATCCATCATCGATGGCATTCGAGCCCTTCTTAAAAATAAATCAAAAGGCTATCTACTATACAGACCCTAAGTGTCATTTATTTAAATCAACAAATAAAAATAAACATAGGGTCATAAGTCCATATCATGGCTTCCATTATCTACACAAAGGTAAAAACCTTGGCATAACATATAATCACTTCCATCATTTTTCACCGCACGAATGCAACAGTAAACCATCAAATAAATTACTATACTCACGACCATAAGACCATTGATGATGGCGGTTTTTGTTGTTTTAAAATAAACAATATACAAATAAATATAAAATAAAAACAATTATTGGAAACACACAGTTGAAGGCCTGACATCATTATTAATAATCCAAAACGTATATTAAGAAGTGGTTGTAAGACCATCGTTGATGGCTTCCACACTATTTGAAATACCAACATATAAATAGTAATGGGAATAATACCATTCAAATGGCATCCAAACCCTGCCAAATTTATATTAAAAAAATTACATAATTTCTAATTCGCAATGTCATAGCAATGCCTGCAAAGTTGGTGTGCACCAAACTCAGCAAGGGTTTTACAAAACACATGACATAAAAAAGAAGGACTTATATTAACAAATGATGGTGGCTACCATTTGAAACCCACAGCTCCTACCCAGTGTGACCTGCAACCACCATATGGTTGGGTCATTATGTTGCTCGAGAACTTAAACAATGAAAATTAAGATTTTAAGTAAAGGTAGATCCAAGCTTACCTGGGTGTTTGGAAACACGGACCTGGGAGGAGATGACCATGTTGCCTCCCTCTCCCTCTCCTTTAACTTGTAAAATTTTGTTACAGTCAGAAACTAATAAACATTGGTTAAACAACTTAAATGGAGGATAAGCGTGGGGTGAGACCTTACCTCAGCGTTTTGAAAAGAGGGCCAAGGGTTGGCTCCTCCAGAGCACCCTTATCCCTCCTCGTCCTACAACACAAATGAAAGCACTCAGTTAGTGTAAATGCTAATTCTTTACAAGATAAAATGTTGTAGTTAATATTTAGTTAAACCCTTACCTGTTAACCAGCTAGTTGTGAAAGGTGAAGTTGTGGAAAGAAAGGTCATTGCACAAAATCTGGTTTACAGACTGCCAAGGATGTTGAGAAACCTAGTAACACCTCCAGAATGATACACACAACACAATGTTAACACTTGCGAAACTAGAAAGAAATGCCTTACACCACCATAACTCTGAAACAGAGCAGAGCTCTTCAACTACTGCCATCCACACAAAAGGCCCAACAACCATACATTTTATCCACAGTAAATAGAGTAGATCTCTTCAGCTCTTGTCTGCCACACAATCATAAATTTCATCAAACTATACACTTCCATCGCAGATAGAACAAAGATCAGCTCTGCCTTCCCACACCAAATCTAACTAGAAAAATGAGGCTTTGAACAAGTTTCCAAGCACATTAAACCACGGTCCAAACAATAGCTTCTATTTGAATAGATGGACGGTGGAAGTCTAGCCACGTATCAGCTTGGACGATCTGGCTACGTTGTCAACTCACAGCTAGGTCATGTTATAAATGATAAATTCAACCAAGGACAGAGTACCATAACTCTCGACAACATAATCATTAATTTTAATCATTGCAATCAAAACATTATATTATAACCAAAATAACATGAACGTTCACATCTTTAAACCATGGTATTTAATGCCTATTGTGTTATTATGACAAGAACATTTATATGATTGCAACCATGGCTTGAAAACATAAACCATAACCACCGTGGATCATAAGGGAAAGGAATACCACTTTATAAACCATGTAGTTCTTGTGGCCAAAAAATTATTTCTTAAACCCTCACAACTTTATTATTATAAAAACAGGTCACCATATGATGGTACCACATTCCTTACAAACCCTAATCACCTTATGCTTAAAGGGGAGGTCACCACACACCATAGCTTAGACTATGGCAAGGCCTAAGGCCTTTTAATTTTCACTTAACCAACATAATACATAAGGGATGGGGTCAAGACTATCGATAGTCTCCCAATGCCTTAGGCTAGTTTAAGCCCTCATAAAAAGTAATCAATGATGAACAAGTAAAACGAAAAGCATCACCTCCGGGGACATGGCTGGAGATTCCAGAAGTAAATCATGTGGAATCTTCTAGTAAGTACATAAATAATGCATGTAAAAAAAATAATTTATTTACGATTTTTGGGTGTGTTACAAGGCTCCACCATATATTGACTCAGTGTGTTACAACAAAACATATATCTAGTCTTGTATTCATTAGATACATCAGTGAACCAATAATTTGTTGACACAATGTAACATCCACTATATCTGAGGAATCATCATTCAACAACTTCAAGTTACTCACCATCAGAGTGTTCATATATTTGCAATCTAGCATCCCAAATATCTTTAGTATCTCAACAATATATTTTCCTTGATTTACGAATATCTCATTTGGTAACTGCCACACTTCTAGACCCATAAAATAATGCATCATACCAAGATATTTCATTTCGAATTCAACAACAAGCTTCTTATTACATTCATTAATAATATTTTCTTCACGTGTGAGGAACAGATCATTAGAATATAGCAACAGTATCATAAGAACTTCATCGACAACCTTATAGTAAAGGTTGGAATCTGATTTACTTTTGAGAAAGCCCAAGCTTATCAGAAATCCATCAATTCTTTCATAACACGCTCTAGGTGCTTGCTTCAACCCATATAGTTCTTTCTTGAATCTGCATGCATGTAATTTTATGTCATGGGTTTCAAAACCTAGAGGTTGTTCAATGTATACTTCTTCTTATATCACACCATTAATAAATGTCATCTTTACATCCATTTGGTGTAGCTTCCATTTCATTTTGGTTTCCAAGGAAAGGACAATTTTGATTGAGGTATATCTTGTTATTGGTGAAAAAGTATATTCATAATCAATTCCTTCTTTCTATGAGACTCCTCCGGCAACGAATATTTCCTGAATGTTTTGTCTTGATTATCCAATTTTGAAGAAACAATTGACTTCTCTCTTGGTCTTGGTACTACATCCCAAACATCATTCTTTATGATAGATTGATATTCTTCGATCATTGCATCCATCCACTCCTTATTCTTTGTATCTTCTTCAAAACAGGTGGGTTCTGCATCAACAATATTACACATCAAGGCCACATAGTTGGAATAGGTCCTTGATCTTTTGCTTCCTTCTAGAGCTCCATATTTTTCTGCACCTTTGATGACATCTCAAGCCCAAGTTGGTCTTCTCTTTTGTGAAATCATTTCCTTAGATGTCTACATAGGCCTTTGAGGCTCTGTCATGTCATGGTCTTCTATAAATGCTCTTCTTCAACATTACTAAGTGGTATATTACAAGTTTCTTCAACTATGGGGGCTTCATGTTCTTCTTCTTGATCTTCATCGGCATGGATCTTTCTGGACTTACTAAAATTTGCATCTTCATCAAATATAACAGATCTATTGATATCAATATGGTGATAACCTGGAATATACACTCTATAAGATTTCAACTGATCACTATATCCAACAAATATTCCCTTCTTTTTAGAAGGGTCCAATTTTTATCTTTTCTCCTTGCGAACATGTGTTGTAATCTCACAGATCACATAAGGTTACCAATAATACATACAAAAATATACAGAATATACACAGATACAAGAGACAAGAACAGATAGGATAAACAGATTATATTATTCTCAATAGATCGTACAAAGCCAAGAACTGAACTAAGTTCTTGTGAGGCTCAACAGCCTAATATATACAGGTTACAAACAGTTACAATCATAACTACCTGTCGGTTCACCGAACCGACACGACTATTAGTTAACATACTCTAATCATTGTGTTTACTCAGCCGACCGACTTAGTCGGCTGATCGACTAAGTCGGTCCCTCGACTTAGTCGGCCGATCGACTAAGTCGGTCTTCGTTCAAGTCGACTTATGTCGACTTTGCTCCTTCTACATCTCCCCCACAAACAAAACATTTCTTCATCCCGAAGAAAGAGGGAGGTACCAAAATTGTAATCCTGTCGAACCCTTCAGACTTGCTCCTGTTGAGGACTATGTAGGCGGATGGTCGGCCGTCGCTGAATGCATACTTCGACGATGGCTGGGGCTGTGATGGCCAATTGATGCTGAAAGTCGGTCCAACTCTGTAATGCCTTCTCGATATCGATGGTCAAGGTAGTGAGACTTGACAGGATCGACATCTTTTCAGACGTGGAGTTTTCTGCTATGTTTTCCATGGTCGGGCCCAAGATTTGATTTTGCTCGTTTGCAGCCTGGAGGAGTCTCTTTATGTGGGGACAGAGGTTGTCAACTTTCTCCAGGTTAGGTAGAGCCTGTTGAACCCACTGATGGGCCTCACGTTCTAATTTCTGCAGCTTGTTGGTTTCCATGACAATCTGCTCTTCGACGGTCTGCCTGAGTTCAGCTTCTGTAGACTTCCGAGCTTCTAGAGCTTGGATGCCTTGTCTAGTTTGTCTTGTCTGCTGGTATACCTGGCCATAGTGTGTCGGCCAATCTCTGAGTACTTCCTCAGTGACAATAGATTCCTCCATATGGTCCTGTAAGACCGTGTATGCCTCTGAAAATGCAGTGTGTTGGGCCAACAACAGTCGGGCAGTTTCTTCCTTCTGTTCTGCTTTGGTCTCTTGGAGGTGTGTCTGGATGGTCGATACCATCCCTTCAAATATCTGATATGCCCTCTCCAAAGGTCGATCTGTGGCTACTTCGACAGGGCCTGGAACAATGGATTGAGCAAGAGACCTGCATTTGTCGAGGAACTCGACTTCTTCTGTCTCCTTATCCTTGAGTTGTTTCCTTAGTCTGGTCGTCCTCCTCTTCGACTCTTTTGCTAGGGTGTTGAGTAATTGGCCGACTTCTGAGTCGGTCAACGAGCTTGCATCCCGTAAGCTAATATTTAGCTGAGCGGGTCTAGGAAGAGGTTTTGTTGTCTCCTTTGCTTGCTCTGTTGGTTTGTCGTGAGGACCTGCAGAAGTGGAAGGTGGATAAGAGGTCGAAGGGGTTTGTGTCGGAGGGGTTGGTTCAGTGGTCGGGGGTTTTTTTGTTTGGGGAGGTGGTAGGTCCACCTCCGGCTGTGATGATGATGGTGGTTTTGGTTGTGAATTAGGCGGTGGTGATGATGGTGGTGAAGGTGGGGATGGTGGGTTTCCTGATCCTGGTGGTGAAGGGGAAGAACTATAGTCGGAATACATAATGTCTTCTTGCGGTCAGTAGTCAGTGAAGGTCTGTTCAATGCCTGATACATCGCCACCTTCTCGAACCCTTGTAAATACGTTTGTTTTGTGGGCATATGTCTTTTTGCTTGCTTTTAGGGGAGTTGTTGTCCTGATTGTCTGCACCGATTTGAACAGTGCAGGCAGTGTTGCAAAGAAGGCTTTAAGCTCATAGTCCGAGCTTGCCCTGGCTCTGAGTGCCTCAGGGATAACTCTTTCAAATACTTCGGGGGAAACGTCGGCCTGCTGCACTGGTGCTTGCTCCTCGACTATTTTAGTCGGAGATGGAGGGGGAGGAGTCATCACCAGGTCGACCACATCTTCAGATAGTGGTGTTGTTTTGGCCTTCTTTGGCCGACATTCCGGTGCTCCTGCTTCAACAAAACGTTGAAACTGGGTTTCAACAGTTACCTTATTTGCTCGGGCATCCTCGACAATATCGAGTGTTGTTGCTGCCAGTTCTTCGTCGTCGTCGGTGGAGTCAGCAAGGACAAGCTTACGCTTACCTTTGCCTTGCTGACGTTTCTGCAGTTTGATGTTCCTTCTGGAAATGGCTATTTCCTTCGCCAATTTCTTGAGAATGCTCCGAGACACAGCATATTCAGGGTTGTCTTCCTCGACTTCCCCTGTTAGGGTCTGCAGAGGGTCGGCAGCTGCTGACTGTTGTACTGTTGGGGTCAGGGGAACTGTCTGCTGCACTGCTGGGAGTGTTTGTACTGGTGTTTGCTGTTGTTGTTCAGTCGACGGGAGGTCAACTAATGGTACAGTCGGGTGCTTCACTGTTAAGTGCACCCGACCAGGAGTTCCGGTCGGAGTATCCTGCGTCACAAAGGTGCTAATATACAAGTGCAGCTCGTAATCTTCCTCCTTCTCCTGGTCGGTCAGAGGTTCGACTATAGAGAAGTCGACCTGTTTTGCAGCCTCCGGGACTTGAATGTTGGTTTTTGCTTGTCTAGACAGCTCCCGAAAGATCTGGTCGACTGTGGGATAGTAGTCTAGGTCCCTGGCATTTGAACCCTAAGTGTTTGAGGACCATACTGATGTATGGTCGAGCTCCAGCTGGATGTGTGAGTCGGCTGGGAGGTTTCGTCGGATGTTCTGGGGCATCCTCCACCTTGTCGTTCATAGCTTAAGCTGCTGGAACCAGTTTTCCAGAAATACCTTGCCTTGGTTTAGTTCATGCACAGTTCCTTTTTGGGAAAAGGGTTTGAACCTGTGCATCTCGAATCTAGTCGGCTCTCGGAAGACGGGACTGCCTTCCGGGCATATATAGTACATAACAATCCAAATGATTAAGGAGGGGAATTTGATAATACCTCATGTTTTATGACAGTGCTCGCATATGGTTTTGACCAAGTCTGCGAGGTAGTCTGCCCATCTGAAGATTCGTCCGTCGGTTGCAATCTTTTTGACGGCGTCCAGCATTTCCAATTTGAGGTCACTGCTGTGACCAGCCAAGGTGAGAGTAATGGCGATGATTTTCGCCACGATCTGTGGTGTTCGTGCGTTGATCTGACTGATCATCAAACCCTTGGAGTTTTTACCCGACGCCGAACCTGTAAGGTGTTCGACTAGCCATTCCTTAATCCCAATGGGGACCGGGTCACCCTGGTTTGACAAACCAGTAAGTCGGGAGATAACATCTCCAGTGATGTCGACCGGTCGGTCAAAGTAAAATCGGCCGTTGTGGTAACGACTGATAATGAATTTGACCGCGGCTTCCTTCGTACCAGTGAAGCTGGCCATGAGAGGTGCGTTTGCATAAGCATATATGGTGCTATGCTTAACTTTCTCAGCCTCCTGGGTGATGCGTCAGTCTTCAAATGCCCATTCTTGAATATCCATCCACAGCTTTTGAAACGGACCCTCCTGGACTTTCGCGTTTTGGATTCGTTTTAGTCGCTGGAGTAAGGGTGAGTCTGCTACCTGAAGTTCTTGGGCCTTAGCCGCAGCTCTGGTGCGTTTGGGTGCCATGGTTTCTGACTGAACAGACTGGTCATAATTCTTACAAGGTTCGCAAATTTCAGTCGACTGGGAGTTCGAATGCTCTGTAGGTACGTGGTGTGGTGAATGAACTGTGGAATGTCCATTATTTATAGGCGCGGGTGGGGTGGATTATCGAACTGGGTGAATTAATGGCAGACTTGATAGTCCAACTGCAACACTTGAGTGCGATTTTGTGAATCTGGGGCGGGGCTCGAGGCCATTAATGCGGGATGGGACGCTCCAGGTCGGCGGTCGGTGTCGGTGGTGAGAACGGTCGACATGGTCGGTCGATGAAGATAGTCGATGGAAATGAAGTCGGTTGTCGAAGGGGTGAGTGGCTGTCATGATGGTTGTTTTATGAGTGTATTGTGTTGATTTGTGGACTATTTCTAACTTTTTATGCAGTTTTTGGTGTCAGTTAAGACCGTTATATGATTTTTTTTATTTTTTTTATTTTTATTTATTTATTTTTTTTTTTTTAGGCCCTGTACCGTTTAAGTCGGGCTCCATTGACAAGCTTCCGAAATACTTGACCCTACAATGTTTTTAGTCGGACTGAACCATTGGGGTTTATTTCTTCGACAACATAGGGTCCCATCCATTCTGTGTGTAATTTCTTCAGCTTTCCTTTTACTCGACTGTTATAGAGCAGGGCAAGGTCACCGACTGACAGATTTTTGTTTCTGATATTACGGTCGTGCCAAGCTTTCTGTTGTTGTTTTTGTATTTCCTGGTGCTGGATGGCCATAAGTCTATGTTCTTCCAATTTATTAAGTTGAAGTAGCCGATATTTCCTGGCCTGTTTGATGTCGACATGTAGTATCTGTGCAATGATAGGTGCCTGTTGTCTGAAGTGCAGAGGTACGACTGCTTCTTGTCCATATACTAGTCCAAATGGGGTTTGATCAGTCGACCGTTTGTAGGCTATCCTGTATGCCCATAAAACTGCAGGAATCTTCTCATCCCAGTCATCCTTGTCGGCACTGCATATTTTAGTCAATCCTTTCGTCAGTGTTTTATTAAAGGCTTCAATTGCACCATTCGACTGGGGGTGGTATGCTGTACTACGTCGGTGGTCGATATGAAACTCGTCGGTTAAATTTTTGATTGTTTTGTTAACGAAGTGAGACCCTTGGTCACTGATCAAAGTGAGCAGACAACCAAATCGAGTAATGATGTTTTCATATATGAACTTTGTAGCTACTTCACTTGAACATGTGTCGACAGGTTCAGCTTCTGCCCATTTAGTAACATATTCTACTACAGTGATGATATACCTTGCACCTGATCGTCGGGCTGGGACAGGGAATGGTCCTATGAAGTCTATAGCCAAGATTTCAAATGCAAGACTAGGGTTTACAGAAATCAGGGGCATTTCTGTACTGGGCAGAGGTCGACCGAGTCGTTGACATCTATCACATCGACTGACAAAGTTTTTACAATCTTTGTGAAGTGTCGGCCACCATAATCCAGACTGTTGGATTTTCTTGGCAGTTGTGTCGGCCTGAAAATGTCCTCCTGCTGGTCCATAATGTGCTTCGTGCATGATTTTCTCTCGTTCATGGTCGAGTACACATCTTCTAAGAACATCATCTAACCCCATTTTGTATAGAAATCCATTGATGAGACTGTATGGAGCAGCCTTCATAGCTAGGATTTGCTTCTTCTTAGTGTTCAGACCTTCTGGTGCCTGACCTGTCTCTAAGAACTGAGCAATCTCCTCCAGTTCTTCTGGTACTGCCTCTACACAAAATAGATGTGCATCCGGCAAGTCGTCGTCGACTCCGATCGGTTCTTCTCCTGTGTCGATTCGGGATAGGTGGTCAGGTCCGACATTGAGCTTTCCTGGTCGGACCACTACTTCAAACTCAAACTCTTGAAAGAGAAGTATCCATCGACAAATTCTCCCATGGTGAAGAGGTTTGTTTACTAGATACTTCAAAGCTTGATGGTCAGTGTAAAATATGAAGGGGCTAGCTAATAAGTAGTGTCGATACTTCTGAAGTGCGAATACCATTCCTAGGGCTTCTCTTTTGGTGGTCGAATAGTTTCTTTT
>LPNX010364631.1:61069-166302 GCA_001517045.1 Pseudotsuga menziesii | reverse complement strand
GACCCCAAGGTCGACCGACAAGGGCTGGGAAGGAGCTAGATCCTTCCTTAGGGTCAATAATTTCAAAATCAACCTTAGTCGATATACCTTTAATGGTTGTGTATACATTTTTCCACACCCCAATAGGTTCAATAAGACCTTGGTCGGCCAGTTTTAGGTAGATGCCTGACTCATAGAGTCGAGGTTTACCCATTTGTTCCCATGTATCCCTAGTCATAATATTTACTTGAGAGCCAAAATCAAGGACTACTTGTCGTACGTGGTATCCTTCAATTTCTAGGTTGACCAGTGGGTCGACATCATTTTTATCTTTTTGATTTAAGCTACAAATGTTCTTAGTTTGTTTCTCGGGGTTTGTGCTTT
The DNA here is from genome assembly GCA_001517045.1 of Pseudotsuga menziesii. Classification (NCBI taxonomy): domain Eukaryota; kingdom Viridiplantae; phylum Streptophyta; class Pinopsida; order Pinales; family Pinaceae; genus Pseudotsuga; species Pseudotsuga menziesii. The sequence continues at coordinate 165,939 of LPNX010364631.1, read as the reverse complement.
TGATTTGTTGCAATAAATCGATGAATTGGCCTACAGATTTGTCTGTCTGAATAAGATGGGTTAATTGTTGGGTCGAGCTAAGTCGACTGTGAATATTGTCTTCGTGCTGTGCAAGATTTTGAAATATGTGTGTAGCTTCTTGGTATGTGTGTTGTTCCTTGCTAGGGTCAGGGTATGCATTTGTGTGTGTGATCTTGCTAATCTGAGGGTTGTCAGGCCCTGTTTTGGTGCCTTGTCGAGTGACAATGTGTAAATTCTTAGTGTTTATTACATCATTATTATGGACACAAGACAAGACATTAACATTCTTTTTATTGCTAATTTTTTCCAACATGGTAGGACAATCCTCCAAGGAGTGATCGCCTACCCCACAGTGTGTACAAAATTTGAGATCAGTTCTATCCTTATACGGACAGTCTGCGCATCTGTGCCCTTCTTTGTAACAGATAAAGCATTGTGTGGGTCGACGACTTCTTATTTCGCGACCCCCAACGAATCGACCTGTTCTTCCAAACCCTGGGCGTCGGTTGTCATTTCTGCGTTCATATCGTCGGCCATCATTGCGTTGTCCATTCTGGTTGTTGTTATTGTTTTGCTCCGTGTTCTATGCTACTGCATTTGTATGGTAGACGGCCTGATAATTCTGTCTATTCTTTAGGTTAAGATGGCAGTCGGCTGTGTTATGAGTTGCAGTCTCACAGATAGCACACCAGGAAGCCTTCCCATTCTTCATATTGTAAGGACAGTCAGCCGTGGAATGGTCTCCACGTTCCTGGAAAATGTCGCAAAATGTCTTTGTCTGCACAAAACGGACATCTTGTCAGCTGAATTGCTGTCGACAATTATCTTTGGAATGTCCGGCTGTTGAACATTTAGTGCACCAGACTTATTGGTTCTTGAGTGTGAGTTCTTTCAGGGACTTCTGCACGTTTTCCAGCTGTTCCTCCAAATGGTGGTCGGTCTGATATGCAGGTATGTATTCGTCCATCTCGACCTGCAGAGCTTTTTTCAGTGCATCTTCATACGACTTGAAAGTTTCCAGACTGATGTGTCGGTGAACTTTCTGTGAGAGTCCTGCAAGGAACCATTGAATCAGTAATTGTTCGTCAATAGTATAATCTAACTAGCTCAATAGATCCTTCCATCGTTTATCGTAGTCGCAGACTGTTTCTCCTGGCTTCTGTGATGTCGTTTTCAGCTTCTTAGTGGCCAGATGTTTGGCGTCTGGGGTCTTGAAGAATGATAGGAATTGCACTTTTATCTCTGATTTTGTTGCTCTGGGATGCCGTTCAGAAAATGTCATATACCATGTTAGAGCTCTTTTCCTTAGGGCTCCGGCGAACTGGGCCATCTGGCGTTCTTCTTCTGTGACCTTGTTGGCCTCCCATATTGATTCACAGACGAACCAATGTCGTCTGGGGTCTTCGTCGCCCTCATAAAGGGGAATCTGAGCAGATCCGTGACCCATGTCGGAGTCACTGTCACTACTCTCTGAAGTTGGCGGGGTGGGTGGTTTGGGTGGGATTGTAAGGGGTGGGGTTGTTGAGTCAGTCGAATCTGTCGGGGGGACGATGGGGGTTTGGTCGACGGAACTTGTGCTTCCGTCGGGGGTCGACTCTTTCTCGTCGAATAGCGGATTGTTGATAATTTGTCTTCTTAATGACCCACTGTCACTTTGCGTGCTCAGGTCTGACTCTTGTGTATCTTCTGAAGTTGTATGTGGCAGGGAGGGTGCTCCTTCATGTGTCGACAGGAGCAAGTGGATACTACGAAAGGAGGGTGCCGTTTGAAAGGTCACCCAATTCCCTTCGATCGGTCGACGTATTACAAGATGTCGACCCGGATATGGTTCTTCGCCTAGTCGGCTCCAGAGTGTAATGTCACCAGCTCTTAGTCTAAGGTCATCTTCTATAATAGTTTGTATTCTGGTACGTGGACTTACTGTGGAAAGGGTTACTTCTTCGTCGGGAACAATTAGTTGGAGAGCTTCTGGCTGCTCTATCCACATTTCGTCATCTTTAGGGGACTCCTCTTCTTCTTCGCCTTCTCTGCGTCGGTCATGACCCGACTCTGGCGGTACGTCACCATGGTCGGTCTCCCTAAGGTTTCGCTGCAGCTCTGCGGCTCTTTCTCGTCTGGCTTCCCTTCTCTGCTGTCTTTCGTCCCTTTCAATTCTCTTAATGTCCAACATACTTTCGTACAATACTATGCCTTCAGGTCCTCTTCGGTCGATTGTTCATTACTGGCGACTAAAACTCTGGTCGACTAGAATCCACTATGCTCTAGGTCCGACACACGACCAGCTACCCCCCCATGGCTTACCCAACGCTTTTTAGAAAGCTCGGATAGTGTCTACTTACTCAGGAAGTATTCCCACTCCCTTTCAGCAATAAATTTTTCCCACTTCTTTTGCTTCTCCGCCCAGTTAGTATTTGAGGGTGGTTCATGTAATAGTGGTCGAGCTTCGACAATATGGCCTGCACCTTTTTCTATTAAAAACTTGAACAGCAAAGTCGGTAAGGAACACAAGAATTGATCAGTAAATTCTGTGAAAAATTTCTGTCGGACAGTTTCCACAGAAGTCCTGTCTTCGACTACTTGTTGCTCACAGAAGTCGTCGGCTATCTTTTCGAACCACTCCGATAGATTTGTACATCCTCCTCGGATCAGTTTTTGGAGTAACTGTTCTTCTTTAGTCTTGTCTGGTTTTCTCATCCAAAAGCTGCTTCAGTAGGTGTGGCACGGATTCGACAAACTTTTCGTGAGTGTCAGTGAAAAATCTGGCTTTTGCTTCTGCGACTGTCAATCTATTCCTTCTCGCGTAATTTTGTAGATAGTTAGCAATTTTTCGCTCCCACCAGTCCTTTATCTCCTGTTCTGGTATCATATGTGAGCATATATTCCAGTTATGTACTACCGGCAACGGAACCAATGTTGTAATCTCACAGATCACATAAGGTTACCAATAATACATACAAAAATATACAGAATATACACAGATACAAGAGACAAGAACAGATAGGATAAACAGATTATATTATTCTCAATAGATCGTACAAAGCCAAGAACTGAACTGAGTTCTTATGAGGCTCAACAGCCTAATATATACAGGTTACAAACAGTTACAATCATAACTACCTGTCGGTTCACCGAACCGACACGACTATTAGTTAACAGACTCTAATCATTGTGTTTACTCAGCCGACCGACTTAGTCGGCTGATCGACTAAGTCGGTCTTCGTTCAAGTCGACTTATGTCGACTTTGCTCCTTCTACAACATGTATAAATACATGGAAACCATATCTTCAGGTGGTTGACTTCAGGCTGCTCTCCAGTCAACGTTTCTTTTGGTATTTTATTCCCAAGGGAACTGTGGGAGATTCTGTTATGAACTTACACTATAGTTCTAGATGCTTCAACCCATAGGTGTATGGGTAGGTCTTGATCATGAATCATGGATTTCACAGCTTCCATGATGGTTCTATTCTTTATTTCAGCTACTCTATTCTATTGAGTATTATAGGGTGTGGTGACCTCCCTCTTAATCCTAGCTTCTTTGCATAAATATTTAAATTCATTAGAAGGGAATTCTCTTCCATTGTCAAATCTCAAGGTCTTGATATTCTTTTCAGATAATTTCTCTACAAGAGCCTTGGATTCTTTGAATCTTTCAAATACTTCATATTTTCCTTTCAAGAAATAAATCCAAGTTTTGCGAGAATAGTCATCGATAAAATAAACATAATAAACATACCGGCTTAATGAAGTGGCTGACATCGGACTACATACATCTGAATGGATAATGTCCAAGATCCCTTTTGCTTTATTTCTTCTTGGAAATGGGTTCTTGGTATTCTTCCCTTAAGCACATCCTTTTCAAACCCCTTCATGGTTGACTTGTATTTCTGGTAAACCGGTGATTACCTTGCTCATAATTGGTAGTGAATTGTAGTTTACATGAGAAAGTCTCCTATGCCACAACTCACATGGATTGAGGGTACTTATTGTTAGGGCTATGTATGAGTCTTCCTTCAACTTGTAAAATCCTCCTTCTTCTTTACCAATCACAACTGCATCATTTATTTATTTTCGCTTTGGCAACATAAGGAATTATCCATCTATAAAAGAAACTTTGAAACCTTTATTATCTAGAGCTGAGATAGAAAGTAGATTCTTCTTCAATCCCGAGACATATAATACTTCCTTCATATTCATAGACTTTTCCGAGGTCAACTTGTAAAATGATTCCCCCATTCCTTTTATGGGATATTCATAGTCATCTCCAAGCTTTACTTTGTAAGGAGACTCTTTCTGAACAAGACATTGAAATGAGTCCTTATAACCTGTCATATGTCTAGAAGCTCCACTCTCTACAAGCCAAGTGTCACTTACATGAGAAAGTGATCTAGTAAGGGATGAAATAAAAACATATTCTTCAATGGATTCTTCATCTTCATTTTTCTTTTCTTTATCTGTGTCATTATCTTAACTCACATAGGCATGGAACTTCCTATTTCCCTTCTTGAATTGTTATTCTTTGAGTGGACAATTTCTTGCAACGTGTCCCATCTTGTGACATATGAAACATTTAAAATATGAGAAGTCTCTCTTGGGCCTTGATTTCCTTTGAAACTTTTGATTTCTTCTGGGAGATTGATCATGATCCTTTGTTTTCATGAGCTACCAAGGCTTGATATTCATCATCATTTAGCTTGTTTTCTTTGATAGATATTCTTCCTTCTTCTTGCACACACTCTTCCAAAAGTCTGTTGAACTTGGTAATATTTATTCTAGAATAGATTCCTCTGATGAAAGACTCCCAGTCTCTTGGGATATCGTTCAAGGTGGTCATTACAACTTCTTCTTCTTATACCATGTCTACATTATCCTCCAATTGTTCTTTGATCTGAGATACTCTGGTGAACTATGATCGCATAGTTTCTGCCTTCTGGATCTTCACTCCCTTGAGTTGATTTCTCAAGGTCATTCTTTTGTTGATGTTCTTTCCTTCAAAGAGACTGGTTAGTGCATTGAACATTTATTTTGGAGTATTCTTTGAGGATACTTGAGGAATCAAGTGATCCTTGATATTAGTCATCTATGATCCTCTTATCCTTGACCATATCCTTCTTATGCTTTTCTTTTTATTCATCTCATTCAGGTTCCAGGACTTCATCTTTGACATACCCTTCTAGGTCATGTTCTTCAACGATGAGCAAGACTCTATACTTCCATGCTATGAAGTTCTCTGCTCCTTCAAGCTTCTCATAAATTTTGGGATGTTTGTCATCTTCAATGAATGAGAACCTCAAATGGAAATAAGGGATATAATACATACCAATTTGAGGACTGCTTCTAGAACCTGCTTTAGAATGACCTAGAGTTTAATAAGAAAACCCTGATTTCCCAGTTGTGTTCACTTGTAAGGATAATTGGAGGAAAATATGTGCCTTTCCAAGGTGAGCTCGAATGTGTCTTTCTTTTCCTAAATCTATGGATGGAACCCTAAAAACTATCATTCCCTAGTTCTTCACAGTAGTAGTGACAGGTTGAAAATTGAAAATATTTGGAATTGAATTTTGCCACCACAAAAATATTTTCCCTCCTAGGGAGAGTTAATTTATCCTTATTTTCTAGCTGATCTTATGAGGGAGTTGTACGGAATAGAAAACCCTAGCTTCTTGTATTGTGGGAAACTGCTGCACAATGTCTTCTTTCAAGTTATCTTTGATACCATGTTTAATTTTTAAAAGTTTTATGCTCAATAACAAGAAGATCACTGAAAGAATGATAAGGACAACAAGAAAAATAAGACACAAATATCTATCCTGGGAAACCCTCACGGGGGATAAAACCCAGCAAAACTTCCTAGATATAGAGTCCAACCAAATATAGTGCAAGACCACAAGACTAAGATAGACTACTTCTTCTCCTCCAAATGGACTCCTCTTTCTCTCTAGCGAACTTGCTTGAGTTGTAAGTGTGTCCAAATGAGAAGGGTGCTTCATCTATTTATACACATCACTTAGGAAGTCTAATATCCCAATAGGGATGACTTCACCTCTCCAACATGGATGAATTGCACAGGGAGACACAACAACAACTTTAATCACAACTTTGTGGGTACTATTGACCTGACTTGCAATGAAGTTTTAACCTCAATACATTTATATGACCAATTCCATCAATGGAATCCCTAATCAAAGGAATAATATCTCAGAAGAGGGGGCAATAAAAATATAATAATAAGTACAATTTAATATCTTCCGCAGTTACATTATTTCAACAAGTGAGAGGTGCAATTCTATGGGAATGTCCCCCAAAATGTTCGCATATTTTTAACACCTGGTATAACTAACTTATAAAGGATGCAAATGGTATTCAAGATCAACGAAAATAATTAAATAGAATGGTATTAATTACTCACACAAATAAAGAAACAAGAGAATTCACATAATGCAAATCAAAGGACCAAGGAGAACTATATTTCATTCTCAAAATAAATAAAGTATTAGTTTTTGACTCCTCTCCTGCAACTATAAACTACTTATATGCCAAGTTGATTCCATGGCCGAACTAACAATTAGCAATTACCTACTCAAAAATAGCAGTGGCCCATAAGTATTTACACAATATTTAAGCATCAAACATCACATTGTGTGACTATCACTTGTTGTAGATAAGATTGAGAAAATACATTAGGTTAGGGCCCTAATGCTATGAAAATACCCCTAGCAAAGATATTAATGAAATTGTATACATGATTGGAACAAACATGGGGATTAATAAATCAGAGTTTTCACAAGGGTTTAATAGAAGAAAAACTACATAATGGATCAGGGTCCCAAAGGGGACCTAGATCAGGCTTATGTCCATGCAATTTGAGCAAGGGGAGGGGGGTTAACCCCCCCCTAATGGGAGGTATTGATATGATAGGGAAAGACAAAATATAAGAGGAAGGACAAGGAATGGATGGAGTGGGTTTGAATAAGGAACACGTAGACAAGCACGACGACGAAGGAGGTAGAAGATCAGGGAATTGCATTCCCAAAACTTCAAGTATCTTGGCTCTGTAGATCACGTCAAATAAAATTCAAGAGTGGATTCATCATTTGAAGGATCATTCCCTAATCGATAATTTATTTGGGATATGGCACCTAAAAAATATTTGGTTAAATGGATCAACGTTACATGGAAGCCAAGATGTCACTATGATCTCTAGATTGGATCCAAGGGTTTCTTCACAATTGGTTTTTTCAATATTGAGGACAATAATAGGGATTTTTATGGAGGTCTGTATTTCTTTTACTCTGTTGGATTATTCCTCACACCATGACAGGAGATATTTAATCATGATAAGGAATATTTGAGCAAGGCGTCGGGTTGGATTTGGTTATACTCGCTACCGCGTGAGTACTAGGAACCTGGGATCTTAGAAAACATATGGAATAATCTAGGAGATTTTCTAAAGTTTTTAGAGCAAATAAAAGTGGTTCGATACACCTCATATGCAAGAATATGTGTAAATGGATGTTTCTAAAAAACTAGCAAAAGTGATTAACCTAGCTTGGGATGATGATGATTGGCTGAAAACCCTAGATTATAAGCACATCCCTTTCATATGAAAAAAATGTCATGAACATGGAAACTTGTTTAGGTATTTTCCCTTGAATAGTCCTTCTGCCTAGGATAAAAATACGAGAGGATAAATATGAAGAGGGTTTTACTAGGGTATCCAATAGGAGAAGGAAAGGGAGACGCCATGATGGATTTAATCCCATCAAGTATCCTTAGACTACAAATAGTTTCAAAATACTAAATTAGGTTCCTAAGAATGAATCAGTCCCAAAGATACAAGGAGATTAGGGGGTGTTGGAAAATCGTCCAAATATCAGGGGATGAAGCCACATATCGAAAAAAATTTAGAGGAAGCAAACAGAAAGAAGAAATAAGATGTTCAAATAATGGAGGATGAAGATGAATAAATGAAGTTACGGAAGATGAATCTAGATGAAATAAAAGTCCATTTTACATAAAGGTCATGGATACATTCATTTCCATCAAGTCCATATTCTGTATGATTCCCTAGTAAAATCATAACAACAAAAATTGTTGGATGTTGATGGAAGGAACCCCTAGGATAACATGAGAAAGTATAATGAAATCCTAAAAAAAAATGGTATAAGGAGTAATAGACAGAGGTTTACAGAGGTCAGAGCTAAAATGGTAGACTTGAGATAGGACCCAACGATCAAGGTAGTATTATCATCACTTGGATCTCTATCCCAACGAAGCTTTTGTCTTGAAATGTAACAGGATCAAATAGTAAGAAAAAAGAAACAATTCTATAGAAGAAGATAATGATGGAGAAACCAACGATGTTTCTTCTCCAAGAAACAAAGTACTCGGAATAAAAAATGAAATCCATAACTAAGAAAGTATGGAAACATAGAGAAGTGATTCTAGTGGATTCTCAATGAGGCATGGGTTGGTTATTGATCATATGGGATATACAAGAAATTAGGATGGAAATTTTCTTAGCTTCACAGATAATTATTTCGGCATAGTTCCAATTAACTGGATCTCAATTTCAAGAAGTTATCACAAATGTTTATGGCCCTCATACCCCTACCTTAAAGCTTAGTTTTCTAAGGGAATTGGGAATTGTTTCTAGAAGGGTAGGTGAAAAACATTGGACAATCAGAGGGGATTTTAACATGCTTACATCCCTAGAGGAGAAAAAGGGAGGAAAATAATAGTTGGAAGTAGGTAGTTATGAATTTATAGACTTGATTGAAAATTTGAACTTGGTCGACTTGCAAACAGAAAACCACTTATATATGTGGAACAATAATAAGGGAGGAGAAAGTCACATTGCATCAAGGTTAGATCGTTTTCTAATCTCAGATTCAATTCTAACGATTGGAATGGGAAGTTACAACTATGGTCTTGCGGTTGCAGGATCTGAACATTGGCCAATAAATTTAACTTGGGTCAATGAGGTGGTGCAAATGAATCGACCATTTAGATTCGAACAATTATGTTTTTCTCATCTTGACTTCAAAAATATCGTTTAGAACTAGTCGGAGGAAGATGAACCTCCCATGGGATCCTGTATGTATCAGTTTCAACAAAATCCTAAAGCCATTAAGGCCCATATAAGAAATTGGAAGAAGGAATTTTTGGGTTATATATTCCAAGATAAGAAATGATGGGAAGGGATATTGGAGGAGATTCAAATCATGGGAATAAAGGAGGGTTATGATGACGAGTTTTGGGAGGAGGAAAATCACGTGAATTCCTACCTTATGGAAAGAGAGAAACATGTTAGTTTTTCAACATTAAGCTAGCATTATGTTAGGATATTTACTGAGACAATAACAAGTACAACAATCAAACACAAGAGATAATGAACACAATGTTTTTGATCGGGGAAACCATAAATGGAGAAAACCCCACAACTTCCTCAGAGATAGAATCAGCACAAGATGTAAAACCCCAAAATAGTAAGATGCACTCCCGAAAGCAGTAATCTTCTTCTTGTCTAGCCCCAGAGTCTTCTCCTTCCTCAACTATGCGCTACATTTGAGTGAGTGAGTGATGTGTACTAAATAGAGATCCCATCTCTCTATTTATACTAATCCCAACATGACTAATACCCCACTAGGGCCGACCTCTACCAAGAGAGTCTAATAACACTAGTGCCCCGGAACTGCGGGGACTTTAATCCTTAGACAATCGGAGGGTTACCCACTATGACTTGACATGACTTGTTTACATTATTGATCCACCCAATCGGAACATCGGGGCATGAAAACATGACTCAAATACATAATAGATTCATCCCGAAATAAACATCGAGTTACAATACATAAGATACATAGATGGATACATTCCGAACTTACAAATACATCAACACTCCCTCTTAACTAGGAAGGTATTCTTTCGACACAATTTTCAGCACTGGTATTCTTCTCTGTATCAACTGGATCATCTCGTCATCTGCATCTCAAGTCTTCTGAGTCTTCAATTCATCTTCATCTTCAAGTCATATTCATCCTTCGAATATGGATCATCTCTCGGTCTGGATCATCATGGGACATCATCACTGAATCTGGATCATCTCTCGATCTGGATCAACATCACTGGATCTGGATCATCACTCGATCTGGATCATCATCACTGGACTGGATCTGGATCATCACTCGATCTGGATCTAGATCTGGATCATCTCTCGATCTGGATCATCACTGCTAGATCTGGATCATCACTCGATCTGGATCTCTCAGAGTCATCATAACTGGGTCTGGATCATCTGGATCTCACCTGGTCATCATCATGTGTGTACTATCTCATCATAGGAATTTCTACACAACCAGCCTTCTTTCATGCTGGGTGTATGCCTGCCTCCTCGTAGGTATTTGGTAGCCCTTACATCTGACCTACTCATTAGAATGGCCAGCACTCACATCTGACCTCCTCGTCAAAAAGGTGGTAGCCCTTATATCTGATCATATAGGACCCAGTCCTACAGTCACATCAGAATGGCCAGTAATCACATCTAACCTACTTGTTAGAAAGGCGGTAGCCCTTACATCTATGTAGGAGCTCATCCTACATCAGAATGGCCAGCACTCACATCCGACCTACTTGTCAGAATGGTGGTAGCCCTTACATCTGTCCTACTCGACAGAATGGGAAGCACTCACATCTGACATGGAAGGAACTAAATCCTTTAGCCATGAACAGAATGGATCTGCCCTTACATCTGACCTACTCGTCAAAATGGCGGTAGCCCTTACATCTATCCTACTCAACAGAATGGCCAGCACTCACATCTGACATGGAAGGAACTAAATCCTTTAGCCATGAACAGAATGGCTTTGCCCTTACATCTGACTTGCTTGTCAGAATGGCGGTAGCCCTTACATCTGTCCTACTCAACAGAATGGCCAACACTCACCTCTTACATGGAAGGAACTAAATCCTCTCACCATGACAGAATGGCTTAGCCCTTACATCTGACCTGCTCATCAGAATGGCTTTGGGACTCATCACTTTCCCTTGGAGGAAACCTCGATCTGGAGAACACCAAGCTTCTCCCTGAAGTACTCAAACTTCACTCTGGCTAATGGCTTCGTCAACACATCAGCTATCTATTCCTCCATCGCAACATATTGGAGCTTCACTGCTCCCCTCTGCACTATATCCTTGATATACTGATACTTGATCTCGATATTATTTGACTTGTCATGGAACACTGGATTCTCTGACAACTTCACGCAACTTTGATTGTCACAATGTATACAAGTAGCATCCAACTGGAGATCAAATATATCGGACAGTAGCTTCCACAGCCATACTGCCTCACAAATAGCTGAACAAGCTGCGACATACTCTGCTTCAGCTGTACTCAGTGCCACATAGGATTGCTTCTTGCTAAACCAAGAGATCACACCTGATCCCATACTGAAGCAACATCCTAAAGTGCTCTTCCTATCGATGGCACTTCCTGCCCAATCTAAATCAACATAACCCTCCAGGTTAATCTTTTGATTTGCATCATACTTGAGCCCATAATCAATTGTACCCCTCAAGTACCTTAGAATATTCTTTGCAGCAATCAAGTGAACATTTCTCGGATCTGTTAAGAACTGGCTCAAGGTGTTCACAGCAAAGCAAATGTCTGGTCTTGTGTTCGTCAGGTACATCAATGACCCAATGATCTGATGATACATCGTAGCATCAACCATCTTTGAAGAAGCATCATTAAATAGCTTCAGGTTCGATGCCATAGGTGTGGCCATAATCTTGCAGTCCATCCTCCCAAACCTCTTTAGGATCTCTACTGCATACTTCCCTTGTCCAAGGAAGATTCCATCCGCACTCTGCCACACCTCCATACCTATAAAGTAATGCATCATCCCCAAGTCCTTCATCTCGAACTCGGCAGCAAGCTTTCTCTTTGTATCAGTAATCAACCCATCCATACTTGTCACAAACAGATCATCTACATATAGTAGAAGCATCACTGGGTTTCCATCTTCAACCTTGTAGTAAAGGTTGGAATTTGCTTTACTCTTGGTAAAGCCCAAACTGGATAGAAATCTATCAATTCTGTCGTACCATGTCCTGGGTTCCTGTTTCAAACCGTATAGGGATTTATTCAATCTGCATACATGAGACTCCCTGTCATGTGTCTCAAAACTGAGTGGTTGTTCTACATACACTTCCTCTTCCACTACACTGTTCAATAAAGCAGTCTTGACATCCATTTGGTGTATCTTCCATTTCATCACTGCGGCCATATCAAGTACTGATTTGATGGAAGTGCATCTGGCTACAGGTGCAAAGGTCTCTTCATAGTCTATTCCCTCTTTCTGAGAGAAACCTCGAGCTACAAATCTTGCCTTATTCTTTTCAATGCTACCATTTGCAGCATGCTTGATCTTGTAGATCCATTTGGAAGTTACAACTAACTTCCTGTCTGGTCTTGGGACAACATCCCAAACATCATTCTTCATGATCGATTGATACTCTTCGATCATAGCATCCTTCCATTATTTCTGTTCTACCGCTTCTTCATAACTGGAAGGTTCTTTATCAATGAAATCACATAGTAAAGCTACATACAAAAAATTGGATCTGGTCCTCTTTCTTTCTCTGTGATTCTCTTCTGGAGCCCCATATCTTTCCGCACCTTGGATAATTTCTCGTACCCAAGAAGGTTTCCTCTTATGAGGATTCTTCTCCAGAGGTGGATCTACACGTCTTTGTGGTTCTTCAAATTGTCGATCTTCTTCTCGAGTTTCTTCATTCATGGTTGTATCATGGATTCTGGGTGCTTCTATTTCTTCAAGTTCTTTAGCAGGTCTCTTTCTGGATTTGTTGTAAGTTGTGTCTTCATCAAATGTCACATCCCTGCTGATGTCAATCTTCTTATATCCTGGGAAGTATATTCTGTAAGCCTTCGAGCTTTTAGAGTATCCCACAAATATACCCTTCTTTCCTGAAGGATCTAATTTAGTCCTCTTCTCTTTTGGAATGTGGATGTACATAGGATAGCTGAATATTCTGAGATGGCTGACTTTTGGTTTCTTGTTGGAGAAGACTTCTTCAAGAGTCTTGTTCTTGAGTACTCTATGTGGAGTACGGTTCTGTACATACACCGTTGTTCTAGCAGCTTCCGCCCAAAGATGCATAGGAAGGTCTTGATCATGAAGCATGGCTCTTGCAGCTTCCATGATAGTTCTGTTCTTCCATTTTGCAACCCCATTCTGTTGTGGATTATAAGGAGTGGACAACTCCCTCTTAATCCCTGATTCTTTGCATAGCTCTTTGAATTCAGTTGAAGTGAATTCTCCGCCATTATCTGATCGAATGGTCTTGATATACTTTTCAGTATGGTTTTCGATCAAGGCTTTGAATTCTTTGAACTTACTGAATACTTCGTCTTTGTTCTTCATGAAGTAAACCCATGTCTTCCTAGAAAAGTCATCAATAAAAGAAACATAATATGCATACCCTCTTAGGGAGTTTGATGACATTGGACCACATACATCGGAGTGGATGATTTCCAAGATTCCTTTTGCTTTGCTTTCACTGCTTGGAAATGTCTTCTTTGTATTCTTTCCTTTCGCACATCCTTTGCAGACCCCATCATGTTTTTCTTGAATTTCTGGAAGACCTTCGACAGCTTTGCTTGCAATAGGTAGTGCTCTGTAATGCACATGTGCAAGCCTTCTATGCCAAAGTTCACTTGGCTCTACTGTGTCATGGACCAAGGCTTGTTCTGGATGGCCCTTTAATTTATACAATCCTCCTTCTTGTTCTCCAATCACTACCGCATCATCGATAGTCTTTCCTTTTGGCCACATGATGACTTGACCATCTATGAATGCAAACCACATTCCTTTTGCATCTAATGCTGATATGGAGAGAAGGTTCTTCTTGAGTCCTAGTACAAACAATACTTCTTTCATTGTTAGATATTTTCCAAAGTCTAACTTATATGAAGATTTCCCACTACCTTTTATTGGATATTGGTAGTCATCTCCTAGCTTTACCTTGTGAGGTGATTCATGTTCTGACAGTCTAATAAAGGATTCCTTGAATCCAGTCATATGTTTGGAAGCCCCACTGTCTATAATCCAATAATCACTACCATGAGTAATGTTACCTGTGAGAGCTGATATCAGAACATATTCATCCTTGCTTGAAGAATCTTCACTTTCATATCTGGATCTCTTCCTGGATGGTTCATCATCCTCTGCAGCATGAGCATGATGTCTTCTTTTGTTTCTCTTCTTTACTATCTTCTATTTTTTAGGACAATTCCTTTCATAGTGTCATGCTTCATCACAAGTATAGCATATGATCCTAGATACATCTCTTCTAGTATTATCTTTGTGAAAGTGCTTACCTATAGAACCATGATATTTTCTCTTGCTTGAATTGGAGTGTGACTTGGAGTGTACCGTAAGAGCTTGGTCTTCACTTCCCATCTTCTCTTCTCGAGCTACTACCTAAGCTTCTTCTTGAGAACACTCTTCCCATAGTCTGTTGAACTTGACTAACTTCTTCCTAGCATATATTCCTTGGATGAAAGAATACCATGACCTAGGAAGGCCATTCAATGTAGTCATTACAATGTCCGCATTTTCCACTTCTTCATCAACTGCTTCTAGTTGCTCTTTGATTTGAGAAACTCTAAGACTGGATTGTTTCTACATTTTGAATCTTCACATTCTTCAGTTGGTTTCTTAGGGTCATCTTCCGATTGATGTTCTTCCCTTCAAACAATTTGGTTAGGGAATCAAACATAGATTTAGGTGTCTTGAGAGAGGACACCTGTGGGATAAGGTGATCCTTGATAGAATTAGCAATGATCCTCTTTGCCATAACCATATTCTTCTTGTGTAAGACCTTTGCCTCATCTCCCTCTGGAACTGGAACCTCCTCACGAATGTAGGAGTCTAATTCATTTTCTTCCAGGACCAAGGAGATCCTATACTTCTAAGCTCGGAATTTTTCAGCGCCCTCAAGCTTTTCATAAAGCTTGGTATGATGAGACATCTTAAATGAGAACCTCAAATGGAAATACAAAAGATTTTAGATCTTACTAGGTTCAAGATGTCGGATCTGAAACTTGAGCTGAAATCCTACAGAGCTGGTTCAGGAGCAAATTAGGGTTCTTATTTTCCGGAGTTCTGTCTACCCAAATGCCTTGAAATTTGTCCCTAACTTTGATTTTTGGGAGGAGATCAATCCAGGCCTAGGCTCACTAAAAAATTCCTCTTATGTGAAAATCCCTAATTTTTGACAGTAGTGACAGGTCCAAAACTAAAAAACCTCAGAATTGGATTATGCTTCAACAGAAAGATGCACCCTAAGGAGGAGAGTTGTTCCACCTTAATTTTGCTAAAAATATGTGGAGGAATATCCACAAACTAGGAAGCCCTAGTTCTCGCAGCTGCATAGTGTCTTCTTCTCAGGTTAGCTCTAATACCATGTTAGTTTTTCAACATTAAGCTAGCATTATGTTAGGATCTTTACTAAGAGAATAACAAGTACAACAATCAAACACAAGAGACAATGAACACAATGTTTTTGATCGGGGAAACCATAAATGGAGAAAACCCTGCAACTTCCTCAGAGATAGAATCAAAACAAGATGTAAAACGCCAAAATAGTAAGATGCACTCCCGACAGCAGTAATCTTCTTCTTGTCTAGCCCCAATGTCTTCTCCTTCCTAAAATATGCACTACACTTGAGTGTGTAAGTGATGTGTACTAAATAGAGATCCCAGCTCTCTATTTATACTAATCCTGACATGACTAATACCCTACTAGGTCCGACCTCTACCAGGAGAGTCTAATAACCCTAGTGTCTCGGAACGGCAAGGACTTTAATCCTTAGACAATCGGAGGGTTACCCACTATGACTTGACATGACTTGTTTACATTATTGATCCTACCTATCGGAACATCGGGGCATGACAACATGACTCAAATACATAATATATGCATCCCGGAATAAACATTGGGTTACAATACATAAGATACATAGATGAATACATTCCGAAGTTACAAATACATCAACAAAACAAGCAAAAATTTGTGGAAATATAAATCCACTAATAAATGGTTAAAGGAGGGAGAGTTCAACACCTATTTCTTCCACCATTCAACTATTCAACACCATAAAAAAATAGGACTAATATCCTCAAAACAAAGGATGGCCAAAGAATGGAAATCTGGAAGGAGACTGAGGAGGATATGGTCAGGTACTTCAAGGACCTAGTGAAGGAATCTATCCAAGATATATAGGAGGATATAGAAAAAATATCTCATCATATTCTAGTTATGGTGACTCCATAGATGAACATATCCTTAATGTGTCCAGTGGAGCTAAAGGAAGTGTAAGAAATCTTCACGTATATGGAGGATATGAAAGCTTCTGGACCGGATGGAATTACTGCCAATTTATTCCATAATTTTTGGGACATGATCAAGGAGAAGGTTACTTAGATTGTGGAATATTCAAGGGCTTCTGGGCAGGATATGTCGGTCTTTAATGCGACACTCTTATCATTGATCCCAAAAATTGAAGGATCTGATACTTTAGCTAAATTCAAACTAATTTTCCTCTGCAATGTTAGCTACACATCACTAAAGTTATGGAAAATAGGCTTAAACCTATGCTACCAACTTTGATTTCGATGGAACAATCAGGATTTGTGGAAGGAAGGAAAATCATGGATGCGATTATTCTTGTTCATGAGATAATCCATTCATTGAAAATTGAAAAAAAAAATCGGGTATGATTATTAAGCTTGATTTAGCCAAAGCATACAATAAAGTCAATTGGTAGTTCATGAGATCCATAATAAAATCCTTTGGGTTTAGTGCATCCTAAACTAAATGGATCTCAAATTGGAATTCCTCAACTTTCTTCTTTGTCCTGGTTTATGGATTTCCTTCTCAAACATTCCAACCATCAAGAGGCATTCGACAAGGGGATCCTCTCTCTCGCTTTTTGTTCATTTTGATGGTTGAAGGTCTGGGAATGTTGATGAAATATATTCTTCATGGACATGAAATCAATGGGATATCCTTGTATCGCAATGCACCTACTCACACTCACTAGTGATTTGTAGATGACACAATGTTGATGGGTCATGCTTCGGTGCAAGAGGTGAGAGCCATCAAGCAAGGGTTGAACCTCTTCTTTAGAGCATCGGGATTATCAGCCAATGTAGATAAATCCCAGGTCTTATTTTTTAACACTCCAATAATAAATCAATAGAATATAAGTGTATCTTTCATTTTCAAAGGATCTCCCTTCCATCCAAATATCTAGGAGCCCCTCTATCTGACTTTGTTATCAAGAAATCCTTGTAGAGAGAATTGATGGATAAAATGAAGAATAAGATGGATAATTGGGTGATGCACCATTTGAACTTAGCCAGTAGATTGGTTCTTATAAAGTATGTTCTCTAGTCAATTACTATCCATTGATGGTTGGTCCAAAGAATATCCTCAAAGAAATCCATGGTTAGAGAGGAAATTCCTTTGGGGAGGCACTAAAGATAATCAAAAGTGGACTCTTATTATATGGGATAAGGTATGTATGCCAAAGTCCAAGGAGGCCCTTGTGATTTGGGATCCAGAAAAGAATAGTATAGTCTTGGGAGAAAATATTTGGTGGTGGTGGGTTTCTTATGAATGGGAATCATGGGCTATTATGTGGCATGCCAAATATGGTCTAGTATGGGACAATTAGGATTTGTTCTAACACAATGGTAATGGAAAAAGATCACATCTCTGGAGGACAACTAAATTAGGAAAGGACCTAATATGATCATATAGCTTCTAGGAAATTAGGGATAGTGATTCTGTCAACTTTCGAAAGGACTCGTGGCAACAACTCCTAACTATTGGAAATAACTATACAATCTTACAAACTCAAATATGGTATCAAGAAATATAGGGAAACAACGTTAAGGAATAATGGAAGGAGAATCAATACAATCAAAATTTCAGGGATTGGAAACTAGGGGAATGGTGGAGATATATGCGTAGAGGAAAATATGTTCAAAATCTATGGGATGAATTATAGGACATGTATATTCGATGACATGATGGCCCCGATAAATTACGATGGGGATATAAATCCAAGGGAATGTTTAATGTGAAGGAATCATATGATTAGTAAGTTGGATATCAATATCTCCCTACTCCGCCAAAACAGAAAAAGATATAGGGTTCCAACTTATGGATAAAAGTGGCCACATTCCTTTGGTTGTTGAGTCATAGGAAAATTATGACTAGAGAGAACCTCCAAAAACATGGATTTCAAGGACCAATGAGATATAGTTTGTGCAATGAAGTTGAGGACACAATGGATCATTTACTTGATAATTTCCCATATGCTTTGAGCTTATGGGATAAAGGTCCGGAATTTTTCTGTTGATCCTCCATAATAAGGAGGTGTCTAGATCTTTCATGCAAAGAATGGACATAAAATTTGTTCCAAAATATGATTCTGAATAGAGTATGGCATCTTTTCCCATGTTTATTGCTATGGGAAATTTGGAAGGAATGAAATCAACGCATATTTAAGACAAGTCCAAGAAAATTGAAGGAGTGTGGAATCTTTTCCAATGCCATATACAGGAAACTATGAGTCTAAGTGAATGGACTAATCAAGATATGCAAGCAGATGTGAATTAAGGGATAATTCTCCGGGCTTGGGGAATTAAATCCATACTAAGATTTAGTGGTGGTAGTCTAAAAAATAGGGGCAACAATGGAAACTTGATGTATTTGAGTGTTCCTATGCTCGATATCTTCAAATTGAACTTTGATGGGGCTTCGAAGGGTAACCCAGGACCTATTGGGTTTGGGGGAGTCAACCACAACTATAAGGGGGGAATTCAATGGATGTACTGGGGATTCATAGCATCCAAAATGAATAATGATGTAGAGTTGGAAGGTCTCATCTAGGGGATTACAAGTGCCAAATACAAAGGCTTTTATCCATTAATACTAGAGGGATTCTCTGAGATCATTTTGAAAATGGTAAAAAAAATTCAAAATGAGAAACTAATCTTGAAGGTATCAAATCATTGGTGACTAGAATTTTGGTTGGAGAAGTTGGATTCGAAGCTTATCTAACTAAAAGGATAATTATTTTGTCATGTTAAGTGATCAGGAAAAAAGGTGGTGGACATGCTTGCTAATAAAGTTATATGGGATTGCTTCAAGTTAAAGGTAGGAGTACTGAGGGATCTTAGGGATGAAAACTTCATAAACCAATGCATGTTACTATCTTCCCAAGGTGTAAAAAACTTGGATGTGGGTGCATGTAGATAGGTATCCACACACGTGGCGATAGATATGGCCATGTGACAAGTGGACAATGATCATGCAAAAATGTGGAGAATTAATGAGATAGGAGTCAGTATAATTGGATTGTTGGGTTACTTTAATTTAGGTACAGAGATATTTATGGGATTTGGTGGAAAAGGTTGAATGTGAATGATAGGGGAGATCCGAGCGCAGATAATGTCTAGTTCTCAATATTCTCAATATCCCATGAATACGGTATCATTCATTGATCACAAGAACTATTGGAGAGATAAGAAAAAATCAAGGGGGATGAAGTTTCGACTCAATTCTGGAAAAATCACCATGACGACACATGCCTTATGCATAAAAAAATAGATATTATTTCTACTTATCTAGGAATTCCCTTCCTGTAATGGCAAAGTGGATATGGAGTTTCATTAGCCTCAGCTCAGCTAGTGGAGAATGGTGCTACATCTATGGTCCTCTAGGTTTCTTAAATGCATTATTTTCATGTTTATAGTCTGTGGTTTTAGTCTCTAGGTCCTATAGGTATGAGTATTGTGGGTTAGCTACATCTATGTATCATATGCAATAGTCATTTTTTGTCTTCTAGATCTCAGGAAGTGGTTAATGTGTTGTTCAACGTCTGCCTATGCATTATTTTCTTTTGCGGGGGATGTGCTTTTTGGTTGCATGAAACTGTTAAAGAAGCATGGTTGATATGGTTGGGAGGGTGACTCTGTATCAGCTATGATAACATCCAAATGTAAACTTTTGATAGAACTTTAAAATATAGTTACTTACATATATATATATATATATATATATATACATATATATATATGATACATACATACATGGCTAAAGATGAAATTAGAATGCAAGAAATCAACAATGAGATATCAAAGCTTTTGCCTAGGATTTGTTATTTCCACCATTTTTTCATGTTAAATTTACATAAACATAGATAAATGTATACATATAAATATAGTTCAAATTATCACATATGGATTTGAAGAGGTTAATAAAATCATCCCTTCACACATAAAAATTAGGCACCAATTTTTTTTTTCAACACGAAAAAAACAACTTTTTATTAAATAAAATTTGTATCAACTTTATTACATCCATCCCAAAATAGAGGAACATCCCAATATCCTACCAGCGAAAATAAACTACCTATCTGAATACAAAAAAAAGAACTATCTTTCGAAATATTGCTTTCGTATCAAATTTGTGACCATATATCAACACGATCCAATATACTGAAAGTCTTTTACAAAATAACATGGAACCAAAAAAATTCCATACCAACACAAAACAACCTCATCAAGATGACAAAAATTCATGACCGGAAAAAAATACATTCTCCCAGAATGTGCAAGATCCCCATATTGAAATTTTTTGAATGAAATATGACCGTCCATATTACCAAGTGCCCTTTTAGATAAATTGTTTGCATCCTTATTAAATTCTCTATAAATTTTTTGAAACGACATGTAGGAGAAATCCATTAGAAAATGCATGATTTTTCCCATCCAATGACTTAAATATAATGAATGAAGCTCCAATATTCCCTTAGCCCAGTTGATAATAACCTGAGAGTCACCCAAAATATGAAGAGAAGAAATTCCCCAATGATTGGAAAAATAGATTAGACCCCATAACTATTAATTTTTCTCTTGTATTAGTTCCTCTACTAGCCTTCATCCATAACTTAACCACAGTATTCAAGCCAATTTTTATAACCATTCCTGCTCCACAAAAACCACCTTGCTCCGCACCATCAAAACAACCAACATGATATCTCATCCCCAAAGAAGGAAAAGTGACGGATCTTGTAACTTTTAAAGATTTGTCTTTGTGCCACTAAAAAAAGAGCTAACAATATTTATACTTACCACCGCTGCATCCTAGGATTGATCTTGGAAAATATCTCTATTTCTTACCTTCTAAATTTTCCAAAAGATGAAAAAGGAAGGAAACTTAAGTATTTTTTCCTTAGAGATCAGAGCAATAAATTCTCCTCCAAAGCATTCCAAAATTAAAAAAAGAGAAATTCCCAAATAAATTATTCCTAGAATCAGCTTCCACTTTGCATAGTGTTCATCTACCTAGTCCAGAAATAATTCTAAGATGCAATACATCCCAGGTTAATATATTATTTTTTAAACAAATCCATACAAAGAATTTTATTTTCAATGGACATCTTCCTTTCCAAATACATTTCGTCCACTAGGTAGCGCTATCGGCTTCTTCTTCTTCCTAAAGAATTAAATTATATTCCATCTTTGTGTTCACATTACCATTCTTTTTGTTTCCATACCAAACCATATTATGAGAGTGATTATTAAGGAAAACACCAGCCTGGTAAATTTTAAGGACATAATCATTCCACTCAGTTACCATATTTCCATAAAGACCCAACTCCTGTGACATAATCCATCTACCATCATCTTATGTTAACCCCACCTAAGCTTGCTTCAAAACAATAATATTCCTCTTACGTAATTTAGCTAACAAATCCCACGAAATACTGTATTCTTCTTCAAGCCCAATGATTGGATCAATCCCAACAAAGACTTGATTTCCATGACCAACACACCAACTTATAACCTAATTAATGATAGGTAAGAATTTCAAAAAACTACTCCAAATCACTAATACATTCTTATTTTTCTTATTTCCATGTCTGAACCAATTGACCGAATCCAAGGGATTCAAGTATTTTTCTTTGACAATTTCCCCCCAAAGGCCATCATTAAAAATACCATGCCAAAATATTTTAGAACAAAGAGAAAGATTAAACCAACTCAAATGTTTAATCCCCCAGCCCCCAAACAGTTTGGGCTTAGATAAACTTTCCCATGAAGATAAATGTAACTTTGAAATCTCTCATCTTCCCACCCATAGAAATTGGAATATCTTGAATCTAATACAGTAAATAACAGAAGATGGAACAATGAAAAGTGAAAACCACTATACAGGTATACTTTGAATCATAAAAGTCACCATGGTGAGCCTACCTCCTAGAAAAATCCAATGAAAGGACCAATTATTGATTTTCCTATGAATCCTCTTAACAAGAGAGCCCCAATCCTTAGTTTTGTAATCATTGGGTTTTAACTGAAAACCCAGATATTTAAAACCTTCTTTAATATCCACAATTTTGTAAGGAAAAAGACCCGAAACTTGATTTTTCAAATCATCATCATCACATGAGAATACAAAAGTGGATTTTTAGCACTAGCTTCCAACCCTGAAGCATCACAGAAAGTGGAAATAATATCCTGATATTCTTTCCGTTGAGCAAAACATCCTCCACCAAATAAATCATCATCGACAAATAAGAGACATGTGATGAATACCAACCTAGAAACCTTTAAACCCGAAATCTTATTTTGTTCCTTTGCTTGTCTAATAAGCAGACTCAACCCTTCAATAGCTAAGATAATTAGATAAGGTGAAAGAGGACAACCTTGTCTGATTCCTCTATCCCCTTCAAAAAAATGTCATAGGGTACACCATTAATCAAAACCGCAAATCTGGTAGAAGATATACACCCCATGATCTATGTAGCAATTTCATATCAAAGACAAGTTTGGAGAAGGATTAGTCTTAGATAAGACCAATCAATCCGATCATATGCCTTTATAAAACCCATATTTAGAATAAAGGAATCTTGTTTATATTTTTTAACACAATGAAGGCATTCCTGTGTTATTCCAACTGCATCCATAATTTTTCTATTAGGAAGAAAGCTAAATTGATCTTCTGAAATAAACCTTCCCAAAATAGGATTCATTCTTCCAACAATAGTCTTAGTAATGATTTTATACAACAAATTGCAAAGAGATATGGGTCTATAATCATTAAAAGATTCAGGTTTATATTTTTTTGGGAATAAGGGTAATGTAAGTTGAATTTAAACTATTTGGGACCTGCCCCGATCTTCTAGATTCATCCATAGATTTAGTAATATCTCTTAATCCAAACAACTCAAAAAAGTGTAAAAAGAATTCCATCGTCCACACATCCGATCCGAGAATCTTGTCCTTGTAAAATTGAAAAAGAACATTCTCCACCTCATGCACTGTAATTTGTTTCCCAATCTTAAACAATCATCCTTGTCATAGAACAAAGGAAAATGCTTTATCTTCTTAAACTAATTTTATAGGTTTAAGCTCCGATACTTGGAATAAATACTTTTAAGATTATTTATAGTGGATAATCTTAATGCTTTAGGATCACTAAAATAATCATGATGTTCATCTTTTAATTCCCAAATAGAGTTTGTGAGTCTTCGTTGATTAACAAATCTATGAAAAAATTAGTGTTATTGTCCCCTGCCTGCAACCACACTGCCCTGCTCTTCTGCCTCCAAGTTTCCTCTTTTTGCTTCAAAATATTTTGAATATTGTATCCAAAAGAAATAATATTTATTTTCTTTGTCAACTTCACCTGAAAGTGTCTGAAATTCTTCTTCAATACATGCTAACTCTTTCTCATTCTCAACTTTCCTGTCATTTTCCAATTTAAGTACTTCCAACCTTAACATATCTAACTTTTTTATCATATCAATCATCAGATAAGAGTAGGAAACAATAGACATAATCATCCATTTATCCCTTACAAAATCACAAAAGGAATCTTCCTCCAACGCACAAGGATTAAATTTAAATGGATACTATACCAATTCTTTACCAAATTCGAGTTGTAAAATAACTTCCTTAGAATATGAAATGCCCACATAATATGACCATGACCTATATCTTCCAAAATTGTCACACAATTATGACACATGCCGTGAAGAACCTCAACAAGTCAATATCTTATTACGTAGATGAGTGTTACATATAAAGGAAATCAAAACCGTTATCTATAGTTAGATAACGAGATTATTAACTAGAATTTACTAACTAATAACTGAAATATTATTTACAATGTAATCCCGAAGGATTATTCAACATTCCCCCCTTAATTTGAAGGGACATCTGACATGCCAAGCTCCATTATAAAATTTTCAAACTTTTCACAGCCCAATGCTTTAGTAAAGATATCTGCAATTTGCTCTGAAGTAGGACAATGTGTCAGATGAATGGTTTTGGCCTCAACATGATGTCAAATCAAGTGATATTTGGTGTTGATATCTTTGGTTTGATCATGGAATTTTGGATTCTTTGCCAATTGAATTGCTGAAGTGTTGTCAACAAAGAGAGGCGTTGAAGTCATTTGTTTCTCCTGCAAGTCTTCAAGTGTTTTACGAATCCAAATGATTTCTTTTGTGGCTTGAGCTACTGCAACATATTCGGCTTCAGTTGTAGAATCAGCAGGAACATATTTCTTTCATGATCTCCATGTGATAGCTGCTGATCCAAGTTTCATCAAATAACCTGAAGTAGAGATCCCCTGCTCTTTATCTCTGTCAAAATCAGAATCTGAATAACCAGTGAGATGAAATTCTGAAACTTTAGAATATTTGATTCCATAAGATTGAGTGCCTTTTAAATATTTGAGCACTCACTTTGCTAATTTCCAATGACCTTCACAGGGATGATGCATAAACCTAGAAAGTATTCCTACAACAATTGTTATGTCAAGACGAGTAGTAGTAAGATAAATTAAACTTCCAACAAGCTACCTGTACTTTGTTGGATCTTCAAATGTGCTACCTTCATTTGAAGCAAGCTTTAGATCCTGCTCCATTGGTGTAGAAATAGGATTACAATCATGCATACCAAATTTGTTTAATAACTCTCCAACATATTTTTTCTGAGAAATGAAAATGTGCTTTGGTTTTTTATCTACTTCAATTCATAAATAATAATGTAATAATCCCAAATGTGTCATATCAAAACCCTTTTTGAACTCTCTTTTAATAGAGGCTATATACTCATCATTATTTCCTATGATAACAAATCATCCACATACACAACTAGATATACAACCGATCTTCCAACTTTCTATACAACCGAAATGCTTATGATTCAATTTGATAAGATGTTCAATTAACTTTTCATACCATGCTTGGGGTGCTTGTTTTAAACCATATAAATATTTTACCAATTTGCATACCTTCTGTTCTTGACCTTTGATAGCAAATCCTTCAGGCTGATCCATATAAACATCTTCTTTTAAGTCTCCATTCAAGAAGGCGGTTTTAAAATCCATATGATGGATTTTCCATCCTTTTTGTGCTGCTAATGAAAACAAAGTTCGAATGGTGCCCCATTTAGCTGTAGGAGAAAATGATTCTATGTAATCAACACCTTCTTTCTGTGCATACCCTTTTGCTACAAGTATTGCTTTGTGTTTGTCAAGTGAGCCATTGGAGGGTCCACCAACCTCCAAGTTCCATTTTTTATGAGAGCATCATACTCTCTTTGCATTGCACTTTTCCATACATCATTATTTATTGCTTCTTGAAAACATCCAGGTTCATCAAACGCATGAAAGTTTAATTCAGAATCTAATGTGACCAAATCATCATACCATTTTGGAAATCTCTTAGTCCGTATCGATCTACGAACTTCTTCTTGTTGTGGTGTTTGCTCTGTTTCTTGTTTAAGAGCAGGTTCTGCATTATCTATGATACTTAATTTATCCATTCCATTAACAATATCATCAACCATCTCATCTTCTGTTTCATCAACTTGTGCATTAGAATCATCAACTTCTGCATTAGAAGAACTTGTTGCTATAGAAGGAAATTCCAAAACTTGACTTAGAACAGGACTCCCCCCTTCAAGATTTGGAAGTTCATTATCCATTTCATGATAGATTTTTTTAGAATGAAATCTATCAAGCAAAGAAATTTGTTTATCAATATTGAGTGCATCTTTCTCAAATTCAAGAAATATAACAGCTCTAGAAACAATAAACTTCATGATATATTCATCATAGAATCTATAAGCTTTAGAAGTATTAGAATATCCCAAAAAAATACACTTTCGACTTCTTGCTCCCAATTTATGTCTTTGTTTCCCAAGAATCAAAGCATAACACGTGGAACCAAAAATGATAAAATGCTTGACAGCTGGAAGATGGTCATGCCACAGTTCATAAGGTGTTTTGTTTTGTAGTGCAACAGAAGGACATTTATTCTTAATGTAGACATCACAAAGAACTGCTTCTCCCCAAAACATTAACTTAACATTCTTAAAAAACATCATTGATCTTACCATATTTAACAGTGTCATATTCATACGTTCTGTCACACCATTTTGTTGTAGATTATAAGGAACAGTTGTTTGATGTTTAATACCATTGTCTTGCAAATATTTTTCAAAATCTTGAGATATACATTCACCACCGTTATCAGTTCGAAGGGTTCCAATATTGAGTTGAGCTTCATTTTTAATCCATAAATGAAAATTTCTGAATGTATCAAAAGCTTGAGATTTTGCTTTTAATAAATAAACCCAAAACATCCTCGTAAAGTCATCAATAAAATTCATGATATACTTGTTACCATTTTCTGATGGAACAGGCATGGGCCCACATAAATCTGAGTGAATAAGACCAAGCTTTCTTGAAGCTTGAAACATAGAATCGTGAAAATGTTGTTTACTATGATTGCCTAAAATACAAGCATCACATGGGGAAAGTTGTCTTGGAATAGTAGGAAGCCCTTGAACTCCTTTATGTTTCATAATCCTAAGACTGTCATAATTAATATGACCAAATATAGCATGCCATAACAAGCTGGAAGATAAATTACTATTATGCTGAACCAAATTTGCAGAATTTTGTGAATTGGATGATGTACCATTCAACTTTAAAAGTTTGTTATCTTCCACTCCAGTCATTACAATCACATTATCATAAGCTCTCCTAATCTCAATGATACCATCAAACATATGTATTGAGTGTTCTTGTTGTCTAATTTGCACAAGAGATATTAGATCTCTCTTCAATTGTGGAACATAAAGAACATCGGAAAGTATATAATCAGAAATTCTTGATAATTTCAGTCTAATAGAACCAATTCCTGAAGGTTTTAACTGAGACTTATCTGTCAAATGTACTACCCCATAAATTTGATCACTAAAAGTTTCAAAGAAGTCTTTTCTAAATGTCATATGACATGTGGCTCCAGTATCTAATAACTAAATGCCGTTACAAGAAAATGAAGTACTAAAAGCTTCTTCAATTCCTAGATTACAATGTGCAACAACATAATGTGCAGATTCAAGAGGGTTACCTTTATCTTGTATTTGCTCTTTCTTGTTAACAATTTTCTCCCGTGAAGTTCTACAATAACTGGCAGTATGACCAGTTTTTTCACATCTATAACATTGTTTCTCTCCTTGATTAAATCTTCCCCCCCTTCCTCTGTACTGTCCTCTTTGTCCTCTACCTCGACCTCTGCTTCTATTTTCATCCTTTGCAAATTCCTCTTTTGATTTGTGTCCTTTTTGTGCAAAACACAAAGTTTCTTCATTGGGTTTAGACTCCTTCTTCCCAAATGCTTTCTTTCTTTCTGCAATTTTCTCAACAAGTGTTTCAAAGGTCATAGATTTCATATGGCCACTAGCCTAAAGTGATTCTAAATAATGAGTATAGGTAGGATATAGAGCTTTAATAAATGCAGTAAGTTGAATGTCAACTTTTACACCAGTTGCATCAATATCATGGAAAATGGCTCTAATTTCAGAAGCAAGTTTCATTGGATCATTATCTTTTAATTCTAAGTTAAATAACTTCATCAACAATTGTATGATTTCAAGCTCAGAGTGTGAATCATACAAATATTTTAGTTTCTTTAATGCTTCCCAAGCACTTTTGCTAGAAACTAAATGTCTACTTACTTCTTCACTTACGGAGGCAATAATCAAGGCATAAGCCTTCTTGTCCTTTCTTTTCCATAATGCTAACTCTTTGGAATTAGTAGGTGGTACTGGTGCACTTTTATCCACTTCATCTATTGCTTCTCCATCTTTTATATTTTCTAAATTCTCATTTTCACAAATTCCATCCCACATATCATTAAAAATAAGGGTATTTTTAACTTTACAAAACCATTCCTGATAATTTTCTTTTCCAGACAAAATAACTCCAACAATTGAAATTAAAGAATTCATTGAAATTTACTGTGTAGTAAATTTTTGTGTACAAAATACAGTCTGATATATTCTTTTCCTCTTAGCCAATGTTCTTTAAAATATTTTTATCTTCTAAAAAGATTTCCCGAAAGGTTTAATAATTCAATTTAAAAAACCTTGCACTCAAATATAAATGGCTGTTTAAAAACTTTTATTTTATGAAAAGAACTCCCCAAAGATTTTATATTTAATTTATAGAAACCATTGTAGGCAAATATAAATGGAGGATTTCTTCTTTATTTATTTCCTTTTAAAAAAAAAAAAAAAAATTCTTCAAAAAAAATTACCGAAACAATTTACGTGCAGACTCCCCTTTATGTGCATCCTTTCTTCCACAATATTTACTAAGCATCTCTCCTTACTTGGTGATAGCTCCTTTACTGGTTCCTCCTTCACGGGCTCCTTCTCTCTCACCAATGCTTCACTTCCTTGCTCCGATACCACTGACACAGGCTGTGAAGAACCTCAGCAAATCAATATCTTATTACGTAGATGAGTGTTACATACAAAGGAAATAAAAACCGTTATCTACAGTTAGATAACAAGATTATTAACTAGAATTTACTAACTAATAACTGAAATATTATTTACAATGTAATCCCGAAGGATTATTCAACAAATTATTCATCCTTAAAAAACCCTATCTAGACGTTTGGCAATGCCTACACCTCCGCAATGACCATTTGACCAAGTTGGAACAAGTACATTAGGTACAATATCTATGAACCTCACCTCTTCAAATATTGACATAAAAAAATTGGATAAAGGATCCACATTATTCCCCATGCCTCAAGTTTCATTAGAAGACAAAGTGAAATTAAAATCACCTTCCAAAATAAGGGAATTATAAGCTACAATACCAGACCGGTAAACTTGCTCCCAAAAAGCCTTCCTATTATTGTGACTATGAATATTTAAAATTGTAATCACTTTCTTATACCCATTTAAATATACCTTCCACCATAATACTAGAACCTGTGATAAAATCCTTCAAAACTTCCAAAATAGGATTACATGCCACCAAAGTACCCCCATACATACCGCAAGAGTCCAAAGCACAAAATCATCATGAAGGTTTCAACTTTAAGAAATATTCACAAGAGAACCAGTATATGACATGGTCCCTTGAATAAGAATAAAACCATGTTTCACTTTATCAAGGAATTTTTTAAGGGCATCTCCCTTTAGGCCACTTCCTAGACCTCAGATATTAAATGAGACTTTTATTATATCCAAAATTGGCACTTCTTCGTCTATGACGACACTTACATATTTTGGAGGCATGATGACACTTGCATGATGACCACGGGGGATTCACTTGTTGACCAATATCCTATCACGTTAGTTCATATTGTGGGTTTTAAAATTATAAAAATCGAACCAATATATTGCAGGTATTGGGGGGATGAGGGGTTTAAGGTGGGGGTGGGTAGGGTGGTTTATAAGGATTGAAGTATAAAAAGGGGTGGGGAGGAGGTTTTAAGTATTGGGAGGGGGTTTCAACAAAAATTTTTTGGGTCAATATCTCTCAAAATTAAGGGTATTCTTTAATATCCCACAATCGCACGCATTATGTGATATGTTCACTAAGTGAAGTCCCCGTGATGACGACACTCCATGAACTTATTGTCACTCACTCAAAGAAAATTTTATGGATGGAAGATCTATATTTGGGACCTCACTAAGATGACCTTACCTCATTCATGGTTCATGTAAAAGTCAGGAAGCTTATAAACACAAGCTGCAACCCCAAAAACACTTGAAAAAACCCTAAAAATGGCGGTTTTTCCCAAAAACTCCCCTTGCCTTTGGTCCATCAGAATTTTTCACCTTGCACATGCTTGATGTTAGTGTTCCACTAGATTGTCACATGCTAATTTCCTTTGGTCCACTAGTGTGTACCTTAAAAATGCCTTAAAAATACAAAAAAACATCAAAATTGGGTGGTTTTGGAGCTTCCTCCTCAGTTGTAACAGATTCCTCCTCGACCTTGTCTTGTCCATTTACTATATAAGAGAGGGAGAGGGGACCATGAAGATGAATTTTACTATAGTATTTTTATAATGGAATAATTTGGATTTTCATCCCCCTTACCTATGCCCTAGTTTCCATTTACCCTTGTTGCAAAGCTTGGAGGTTGGGATTCTTCGAGGAGAGAAGTAGGTGATCCAAATTGAAGGTTTCTTGAGGTTCCATGATTGATGAGAAGGTATATTTTTGTACTTGTTTCATTAATTAATAAAGAATTGAAATTCTTCCCTTTCCAAATCATTGTGTATATATCTCAGTTTTGATTTCACATTGATGTTTATTAGATTAGTATTTCATATTATTTGAATATCAATATCTTATATGTAGTCAAATTGGTTTGAGGAAGATTTGAAGTGGTATTTTGGAGGTTCCTTGTTTTTGGGAGCAAGAGGAGGCTCAAGTGAAATCTTGGATCAACCTTATTTTGTAAGGTACACATCGTTTCTAACCCTTTCCCTTTTGCTTGAATTTATACTTGCATAATATTACATGTTTGCCTGTAAACCCTAGTACGTTGGTGGCCTCACCCCAGTCATAGGAACACTTTCCCAAACAAAAAAAACAACGACTACACTATGGAAAAGACTATATTCTTTGGGGTATCCAAGGTATATTTTTCCAGTATATTTGAAGGCCGGAGTCTTTATTTCAAGTTAGGAACAATCTTTGAGTCTTTGTAGACCTTTCCTTGTCATTTTGGGAATTGGATTCTTCTTTTTTCCACCTTTCAGTACCCACACGCTTGTGCTAGTGTATACAATATCATTTTTCCATCATACATGCTAGTGGAGAGTGCTTCCACATGCTTGTGACACACTGTTTTTAGTGTTGTTCACTAGCGTATCCCTCATGTAAGTAATTTTTCCACTTTTAGGGTTGTTTTGGAAGGTTTTGGTTGCAGTCTTTGGAGACCTTGTTGTTCCCAGGTCTGTGTAGGACCACTTGTAAGTAGTGTATTTTCTTTTGAATGATCTTAATTTGATGTTTAGTATCTATTCTTGAATATTTTTGTGCTTGTTGAACCTTGTCCTTTATCTTTTGCTTGGTATGACTTTGGTTTGTATTGTGTTTTGATCAGCCTCTATCAGTATGTATAGACTGAACTTGTGAGTCATATGATCCTTGTCTTACTCAGTCTTCTTGTTCAAAATATTTGTTCCAAAATGGTTTACTTGGTATCTTATGTAAGTTTTCCTCCCAAGTTAAGGTCTTGTCAAACCTTAGGTTAGTTTAGGGTTCTATTCTTGTGGACATAGTGCAGAAGTTCAGCTGCTTTGGATTAACATCAGATTCATGTACTTGTTTATAGATCATTTTCCTTTTTCATTTTAAAAGAAAAAATTAAAAAGAACAAGAATTTTCTTTGTATGCATTTAGTCTAGTGTCATTAGTCTTAGGTGCATTTGCATATCTCTATTTTTTGAAAAGAGAAAAAATGATCTTTCATTTGTGGCCTTCATTTTCAGTTTTGAAAAGAAAAAGAGAAGTAAAAACTTTGTATTTTGAATCTCTTTTTTCATTTTCCATGTTGTTTCTATTTCTAAGTAAATAAACATCATTACTTTCACGACCACTTCCAATTTTATTAATCAAGAGCCTTTAAAAAAATAACGCTGATAATTAAAATATATTAGTAAGATTTATTTTTTAGGGACGACACCTACTAGTATACGCTAGTGTTTTGGACTAGGGATCAAATATAAATTGTCCAAAACAATTTAAACTCAAAATGTAGTGGCCATTCTTCAGGAAACCCAATCTTGTAAAAAGTTGAGTTGGAAATCTCCTCTCATGCAGGAGTCAATCACGAGGTCAAGTGAGAGTGATTTGAGGAGATATCCCTCGAATACTCAATTGAGCATACACTAGAGCTTATGTGTGTTTGGGGATTCACCCAATATGTCCTTTTGGCCCCGTGTGGTACCAGTATTTTTTGAGTTCAGGATTATCTACCCTTCCCAAGCACATCGACTGCATTGATGACTATTCTGCCAAACCCTTTTTGAAAGTTTGGTAGCCATAGTATCTTGACATCTAGGGATATACACAAGTGATGGTGGAAGGTTATTTCCACTGTACCTAAGGTAGACGTGGGAGGAAACCCCATGCAGCTCTTTGGAAAATAAGTTGGTGATTCAAACACTTTCTCCAAAGTGATTGTATTGTGGACCCCAAGTAACTATCCTTCTCCCTTCATTGGTTAGTCCTGTTCATTCATCATCCCCGACTCTCCTTTGGAAGGTATCTTTGTTTGCTTAGTCTAGATACTTAAAAACAAAATTCTAGTGGTGTTCTCTTTATGCTATTGGTTGCTAATCAACCTCAGATATTTATTTCTTGTTGAGTTGAAAACTATGTCTAGAATCCCTGTGGACATCAACCAAGGGACCCCTGTGCAAGGGGATTCTTGTACTTTTTCCTTTTTCTTGGAATGTTGGTGTTCCCTTGATGGCCACTATGAGTCTTCTTGGATTCAGCCTTAGGCTACTGGTTTGGTTGTTTTCCACCTCGAATATTTTCAATGAACTTGATGCTTTTCAGGAAATCACCTTATATCAAGGCTATCAAATCATTATTCCCCCTTCACTAGTAGCATCGTCTCCTCCTCCTTCCACCTTATGTGATGAAAGTTCTGATAATAGTAACCAGTAGTATAAAAGGAATAAAAGGCGGAAGAATATGAAGAAGACATGAAAGCAAGTGGTATATCACCCATCCTATACAATTCATATTGGGGAAGTCAACAACCCTATGGAGGACATGTTGAGGGCATCCACCCAGCCTCTGCAAGTCATGTTGGGGGAATTCACCCAACCTCTATGATTCATGTTGGTCCCAGTCACTTATCTACTATGAGTCATGTTGGGGGAATCCACCCATCCTATGCAAGTCATGTTGGAGGAATCCACCCATCCTCTGCAATTAATGCTCGGGGAAACCACCCAGCCTCTGCAAGTCATGTTGGGGGAAACCACCCAGCCTCTCGAGGAAATGCTAGGGAAAACCAGTCATCCAATGCAAGTCATGTTGACACTGTTAAGAAAACAAAACGTATAGGACGTGAGCCTAATTTCCATTGTAATATTTGTAAGGGAGATCACCCAAAGTGTAGTTCGAGTCTCAAGGATCTTTTACTCCTGAACCACTCATGGTTTCCCAAAAACCTATTTAACCTTTGGTTGATCAAGTGGTTGAAAAAAATCAATCTTTGGTCAATCCTACTCTTCCTTTACAGAGTGACCCGCATCAAGTGGTTGAATCGATGAAATCTTCAATCAATACCACTCTTCCATTGGAAAGTTATGTATCTACTAGCCATGTTTTCTTAACTGCTAGTTCATAACATTCAAGAAAAGAGGGCACTAACTTCGCTGCAAATGAACCCCCGCCAAACCCTCAGATTGCTTCCTTCTATTGCACATTTTTAGATAAAGGTCCAAGTTAAACACTACACGGTTTCTCATTGTATTATAGATGAAGTAGTGTCAGTCAGAATTTTATCCACGCATGCTTGGAGAGGTAGGGGATCTCCCAGCCTCATGCCAACTGTCCATTAACCGCTGGCCCTTAATAGAAGACCTAGTCAAACTTTGGGAGTTCTTTCTCAAACACATCTTAATTTAGGTGGGACTGTATTAGTTTATCTTATGGTTATAGAGGACCCCTTGGACTTCAATATGATCCTTGGACATGATTATGTATATTATATGAGTGTTGTGGTGTCCACACCCTTTCGTGTAATGCATTTTCCTCATAAGGAAAGCATTGTCACTGTTGAACAGCTCGCATTTATTGATCCCTCTCATTACCTGACTTTAGGCCAAGTATATGCTTAGTCGATTCCCTGTGCTTTGGTAGACACTATACCACCATGAGTGAATTATGTGGCCTCATATCCCTCATGTCCAATTTCTACTAAGAATAAGCCTTTGTCTTCATGCTTAATTTCTTCGACTCGGTCCCAACAATTGATCAAGTGATATATTCAATGGGGACATTGGAGCCCACTCTCCAACCTATTGATCCAATTGAATGTTTAGAGATGTGTTACATCTGGGATGGTATAATTCCTTCAGATGAATTCTTCCTAGAGTCTATGATACAATTTGACATTCTTTTGGATGGTGATTCAGTTGTGGTTAGATCCAACCCTGACTTTATTTTTTAGTCTCACCTTTCTGATGATCAATCCTTTGATGTTGGTATTGTTGAGTCTTTGGAATCTCCCATCGATCCTGATGAGTTTGATTCTTGCTGTATAATTTTTTACTCCAGTGCCGTTGAGTCTGTTCCTATAGATTCCATCACCTCTTTCAACTTTAGCTTTCCTCTCTAGGTTGATCTTATTGATTGTAAATACTTGGACCTTCGCACTATAGAGTCTTCCTAGGTTAGCTTTACCTTGACTATGCATCTTGTTGAAGATAGCGAAGTTGAAAATGCTTGTACCAAAGTGACGTATATTGGATCTCTTCTTCTGAATATGATCATGTTACTGTTATTTCTTGGAGACAGGATTCTTAATTGGATTCATGACTTCTTATTGGTCCTGTTTTTATATTTAAGTTGTAACTTCATTTTCATACACCCTGCTCATGCTTATGAGTCTGATGTCGGCTTCCACACTTTTATCTCATTATATAAGCCCTTGTCTCTAGTCTCATAATTTCCTAGCATTGTATCATTTTTTCGTTGCAACTTGACACCATTTACCTTGAGGAGACGCTCCCTAAGTATCCTTATCTCATGTTCCTTACATTATGCTTAGGTCTATTCCTTGCACCTTGAACTAGTTCTGCATGCCCCTGACACTCGTCTCCTCGCATTAAGAGAATTATTCTAGATTTCGTTTGAGCTCATTAAAACCAATAGGGAGGCCACGAGTTGAATTTTTCCAGGCTCGTTAGAACTTTATGGGAAAGTGTTGCAGCTGCAACTTTTTTCCCAAATTTTTGAAAAATTTTGGAGCCTCCTTTTGATTTTATCTTGCCTGGATTTGTTTGGATTGCTGAACTCTGTTGTTCCTCTGCTACAATTTTGAATTTCTGAGTTTGATTTGAGAAAAACTGTTCTCTTTCATTTCCGAAGTTGAATGATCTAAAAATGCCTTTGTCTAGATAATGATTTTGACTTTGGAACTTTAAGTTTTTATTTGTAAATGGTTTGATTTTATCGCTGTCATTAGTTTGTTGAAGATTCAGTCGGGGCAGTAGTTCTCTATGCAGCTGCTGTTGCGGAGGGTAATTAAGGAACATCCCGATGGACAGTTCTTATTTTCACTGATGCGCTTTTATCTAATTTGTTTTTGGACTGTCGACGATTTTATTCTATCACGGTCGGAGCATTAGCCTTCTATATCACCGCCATTTCAGAGGACAAATAGAGAATGGGCCGATGGATAGTTCTTACTTTCGCCGATGCCTTGGTTTCATTGATCAAATTTTTTACTTTGTGACGTTTTTTTTTCGCTATCAAAATGGTTTTGACTATCGATCGGGGGGCTAGTCCTTTGCGTTACCGAAACGGCGGTAGCATTGATCCTTTGGTCACCGATTCATATTCCTCAAAGTTTTCGATCATCGATGATTTTTGTTGACTGTGAAACTTTTAGTCTGTCTGTCTCCCGCCATTGTGGCTACGTAATGAATGGTTCAGCCGATGCTTTATGGTTAGTCATTCCATTCGCTGATGCCGTTGTTTTTAGTGGGTAGTGGTTCTAATCTCCGATGCCTGTACGACATTTTTTAGTGTTTTATTTCATCGACATTTTATTTTGTTGCAGAACCCTTAGTCTGTATGACTTTAGCGTTGCAGAGGCTTAGTGAACTAACCGTCTGACATACAGTTGTTCCTTTCATCGATGAAGAGTTTGTCCGCCTGATACTTAGTATTTTTCCGTCGGTGAGGGTTTTTCCCACCTTTTTGTGTGCTTTTACTCTATTTTTTTTTGGGATGGTGGAGTTTCTCCTTGGGTTTTGGTTGAGTCTAGTTTTTCTCTGAGATGAAGAGCACAGTTTAGGTTTCGGATTGACAATTACATTGTTATGATTCACACTTTCATTGGAGGATTTCAAATTGGTCGATGCGGCCTAGATTGAGACAGGGAGCCTATTTTATCGGGCTTTTGTTTTTAGTTTGGACAGTGGATTTAGCGGATTTCAGACCCAGTTTGTAGGATTTCCTTTGCCTTATCTTTTCATGCATTAATATTGTTTATAGTTCATTTTACAGAATGCATGTATTGATACAGTTTTTGTTACTTTGTTAAACACTAAATGGTCTAAAAGTCTGATATGTTCATGACAGGATGATTGCTGCAAAGAAGACATGACTAAAGGACAAGGCAGAAGGTAGGAAGCAAGGAAAGAAGAAGCTGAAGCATAACGAAGCAGAGATGTTGCTCAAGAAAAAGAAGAGAGGG
Source organism: Pseudotsuga menziesii (assembly GCA_001517045.1). NCBI lineage: Eukaryota > Viridiplantae > Streptophyta > Pinopsida > Pinales > Pinaceae > Pseudotsuga > Pseudotsuga menziesii. The sequence continues at coordinate 129,029 of LPNX010364631.1, read as the reverse complement.
AAGGTCTGATATCAATAGGATCTCAAAAAGACCAACGGATTACTGAGCAAGGTCGATAGCAACAGAGGCCCAGGCTTGGGAAAATTTCGTCAGTTACCAAGCTGGTCCCTTTTTCTAAAGTGCTCTTAAAACTTAATCTGAAATGTAACGTATTTTATAAATCATGAGCACTCACGGAGAGACAAAAGGGTGGGTTTGAATGGTTGGAGGAATCCCAAAGGTCACCAAGGGGTAGCCCAAGAATTTTGCTTGTAGTATAAGTATAGGAGAGTTAGATAGTGGGAGAGACTTTTTCCCAGATAGATTTGTGAGATTATGTTGTAAGAAGAACTATTTCCTTTTGCAATAAGAATTACAAGTTTCATGTTGGAGAAAGCTTGGTGGAAGATTTCAAATGTTGTGCTATGGATTTGTTGAATGTGAACTATTTCATTTTCATCTTGCATCCATTAACTGTGAGATCATTCTAACTCTTTGAACCTATGTTCTTGTTATGAATGTACTTTAGTTTATTCTATGAAATTTCCACTGTGAGTAATGAAGGATTTTCATAAACAATGAGCTATCTTGTTGTTTATATATCTATTAATGTTCATGTGTTTTGAAATAAGTAACAGCTATCTGTGATTTTTCTTAATGCATGTGCAAAAATACATTACTCATTGATAAATGATAATCTTGCTCCCTAGGGATAGGTTAGATAGTTAGTTTTAGTTTCTTGCTGTGTGTGATTTATATGCGAGTGAGTTAAGACGAGAGGTAAGAACCTGCGCATCACATTGTGACCACTCCTCGTATTCCCTATCAATCTGCATTCTTACATAGGCACTTGCATATCATACTTAAATTAAAAAAACTAAAATATACACGGTGGACCGGGCCGTAACCGGTAAAACCTTGTATTTTGTTACTTGACCTACGATAGTCAGACCGTAAACCAGACGGATTCCCCATACCAAACAGTAACGGGCTAGTTGGGAACATTTACTGGGGAGAATCCCTAGCTATTGTTACCTGTGAATTTCCAGGAATCAACAGTTTTTGGCACTAGAAGGAGGGCAGCCAGTGCATGGCTAGCCGAGGAAACCCATTTTCTCAAGATTATTCCACCGGTGACAGTTCTGAAAGTAGTTTGCTTCCCAATCCAACTTAGGAAGAAAAGGGTAAAGAGCATCTGTATTCTATCAATAACGAAGTAGTTGACAATTTGAGAATATTTACTATGGATTATGTGAAGAATATTGGAGGATTATCGATTATCCCTGCCTTACCCAGAAGAGAATATCGAAAGAAAGACCGCCCTATATTCGAAGACACAGTGTTGGTTGAAGATTTTGAAGAACTGGTAGAAACGGCCTTATAGGAAGTTGTTCAACCTCTGAATCAGTTGGACCCAGATACACCTTACTGTTCACCTTTTCATTCACCACCTCACTCTCCCCTTAAAATCATGGAAAATGTAAATGCAAATCAGCCACCTAACCCACCAAATCCACCACCTGCTTGGAGGGCTAGATCACCATTAAACCTAGCACCTCCTTTGCATGACTTACCTCAGGCTTTTGAGAAAATGTTGCCTAAGTTTGACCCAAGTGAAAATATTTTGGTATATGATCATTTGCAAAGATTTTACTTGGCTATAGAAGGACTACGAGCTGGAGAACACGAAGATGTAGTCTGCAGATTGTTCCCTCATACCTTGAAAGGAGCAGCAGCTTCATGGTATTTTTATCTTCCTGCAAACTCAATCACAGACTGGGATACTTTTGAAAGAATATTTAGAAGTAAATATGCAATCCAAAAAACTCATGCAGCTCTGATGAAAGGGTTATGTGCTTTAAATAAAGAAAGAAAGGAAAAAGTGCATAGTTTCACTCAAAGGTTTGTTGCTTATCTAAAGAATTTTTCTACAACTAATAAACCATCTGATAAAGTTCTGAGTGAATAATATACTTCATCTCTAAGGCCTGAATTGGCCATGTTTTCCAAGATGTCAGTCAAACCTACATTGTCAGAAACTTATGAAGAAGCTAAGAGGGTAGAAGCTAAAAAAGACAGCATAGAAGATTATCCTGAGCAGTCGGGAGAAAACAAATTTGGTAAGAAAGCGTTGTTACTGACTAAGCCTAAGGATGAACAATCACATGACTTTGAAGGGATGGTGAAGATGATGCAGAAGCTATCCAACAGAGTGATCGATTTGGAGAAAGAAAAGGAGGCTCATAAAGCATGCACGCCTTACTATAAAAAGAGAGAGGACAACAATCAATCTAAACCTCCTCCACATGGTCCTGCATCAATGAATTTAAATAAGGTGGGTATGGATAATTTTTGCACCTTTCATCAGCAACCTCATTCTGAAAAAATTGCCCTCAATTGATCAATTCGATGACATTAGTAATGAATCAGCTATTGGACTCTAAACTAACAGAAGCTGATGATGAGGAAGAAAAGGATAATAAATCCACAGAAAAACAAGAGGATGATGCTCTAGTTTTATGGGACTGTGTCTCACTTTTTGATACAGAAGATGAAGGTTCTCTGAAACAGGAAGCAACATTAGAAACAAATGCGACAATGAGAAGTCAAGGTTTGTTAAATAAAGACAATTCCATACTCCCGAAAATTAAGAGACTTCAAGATAATGTAAAGAATATTAAGAAGAGCAACACAGCTGATAAAATACTTGAATTCACTATTATGAGTCAAAATACAAAGAAAATCAACATTCCTGTTAAGCCTGTTGAAGAGAAAATTGATAATGTAAAGAAGAATCTCGAAGAACATAAGATGGAGTATAATATTGTGGAAGATATTAAAAGGGCTAAGGCAAATATCTCACTATTTGAAATGTGTAATGTACCTCAGTAGAAAGAAAAATTGTTAAAAGCACTTGAAGTACTAGAGGAAAATCTTCCCACTAATAACCAACCTGAAGAAAAAGAAATTGGTGAAGCAAGTGTGGGAGATAAGTCTAAATACGAAACCCCACCATTTCTCCTAACTTTTGAATTTTTCAACCATAACGTGCACAACTGTTTAGTAGACTCAGGGGCATCAGTCAATGTTATGCCACTTTCAGTCTGTAAGAAGATAAATGGACAACCTAAACCATCTACCTAGCAAGTTATTCATTTATACAGAATAGATGTGAAGGTAATTGGGGAAATGGAGGATGTTCTGATTCGATTATCTTCAAATGGAAAGGTATGTCAGTTCATCGATATTGTAGTAGCAGACATACTTGAGGCTTATGGACTTGTTTTGAGTCGGGATTGGTCAGCAAAGCTAAATGGATATTTTGCATCAGATTGGTCACATCTGTGGTTGCCTCATAAGGGGAGTCCCAATCAAATAAAAGTATTAAGAGAACCCCACATGAAGCACAATGTTACTCAGTTGGAGGGTAAGAATGAACCAGTGAATTTCGTGTTGGGAAATTACTTTATTGAACTTGAACTGGGAAATTACCAAGCAGAAGAAGCCAACAATACATCAGACACACAGCCCGATCTCCTTCAATTTTCATGGGTTGATGAATTTGACTGTAAAATAGTAGACTTAGTTGCAGATGTAGTTTTTGATTCAAGTACAGTAGAAGTAGATAGTTTTTGGACACTTTTTTTTATGGATCTAAAAATTTGGAAGGATCAGGAGCTGGCTGTGTCTTGATTGATCCAAAGAAAGATAAAAATTTTCTTTCATGTAGATTAGAGTTTGAATGTACCAATAATACAGCCGAATATGAAGCATTAGTTCAGGGACTAAGAAAAGCAATTGAATTAAAAGTAGAAAATCTGAAAGTGTATGGGGATTCCGAAATAATTGTAAAGCAAATTCAAAATCAAATACATTGCATTTCACGTCATTTAAAAGCTTACCAGAATGAAGTGTGGGTCTGCTTAAAAGAAATTATGCATTTAATATTGTATCCATTCCTAGACTAAAGGATGCAGCAACTGGCTTGTTAGCTACCTCAGCTGCAAGGCTTGTACCTTCAAATAACATATGTTCTATTGAATTACTTTTCAGGCCTTCAGTTCCAAACATGATTACCAATCTACGAGTTTTTGATGATGGTCAAAAAATCTTGGAATGTTTGATAAATGATGAAACCTTCAAAGGAGCAATAATCGATGGTGAAGAACACCAAGCTGAATTAAAATTCGACAACTTTATTCCTAAAGGAGTCAGAACCTTAGAGTGAATGTTTTATCTAGACAACAAATTCAGAAGGCCAGCAAATGTCAAAACTCATAGCTCGTCAAGTTACAATTCGAGCTAATAAATTTGGGAACTGAAGTTAAACCCAGATATGTAAATTTGGGAAAGTGTTGTTCCCCAGGTGAAAGAAATAAGTTCATTAGTTTGTTCAAACAATACAAAGATGTGTTTTCTGGACATATGAAGAGCTTAAAACATATGACACAAAGATTATACAACATGTCATCCCTATTAGAGCTGAAGTCAAGCCTTATCAGCAACCTTTGAGGCAGATGCATCCAAAAATGGAACCTTTAATTCAGAGTGAAGTGAAAAAATTATTGGATGCTAAATTAAATTCAAAGTCAGACATTTGGAATGGGTGTCGAATTTGGTGCCAGTGATGAAGAAATCCAGAGAAATCAGGCTATGTGTAGATTTTAGAAACCTCAATCGTGCTTCGGGTAAACATAACTATCCAGTCCCACCCATGGAACAAATATTGCAGATGGTTTCAGGTTCTGAGTTATTTTCATTAATAGATGGATTCTCTGGCTATAATCAGGTATTAATAGTTGAAGAAGATAGACTTAAAACTACATTCAGAACAAAGTGGGGAACTTTTTCGTACAGAAGAATGCCCTTTGGACTCATCAACACTGTAGCTACTTTCCATATGGCTATGGATATAGCTTTCCGCGGTCTGATTGGCCGTAGTGTTGTATTATATCTCGACGATGTCACGATATTTTCAAAGAAGAGAGAAGAACATGCATTCCATATAAAACAAATTTTTTAGCGTTGTCGAAAATATGGGATCTCAATGAATCCTAGGAAATGTGTGTTTGTGGTTATATAAGGAAAGCTACTGGGTCACGTTGTTTCTAAAAATGGGATCTCCATAGACCTAGAAAGGATAAAGGCCATAGAACAGATTATACTAGAGATGTAACTGAATGATATTTTGATTATACTTCACTTTAAAGAACAGTTTATTTTCAGTTACTGATTATTTTTCTGTTTGCGACACAAGGTGGGTTTGTCATGAAGGACTGGGCTTACTTAGCTTTCGAGCTAACGCGGCAGTTTTCTTCTATTACAGGTATACAGGTAAGAAGTACGGTTCGATGTTACCAAGTCTCAGAAGTTTACAATACGACTTGCTGCATATAAATTAATTAGTAAAAGTAGGTACATGCTAGACAAAATTACCATGCTTCTCGAGGTACCATTTTTACAATTTTTCCTTTGAGACTTAATGCTAGAGAATTGAATTCTACACATAGAGATGGTAGTTAACTATTCTATACAGAAATATAGAGTTTAACAAGTCTACAAAGTAGAAACCATTAAATTTCCATACTGAAGGTAAGTGTAGGAATGTAATAATTATTTCTTCACTTAACAGCTAGCATGGTAGAAAGATCACATCGTTAAAGGTTTACTTCTATTATTCATAGTTACAGTAATATTCCATGTTTAGATTGCATCCTATTCAAATTTTCAACTGATAAAATATTACTAGTATCGATCTATATTTTTCTCACCTAAGCATTCACGAGTTATGGCTTGATACAAGTATTCCTTTAATAGTTTAAGAGTTTGCACTATTTTAGAATACTAATCTATTTCCAAAATATCATTTGGATGGAAACCAAACACTTTTAGGAACAGTCCTAGACTTATCATATTTGACCCCTTTATGAAGTCTCAAGACTAAATTAACAAACAAAGAAGGTAAAAAGAATATTCAAACTACCTATCATACATTAACTTATAAAGTCTTTTATAAATTTTGGGCTTAGAGAGTGGCAAAAGTCTAATTGTCATCATAAGGATTCTAAGACTATAAAAGAAAAGGTCATCAATCTATTCATAAGTATCCAAGATATGAACTAGACTAAACCAAATCTAATTTATGAATAACATAATTTAAATACCATCAATTATATATTTTTAAAGAATAGTTATGTCTCTTACCTTCATTTAGAGTTTAAGACAAATGGCGTTGTTGTTGTGGGTTAAAAACAACTATGCCATAACCATAATCCAATGCTTTATAACTCCTTGAAACTTAAATTAATCTCCATGCTTATGTAAACGAGACTATATCACAAGCAATATCTATTGTGCAAGGTTTATAAACATTAAACTAATGTTGCAAGGTTGAAATCATATCGCAGGTAAAACCATGGTATAATGAACCTTACAGGATCTCCACGCGATGATTTGGTTTTGGATCAGTCAAAGGATTTGGTCATGGAACTATAGAAGGTTACCCACTGCATGTAAAGTATTTAAAGGACTACGTGGTCACGTTTCAGCCATGCATTGGTGTTATAAAACTATTGACTCAACCCTAAATATCATTCCTCCTTTTCCCTCGGGCCTTTGGCCGCTCTGCAAACCCTCTTGGTCCATTTTTGTTGTTGCATTGTTTGCTGTCAGTCCTCTTGCTGCTCCAGCTCTTCGTGAGCTCGGCTACTGCGCTGAGTGGGAGATTAGGTTGTTGAATGACTCACCGCTCGTCTCTGCAATACCTCTATTGTTTAACTTGGGCTCTGGTCTGACAGTCCTTACCCTTCGTCGTTCTCATGCGAGTGATTCCTCCTTCAATGGAACGTGGCTTACGTTGTCTGTAGACGGTGGGTTAATTGCCAAGAAGAGATTTTAGTTGAAGGTTTTGACCCTGTCCCTCAAATTGCTGGGGTTTCTTTTACTGTCAGTGGTTGAAAGTTTATCAACGCTGCTCCTTTACCATCGATTGGCAGGTTCCTTGCTTAGGCTGGTCGCGGCATCACTGTGTGGAAATCCACTGCTATGGTAACCAGGTATGCTCGTTTTCTTATAAGTCGAGCTGCACAATTGTTATTACACTTCTTTTATATTATTAAGTTACTAACAATCGGCTCTGAACATGGTTTTTGCAGGTATACCTGTTACCTTCCTCTGCATACAAAAAGAACGAGGGTTACAACAGCACGGGCCACGGTAAGCCCAGGTCCCTCCAAGGCTTGTCCACTTTGTGTGAATCCTTTAAGGATTGCGATGGGTTGGTCATTGCGGCCCTTATTGACCCTCATGGCTTTTGGCTTTTTGTTTTTATGTTATGCAATAGTGGGTTAATACCCTAGCTCTCAAGCAGAGCTCTCCGGCTTCGACCGTGAGTGTAAAACAACTTGTCTGTAATTATTATGATGTTTATAAAAACTGAACAGGCTGTAAGCCTTCGTGTTTACTGTGTTTATTCTGCCGTGGTTAATATTATTGCATGGGTTTATAATTGCAGTTAGTAAAGATTAGGGTGTTTACCCTGGGTTATTATGCCCGTAAATATTTACTGAAATCTTTTCCTGCATTCCTTATTTGCTTTAATATAGCAGTTTTAAATGCTTAATATGTTTAATTTTTATTCTTATAAACATAACTGTAAGTAAAATTTTACCATTAATTAATTTACTTATAAATAACTTGGATTTTGTAGGGTTTAACCCTAAATGGCAGTGAAGGATGTAATACCGTTCTTATTTCTTTTGATGTTAAATGAAATTTAACATAAGAAGGCATCTTTCACATTAGGGTTATTGATTAAGTTTTAAGCAATTAAGCTCGATTGCCAAGCATCCTGTACTTCTGTCTTTTCTTCCTGCACGGATAAACATTTGATTTGTATACTGAAAAATAAGTGTTATTATCTAGTTTATAATTTAACCTTCTTATTAGTAAGAAATTGTAAATAGTGCACTGTTTAAATCCTGATAATAAGATAGGATTTTATATCCTTCTTTTCATTAAAACTAAATACTGTCAGTATACCTATGCTTAAATGCAAACATTAAGATTAGTTTCAAAATCTGTGGACAGTAAAAAAAAAAAATACTTATGTTATTAGTGTTAACATTCTTGTATTACCTAAATAAATTACTAATATAATTACTACCATAACTTTCTGTGAATAAAATAGTTTCTGTATTAATAACCTGAGTGTAAATCCACCAGTTTATCTATAATAATACTTATTAATTCATTTTGGTGTAATTTACATCGTACTGACTATTTTCTTTTATAATTTAATTACTTTCTTAGTTATGATAGTATTTATATAAGTTCAACATTTAATTTTCTCTATCTACGATTATCTTATGAGCACACATATTAATATTTGATCAGAGTACTTACTCAGTTTATTTTATAATACTTTGGAAATGGTATTTATTATTTGAATCTTCTGTAGTTTTATACTATACTTTCTATGTCTGCTATAATTAGTTTATTTTCTTAGTTATAATGTTTACTTATAAATGTTCTGTAAGTACAAATATTAACATGTTTATATTCTGAAAATAAGAATGATAGCTCTGTAACTTGTTCTTGCTTTGAGTTTATTTTTAGAAATGAAATTAACTGAATACAAGGAAGGAAACTATATAGTAAAAAAGTATACATTCTAATCTAACTTCTACTATCTTTCCTTCACAGTAGAATTTACTGTAAACCTAATACACTACAAGGAGATAGTTTTTAAGACTATAAGAAAATAACTTATGAATTTGTAAGACACTTGTAGTTAGCTCGGTTCAGAAGGATAGTACTTCCCAATACCGAGATACTGTGCTGGAGTACGTTCTGGTGAACCCAGATGTGGAAAAACACAGTAATTTTCTTTAATTTCATCAACATATTAATTACTGATAACTTGAGATATTTACATTACTCAACTAGCTAACTCTTCTGTCATATAATATAAACATAACATTCATTCATTCATACTCATTAAAACATAAATAGATAAGTAACAGAACCTGTTTAAACTGAGACAACAACAGCAATGGGAGGCCATTCCTCCCTACCAACTCCTGGAGAGCACTCAGACAGCGACTCCTCAGGACCCCCGAGCTTGCTCTGCTCTCCCTGGATGGAACTAGGTGCAGCAAAGTCAGATACCAGTCTTCAAACTCAGTATTAAATCAGAACTATCAGTCAGTTCTCTCAGCCAAATAACTATAATGAAATCAAGTTACTGCAACAATCCTCTTAGAACAACTTCCTTACTGTATTTCCCTCTTCCTCAATGTATTCCTGAATAACATTCACCTGAATGAATTCTCTCTGGAAAATATCTGAGCCCTCAGCTCTCTTCATTGAGTACTTTTAAAAGATTGCCTAGGTCTTTTTTGGGTTAATTGTCATTTAATGAGCCACCTGCTCTGATCCCACTTTCTTGGGGGATCATGACCCCAAATGTAGGGAAGTTTCCACCTGCAACTTAGGAAGTGTTTGAGGATGTTGCCACTTGTATTTTGCCTTCCACCTAGTTCCATCCACCAGTTTGACCAGTAACCTCTTTTTAACAGCTCTCCCATGCTGTTGTCTCCATAATTTATTTATTAGTAATAAAAATATCCTGAATTACATTCCAATTCTGTTGACTCTACTGAGTCATCAATCCTACTTAGCATTAAATTTAACATAATGTCTCAGGAATATAATTAAAACAATTTACATAATTTTACAAAATTGGGGTATGTGACAAGAATCTCATTAGGATCTTAAAAATGACTGTGATAGAAAACCAAATAAGTTGGCATTTAGCATTACCGAATGCTCTTTTGGCTGATAGGGTCACTCCCAAGAATTCCTTAGGTGTGTCTTCGTATACCCTTGTTTATGGAAAAGAAGCGATTCTTCCTCCTAACATTATGCTAACATCTTCCATAGTAGCTCAGGAGTCTAGAGGCACATATAACAAAATCTTACATATTAGAATCTATAATCTCTTGAAGGCGGAAGAGTCTAGGTCCAGAGCCAAGGAACATTTTAAGCATCAACAAGAAGTAGTGAAACGGTGGTTTGATTAACATAAAGCTGAAAAAAAGGAATTTGAAGTGGGAGATCTGGTTCTTAAGTGGTATCACCCGCATGATGAAAAGGGGAAACACACGAAGTTTCAACAGTTATGGGTATGCCCTTTTCAGATTGCAGCAAAGCTTGGCCCCTCAACCTACAAGTTGCAAAATTTATAGGGGTGGGAAGAGAACTTACTTGTTAATGGTTTAGTTCTCAAACCTTATTTTTCCTAATTTTTATTTTTGTTTTGTACATAAATAAACTCTTTTGGTTGTTTATCTTTGATTTATTTTATTTTCTATTTGTCTTTTAGTTAGATTTTGATTGATTTCAATAAAAGAAGCAAACTTTTTTGGTTGCATGGAGAGCAGCAGAATTCTGGATTAACCAAACTCCTTGATTAAAAGACTGTGTATTATTGATTTATCTAAAAGAATTTCTTCTAGTTTAGCAGTTTTCCTAAATGGCTATGAACACATTGAAGTCCTACTTAATCCTTGAAAAATAACTCAGGATCAAAAGGTCTGGAATAATATTTCGAGGCTCCATCCATCTCACATTTAAAAATGTCTGAGGGGGTGACAACAAGGACACATGGAAAGGAAGTAGGGTGAATAGTATATTATATATAAATGATCCCATGCCAAGAGTTGAAAGCCAAAAAGGAAAATAAGAGTCAAAAATCTCCTAAGAAAGCAATGTGTATCAAAACAAATTATTGAACCATATGAGTACAAAATTGCCAAAGTTCTTCTCCATCCATGAGCTGAAAATTAAATACATCTCTCACACAAAAGGACACTATGGATAGAGGAGCCTGAATAAAAAATTTAGAAAGAAATGCATGCAGGAGGACTCAAAAAGGACAAAAAGGTCCAAAAGCACAAAGTGCAAAATGGCATGGGAATAAGGAATAAATGAAAATTTCTATTTACCATATGTTACAATCCTATGGTGTCCAAGCTGGAAGCTACCCAGAGACAGAGGTAAAAAATGAAACTCATATTCCTGACCTCAAAAGAGTTATCTTGAATTTGAAATATTGGTTTCCAGTTTCCTAAATTTGACTATCATCAATGATTAAAAGTACATACATTTTCCATTTGGGAAATCAAACATCTAGAAGAATTCAACATGTTGGTTTTATTGTCAAAACAGTCTGTTGCTCAAAGAAGAAGTTGTCCAAAGATCTGTGTTCACCAGGTAGTTGCCAATTGTTGCAGCTACAACTTTTTTCCCAAATTTTTGAAAAATTTTGGACCCTCCTTTTGATTTTATCTTGCCTGGATTTGTTTTGGATTGCTGAACTCTGTTGTTCCTCTGCTACAATTTTGAATTTCTGAGTTTGATATGAGGAAAACTGTTCTCTTTCATTTTCGAAGTTGAATGATCTAAAAATTCCTTTGTCTAGCTAATGCTTTTGACTTTGGAACTTTAAGTTTTGATTTGTAAATGGTTTGATTTTATTGTTGTTGAAGGTTTGTTGAAGATTTAGTCGGGGTGGTAGTTCTCTACCCAACTGCCGTTGTAGAGGGTAATTAAGGAATGTCCTAATGGACAATTCTTATTTTCAGCGATGCACTTTTATCTCATTTATTATTGGACTATCGACGATTTTATGTTATCACGGTCGGAGCATTAGCCTTCTATATCACTGCCGTTTCAAAGGACAAATAGAGAATGGGCCGATGGATAGTTTTTACTTTCACCGATTCCTTGGTTTCATTGATCAACTTTTTTACTTTGCGATGTTTTGTTTTCTCTATCAGAATGGTTTTGACTATCGATAGGGGGGCTAGTCCTTTGCGTTGCCGACACAGCGGCAGCATTGAGCCTTTGTTTGCTGATTCATAGTCCTCAAAGTTTCCAATTGCTGATGATTTTTGTTGACTGCGGAAATTTTAGTCTGTCTATCTCCCGTCGTTGCAGCTGCATAATGAATGGTTCAACCGAAGCTTTATGGTTAGTCCTTCCGCTCACTAATGTAGTTGTTTTTAGTGGGTAGTGGTTCCAATCTCCGATGCTTGTACGACAGTTTTTAGTGTTTTATTTCGTCAACGTTTTATTTTTTCGCGGAACCCTTAGTCTGTATGACTTCCACCGTTGTGGCAGCTTATTGAACTGACTGTCCGACATACAATTGTTCAATTCACCGATGAAGAGTTTGTCTGCCTAATACTTAGTATTTTTTAGTCAGTGAGGGTTTTTCTCGCCTTTTTTGTGTGCTTTTACTCTATTTTTTTTTGGGACGGCAAATTTTCTCCTTGGGTTTTGGTCGAGTCCAGTTTTTCTCTGAGATGAAGAGCGCAGTTTAGGTTTCGGATTGGTGGTTACATTGTTATGATTCACACTTTCATTGGAGGATTTTGAATTGGTCCAGATGGGGCTTGGATTGAGACAGGGAGCCTGTTTTATCGGGCTTGCATTTTTAGTTTGGACAGTGGATTTAGCGGATTTCAAACCCAGTTTGTAGGATTTCCTTTGCCTTATCTTTTCATGCATTAATATTGTTTATAGTTCATTTTACAAAATGCATGTATTGATACAGTTTGTGTTACTTTGTTAAATGCTAAATGGTCTAAAAATCTAATATGTTCATGACAGGATGATTGCTGCAAAGAAGACATGGCTAAAGGAAAAGGCAAAAGGTAGGAAACAAGGAAAGAAAAAGCTGAAGCATAACGAAGTAGATATGTTGCTCAAGACAAATAAGAGAGGGAAGGTCTGAGATCAACAGGATCTCAAAAAGTCCAATGGATTACTGAGCAGGGTCAATAGCAGCAGAGGCCTAGGCTTGGGAAAAGTTCGTCAGTTACCAAGCTGGTCCCTTTTTATAAAGTGCTCTTAAAACTTAATCTGAAATGTAACGTATTGTATAAATCATGAGCACTCACGAAGAGACAAAAGGGTGGGTTTGAACGGTTGGAGGAATCCCAAAGGTCACCAAGGGGTAGCCCAAGAGTTTTTCTTGTAGTATAAGTATAGGAGAGTTAGATAGTGGAAGAGACTTTTTCCCAGATAGATTTGTGAGATTATGTTGTAAGAAGAACTATTTCCTTTTGCAATAAGAATTACAAGTTTCCTGTTGGAGAAACCTTGGTGGAAGATTTCAAATGTTGTGCTATGGATTTGTTGAATGTGAACTATTTCGTTTTCAGCTTGCATCCATTAACTGTGAGATCATTCTAACTCTTTGAACCTATGCTCTTGTTATGAATGCACTCTAATTTATTCTATGAAATTTCCACTGTGAGTAATGAAGGATTTTCATAAACAATGAGCTATCTTGTTGTTTATATATCTATTAATGTTCATGTGTTTTGAAATAAGTAACATCTATCTGTAATTTTTCTTAATGCATGCGCAGAAATACATTACTCATTGATAAATGATAATCTTGCTCCCTAGGGATAGGTTAGATAGTTAGTTTTAGTTTCTTGCTGTGTGTGATTTATATGTGAGTGAGTTAAGATGAGAGGTAAGAACCTGTGCATCACATTGTGACCACTCCTTGTATTCTCTATCAATCTGCATTCTTAGATAGGCACTTGCATATCATACTTAAATTCAAAAAACTAAAATATACATGGTGGATCGGACCGTAACCGGTAAAACCTTGTATTTTGTTACTTGACCTACGGTAGCCGAATCGTAAACCGGATGGATTCCCCATACCAAACAGTAATGGGCTAGTTGGGAATGTTTACTGGGGAGAATCCCTATCTGTTGTTACCTGCGAATTTCCAGGAATCAACAGAAAGGTATATGGAGTTTTCTTCAAGTTCTTGTTAGAATCCTTAAACTTGACAAGATTGTCCAGTCATCTTGTTCACTTCAAAATCGTTAAAGGAATTGAAGGAACATCCACATAGGTATATATTTAACCCCTTTTCGGACCATGTGGATTACTTACTAAAAAGGAATTCTCTAGTTCAGTGTGGCTAGAAGAGTATTCCCACGTATATGCTTATATCTTTTTCGGACCCAGTGGACTAAACTTACAAAAAAGGGAACATTTTTTAGCTGAATTTTACTTTTTCATGCTCTAGTTTAAACCATGAAAAATATTTCGAGGACTTTTTATGATATTGTCATGCTCACTAAACTTTAGGAAAATGTTGTCGAGTTTATTGGTTGTTTCCCCATACTTGTAAATCAATGGAACAACACGAGTGACCTTGCTTTCCATCGCACTCGTTAAACCAAAGCTTTGTGCTTGTTCTTGAAGGATCACCAGTCTGGTGATAGTTTAACTATTTTTCAAACCTGGCCAACTAAATAAGAAAAAGGAATACCTTAGTTCTCCTGAGCTAAGAGAGTTCTTTGGATTGTTTTATACTTTTTCATACTTTGGAGACTAAATTTATGAAAAATTATCCCCTTAGAGTCTTGTTTGACATTTTCAGACTCTCAAATTGTGAAACCATCGCTGAGCCCTCACTAATTTGGGCTCATAAAATCCACGGATCAGGGATTGATCAAGCATTCTTCTCTCTCTTCTTCGAGCTTGCTTTAAAAAAGAATACGATCTCAAGTTTTCTTTCTTGGAATCATTAAACTTATACAAGAAACGTATTAAAAAAAGAGAAAGGGAAGGGAAGGGGGTCAAATGTCCTTTTATATAATGGAAACAAGTATTTTCATCTTGGAACAAAGCACCCATTTGAGTCTATCAACAATCAATGGGTTCTAATTTTTTGGACTTAGGTTTAATATTGATCTTAGATTTATTAATCCTTTGGTTGGTTACTCTTCCAATCATAATGAGAATCTATCAATGTCTCCTACATTGAAGATTTGTATTGTTGGTCCCTTTGTGTCTAAAGATGTCCGAGTCACTTTTGTGTCATGCTCATTGTTTAGTGGCAAAACTTGTGTCGACCATTCTGTAGTTTCCTTGAACTTACGTGTAGGCCACTCCCTAGTATCCTTCCATTACATCACATCTTCAGCGGTCCTTTTTGTAAAAAATTATCCCAGCTCCAAACCAAATCAGTATTTTATTTTCCTCATGTTGGTTGATGGAGGACGTTACGCCTCCCTTCCAATAGATCTCTTCCTATAGAATTCAACTCATATTGCTCCGAGAATGAGATTTAGAGTTAATGAAGGTACCTTGGGGATTGTATTCATCAATGGCAATTTTCTTTGCTATTGGGTAGCAGGAATACCTTAATGTCTCCTACTCAATGTATTCTTCAAGTGTTAGAATTTAGGACCATTTATTCACACCATTTAGAATTTACTAGGTACATTGGGGCCCATTTTCATTACTACTGGTTTCCCTTGTGTTTGTTAATGGTTTTCATCAATGACTAGTAATCAAATGGTTTCCTCCGTGTTTGTCTTCAAATTATATATTCACATGGTTAGGATTCCTGCCTTTAGGCGGTTTGGATTGAAGAACTTGGGTCAACAATAGCATCATAATCTTTTTCTATTTCCTGAGTTGCACAAGAACGTGTCACACCTCATATAATACCTGCTGAGACATAGATCCACCTTGTGTTCTTGTGGATATGATTGATTATTGAGCATGGATCCACGTTGTTCATTTTTTTCCATGAATCCTTTATATTTTACATGGATCCTTTTTTCATATTGTGTGGCCATGATATTTACATCATTTATAAACATGTTGGATCTTCCTTGTATCTTTTTCGCGATCATTTATACATGGACATGTATGTCCCAGAGATCAGATTGTTTGACATTTTTACTCTCTTTCAGGTACCTTCATTTAAGCCTATGATCTTGGTTTCTCTAGTTTCTTTGACTCCAGCCATCACCTTACCCTCAAACATCATGCATTAGGGGGCATCTGTTATAGTCAAAATTGACACTTCTCCGTCTGTGACGACACTTACATGTTTTGGTCGCATGATGACACTTCATGAACTTAGTATCACTCACTAAAAGGAAATTTTATGTATGGAAGAGCCATATTTTGGACCTCACTAATATGGCCTTACCTCATTCATGGTTCATGTAAAATTTAGGAATCTTATGAACACAAGTTGGAGCCCCAAAAACACTTGAAAAACCCCTAAAAATGGAAATTTTTCCCAAAAACGCCCCTTGCCTTTGGCCCACCAACATTTTTCAACTTGTACATGATTTTTTTTAGTGTTCCATTTGCTTTTCACACACTACTTTCCTTTGGTCCATTATTTTGTACCTTAAAAATTCCTAAAAATTACAAAACACCTCAAAATTAGGTGGTTTGGGTGCTTTTGGAATTACCTCCTTGGTTGTAATTGCTTCCTCCTTGACCCTATCTTCTCCATTTAATATATAAGAGAGGGAAAGGGGAATATCAAGAGGAATTTTCCTATAGTGTTTTTATGCTATAAAATTTTGGACTCTCATCCCCCTTACATATGACCTAGTTGCCATCTACCCTTATTACAGAGCTTGGAGGTTGGGATTCTTGGAGGAGAGAAGCAGGTGATCCAGATTGAGGGTTTCTTGAGGTACCATAATCGTTGAGAAGGTATATTTTGTACTTGTTTCATTGATTGATAAATACTTTACATTCTTCCCTTTCTAAATCATTGTGTGTATATCTCAACACTAATTTCACATTGATGTTTATTATATTAGTATTTCATGTTATTTTGAATATCAATAATTTACATGTATTCAAATTTGTTTGAGAAAGGTTTGAAGCGGTATTTTGCAGGTTCATTGTTTTGGAGAGCAAGAGGGGGGTCAAGTACAAACTTGGATTAACCTTCTTTTGTAAGGTACACATCATTTCTAATCCTTTCCCTTTTGCTTAAATTTATACTTAAAGAATATTATATGTTTGTCTACAAACCCTAGTATGTTGGTGGCCTCACCGAAGCCATAGGAACACTTTCCCTAATAACAACTATGATCATTAAGAAACTTCCTCTAGGGCCACATCAACTCTAAGTTCATGAAAAGAACAAGTAGTAGCATCCTCAAAACTATGAGATAAACCTTTGTCAAATAGTGAATAAACCCTAGGGTTTTGAAAGGAAGACTCAACACCCAAACCTAGATCCACCTCCACAACATTCTTCTTATCCTTACATTTTTTCTAGGGTTTTCAAATAGAATCATTTGTATTATGAATAGAAGAAATAGACAAGATATATGGTTCCATGGGAGAAGTCGAGTAGGTATTTAGCCGTATTATTCTCCTTTCCTGAAAAACTTGTGGTGAATTAGAAGAATCCTTTAACAGGAAAAGAGAAATAGTAATGTCCAGACCACCCTTCCTCCCTCCCTCTAGAGGGGGGAAATCATTTGGTTTAAAAATATTTTATTTTGGATAATGTAGTACCTCAGCTTATAATGGGAATTTATTACTATCAGAAGGATTCTCTACATTAATAGGTCCATCCTTATCCTTTTTGGATTCAAAAACATCTAAAGAATCCCCCATCATTTTAACTATAACTTCCCCTTCGCCCATGGCAGTATCAACCTCTCCTGAAGCCGAAAAAAAAACAAGTATTTCATCAACAGACAAAAACTTTAAAAGAACAGGGACAACTTTTGAAAACTTACCAACAAAGAAAGATGTTTAGGTCCGATCTAGAGGAATAGGAAAGTTTATACCATCTTCATCCAATTGCTCTTTAGGATTTTCCTCTTCTTTCTTATATAATGAAGATCCACAAAAATCCTATTTACAGGGATCCTTCAAATTCACCAATATTCCATTTTATGCACAAAGGATCCTCCCTCCCATATAACCTATCATTCTTCTAGAATCCCTTCTTTAAGATCTATATCCACTAGCACATGTGGAGCTTTTCGCTCAAACCCATCAAATTCTCTTCTTCAATAAAAATAAACTTAGCAATTGACTTTGCAGCAGTTTTAAAGCCTTTAAGCTTCTAACAATGTAGAGGAAAACTTTGTATAATAACCCATAGATGTCTCTTCGCCAGCTTTATCATCAAGTGATCAAAATCAACCCGCCAACAAGTTAATACGAAAGATCCTCTTCTGATGACCCAATAAAGATCTTATATATCCTTTATATTCTCCTCCGATAGAAATTGAAACACAATCCAACCATTTACTAACATAAGAAATCAATGCATATTTGTAATAAATGGTATCCATTTGCATCTAATCTTGTCCAAGATCTCATTTCTAGTAAGTTTTATAAAATCAAACTTACCAACCAAGGCCCTCTGATCCATATTCGACACCATATCCATAGTTACTCCCCTTCCAAAAATGCACAAGGGTTTTCCTTCTTTTACCTTTTCAAACTTTAGTTTTCTAGAAGTCATATTAGGCTTACCTCCTGCCAATTGAGAAAAACCAAATTTATTCTCATTCTCCAACAATTCTTGATGTCGTTCCTTCATAACATCGCCTCCTAAACCATCTAAAATACCTACTCCTACAAAAACCACCATATATCCCCATAATTCGTATCCATCCATAGCTTCCCTGTGTCACATCACGTGGGTGATGTGACAGGTGAACTAAAATCCAATGATCCACTTTCCTGCCAATTACACCCCCAAATAGGCTCCACCAAAAACCCCATTTTTAGAAGAAAAAAAAACTGAAAACATGATTAATAAACCCCAACAAATCCAACTAAAAAGTAGCAATGGGATCAATAACAATTCCCACTTGATTAATCTGGTTGACACTAGGCTAGTAATAAAATCCAACGGAACTCCAGGTCCATTACTAGTCTTTTCACCTGAACCTAGCTAGGATTTTTACCTAGGGTTTTCAGAAAATCCATCCTCACCTTACACCATTCACGTCCAATGCTTTTTTTGTATATCTATCCGTATTCTATTGAAATCATATGAAAATAAAATTAACACTACCAACACCAATAGTTCATCCTTGAAAGTTCAAGCATAGGAGCACACAATGCATACTCAAAAAGTCTAAGACATATATGTAAAATAAAAACGTAGAGACTCATCATGTTGCAAATCAATAACGTAAGGTGCAATACCCCATAATATAGGATTATGGTTTCTCCTAGGGTTTTTGCATATATTAGCGGTTCATCACTTAGAAATCCTAATACTTCTACAAATTATGTGCTTTATTGTGCTCAAAAGGTGAATTTATCAATTATTGGAATGCTTATCACATGTCCTAAGATCAAAGTTATTTTCTATTAAAGGAAATACATATGTTTGTCTCAATATGAGTGTGACCACATTAATCAAACCCAACAAAAAGAAATAATGTAGCCCCCTCCCATTTGAAGAAAAGTGTCTTAGTTTAGGACCTTAGCGAAGTAACTTATATACAACTTATTTTTAAAAATTTTCAACTGAGAAAAAATAGATAATATAGACAATATTTGATAGAGACCTATCAATAAAATCTAACATCAATGCACAAGTGATCAATATAGTTGAAAGAAATGGAGAATGTGGGTTGTCCCAACAATATGTTCGTAAAGTTTTATGTTCTTTATGAAATGATATTTCATTGCCAATACAAGGCACATTTTAGGTTTAAATAAAACTATTATGAGTGTAATGTCCCCAAAATTTAAAATAAATAAATAAATTATAGGCCAGTTAAACACTACCTAATATGGACATTAACTTATCTTCTGCGGAATGTGTCGATCTTTGGTTGCTACACCGAAGTGTCGTAAGTTGTCCTTACCATTTCTAGATGTTTTCCTATGTAACTGTTGATGTAATTATACACTATGTTCATTTTACTTGATTTGGTTTAAATGATTACTCTGCTAGTGCTTTACTACTTTAACATATATTTGCATAGTTATGTCTTACTTCATGTATATCTATTTCACTCAGTTATATCTTACTTCCTAGTTATACATTTTGTTCGTTGTTTATGGAAAATCTTGACTTAACTTTTAACTATCAAGGGGTGGAGTGGTGGGACTTGTATCCCTTATAGGTCCACTTGAAGAGGTAACTGGTCGTACCCGTTGTTACGGGGTTTACTTAGCTCATATTGAACTAATGCAAAATTCTCATTTATTTGTGCAGGTTCACTAGGTGACGAAGACTTGCTACGACCGCTAAGCTTGGAATGCTACCTATGTTATACTACTCCATTACTTTTAAAGACAAAAGGGCCAAAGTCCTATCCTAGCAATTCTTACTACTACTGTTTTTGTTATTGTTTATGCATAGCCAGGTTATAAAAAATGCATCTATCTGGGTGATATTATTATTGCGGATTGGGACTGTGACAACTCTTATTCTTATGCTATGTATTTATAACATAATATTTGTTTTGTGCTAATAATAAGGTCACGGGTTAAATCCCAAGACTTTGCCACCATTATATTTGAAGTGTGTGTAAACATTATATTAAAGTTTGTATGACATGGTTTATAGGGTAATCCATTCGTGTCATATTTCATATCCCATGAAACCATGTCTTAGTGAAGTCAACGAGGGTTTTAGTGGGGGTTTTACCATTAAGTCATGATATGGTGTTTGGAACTATATGCATGGGGGTAAAAATTGCAATGAAGGTTGTGGATAGGGTGGCGTAGTTAATGCTCTTTGGGATGGGGCAAATCAAAACCTAAGCTTGGGTCTTTCATTGTTTGGCTTCAATTGGTCTGCGCTATGGGTAGTTTGCACTACTCGGATCTTTGCTTCTCCAACATCGTGGAGGAAACATGATTGACC
Source organism: Pseudotsuga menziesii (assembly GCA_001517045.1). Classification (NCBI taxonomy): domain Eukaryota; kingdom Viridiplantae; phylum Streptophyta; class Pinopsida; order Pinales; family Pinaceae; genus Pseudotsuga; species Pseudotsuga menziesii. The sequence goes on along the minus strand of LPNX010364631.1, from coordinate 108,333 downwards.
GGCATTGGAAGGTAGGCACTCTGGTTGGTTTTGTAGCATTTTTAATATGGTTTCTTTGGTTAGAGGTTTTGCATACTCCTTATCATTCATGGTTTTGATTTTTTTGGTGACAGGGCTTCCAAGTGTGGGTCGTGGGGGACTACCAAGCTGTCTGTGATTCTGTTTCAAGTAAGACATGTAGTACCTTAGGACGAATGCCTTTATATGTAGATAGTTGGTAGAGTTTACAGCTCTGTGTTGAAAGGTTTAAGGTTGTGAGCACTTGGTGATGGATTCAACTGTAAGGTTCTGTTTATGTTAAAGGGCATCCAGAGATGCGTATGAAATTATGGTGTTTATGATGGTTTGAGTATGCCTCATTCGGGCCATGCCTGTCAAGACTCAGCTCTGTAATTTATTTTGGGTTGGTAGCTTAAACACACGATTTTGATGGTTAATAGAAACTCTGCATTTAGTTTTAATGGTGGGTTTTAAATTATGGCAGTACCATTGCTTGCAACGATGCCTTTGTCGAGTCGCGACTGTGTATTTTTATTTGTAAATTATAGAAGGTATACGTGTACGCTTTCATGGCTGGGGTTTATTCATTTATATTGCCACTATCTTGGCAAGGTTGTGACCTTATGTCTTTCACTATTTGTACTTAAACTCTTGTTTTGGTATTTTAATGGAGGTTCTACGTATTGGTTTTAAACGAGTTAGTTTATCTTACAGCAGTTCCATTGCTTGCAATGGAACCCTTGTCAATTCGTTACTGTGTAATTTCTTATTGGAAATGTTTATTTAATGGTAAATCATGATGTATTTTACTTACCTGTGATTTAGTTTGGGTATGGCCGTAAGCTTGGCTTACTATTGCGAAAAATGTGGACGACGTGGCTATGATAGCGTAGACAGTAGGGTTTTTACATGGATTAATTTAAAAGGTTTGGCTTCTGTCTTTAATGGTTAATTTGGTGGAGTTTTTACTTATCCACCATGAGCCTCGATAATGAAATGAAATATGTATATTTTGTTTACATTAATGTGGAACATTGAAGGAGCAACGATTTTGATTATGGCTTAATGCCGGGTTTTGGGTTCGAGCTTGATAGCTGCGATTCCAACCCTTAAGTGAAATGTGTAGCCTATGTAAATTTTTTATGTTTATTCCTTTACGTAATTTTGTTTTGTTATCGTAATTGCTTTTGACTTATGTGGAAATTTGTAAATCTTTGCAGCGTTGTTAATTTTTCCAATCGAATCCTACAGGATTCAATACCTTTTTTGGCTTGATATAACCTCTGTTTTTAATGACATGAGTCCACAGGATTCGATCCTGAGCTGCATGGGTTCGTGGTTTAAAGTTGTATGTGTGGATTTTGTTTTAGCAGAAGTGTCAACAGGATTTGATCCAGAAACCTTTAAATGGATACGTTATTTCAATAATGAGTTTGTATTAGTTTTAAGTTTGATTCTTATTTTTATGGTGCCTATAGACCTTGAGAGGTCTCGATGGTTGGCATACAATGTGCATAAAGTTATAAAGTGAAAATTATTTGTTGAAGTTTGTTTATGATATTTGGTAGGTTTTTAAAATAGATTAATTATGTTTATCTTATGTTTTGTTTTTATATATAAAGTTTCAGCGATGATGTTTAAATTATAATTTTATAAAAAATATGAAATCTGTCAATAGAGAAAAGATATAAACTTTAGTTTTAAATACTTCTTTGGTTGATAAGGTTCATCAGTTAGGGTTAATAAGATTTAGCTACAAAATATCTGATATTATTTTTATATTTTGAACTTGAAATAATAAACAGGAAATCTAACTCACTTAAAAATATAGACTCTGTTTAAAGAAATACCTCTGTCAAGGAAGGCTGAAATTAACCTGTAAATGATGAATACAATGCAGAAAAATAACAGAGACCAAATCCTCCTACTAATAAAACTAAAGGTTATAGGCTATCATTACAAATAGGATTAAGATATATTTTCTTAACTAGAATATCATGTTTGAGTAGATAAAATAACCTAGCTTCTATTAAGAGAAATACATCGGTTAGGGAAGACTGAATTTAACCTGTAAGTGAAGAAAGAAATAATGTAGAATATAACCTAGCAATGATAGACAAATACTAATTATCCATTCAGAATTTAATCTCCTCATTTAATAAGAAAACCTGTGTAAACTGCAAGGGAAAAATCAAGAATCTCATACCTTCAAGTTGAAGCTATTTTAATGGCTGAAAATCCTGCACACTAAAATACCCAGCATTAACAAGTACATAGACAGATCTGACCTATGTTCAGATAAATGAATAACTTGGGAACTACCATGTTCCACCCAACCATGATCGGAAACCGTTCCTGGTTTCTATCCGGATCCCCATGAGCTGGTTCCAACATGCAAGTAGCTTAGAGCTCCTAAGGTAAGGCTTCCCTATCTGGGATATCAAGTTCTGTATCAATTTCCTTTTTCCTCTGAGGAAAAAAAATGTTCTCCAAGAACTCTTTTGAAAGTAATCGGGCAGAATTATTGAATAATCAAAAGATCCCCAAGCCTCTCTTTGTCTTGGGTTTTTATAGATAGACTTTTCAAGAAAAGGGACAAGTAAATCAAGAATCATTTGATTTCTTGAAATAACCCTTTTTATTTATTTTAAGTAATTTTAATATTTATTTAAATTTAATTTAGTAAGTTTTGACTAGGTCCTACTTTGACTCTTGTAAGTGTTTTAATATTTAATTATCATTAGTAATAATAATAACATGTGGATCCTTTCATTATTACTTATAATTACTAGTATTATTACTATGCTTATTCTTTTATTATATGTATATACATATACGTATACATATACATATACATATACATATACATATATATATGTATATGTATATGTATATGTATATATATGTATATGTATATGTATATATGTATATATATATACATATATACATATACATATACATATATATACATATACATATACATATATATACATATACATATACATATATATACATATACATATACATATATATACATATACATATACATATATATACATATACATATACATATATATACATATACATATACATATATATACATATACATATACATATATATACATATACATATACATATATATACATATACATATACATATATATACATATACATATACATATATATACATATACATATACATATATATACATATACATATACATATATATACATATACATATACATATACATATACATATACATATACATATACATATACATATATATATGTATATATATATGTATATATACCATTTGTTAATATTTTAACTTTAGGTATCATATATAATGATACCTAATCATTTGACACCTTTCTTTTACCTTAGTCACTTTCTTCATTAAGGAATTTAGGTAGGGGTTAGGTCAACTAGGTTAGGCAGCTCTAAACCTCCTTGCATGTTGGATTCCCTCGTATAACATGGTAATTCTTCAGTACTTCGATGAGATACAGAAATTTGAAATTTCATTTAATCACTTATAAATAAGTAAGATGAGATTAATGTTTTATCAAAGTCATTTTCTCTCCACATATTAATTTCCCAGTAACTCCTAGCGCTTATCCAAATCCCATACTCAAAGCTAAAATGAAGGAGTTACAAACTTAGTGCAATTCCAGAACTCCTTGCTCAACACTAATGCTAGGATGTATTTATAGGATACACCTACAGATACAATGGCCAAGGATCCGATGTTCCATAGCTTATGCTCAACATCAATTTGGAAGGATCCAAGGCTTATGCCCAACACTTCCAATTTTTATCTTTTCATGTGCTTCAGAGCTTCATGCTCAACACAAACATTTAAAACAATCATGCGCTCTAGATCCTCTTGCTCAACACAACCATTAAATACTCGTGTTTCAGAGCTTCTTGTTCAACAAAAAACATCACATATTCTTGTGCTCCAGAGCTTCCCGCTCAACACAAACATCTCATCAATTACGTGCTTCAGGTTCCACGCCCAACACATGAAATCATTTATATAAAACATATGCTTATTCCCAATATATCAAACCAATCATCATTCTCATGTGCAGTGGGGTCTTAGGCCCAATATACCAAATACAACATCAAAGTAACATCATAAGCAATGGGGCTTCTACCCATAAGTGCTATGTCAAAATTTGGGATATTACATCCCTCCCCGCTTAGAACAACACCGTCCCTAGTGTTGTAGGGACTTGAAATGAAATCATGAAACAAGGCATGGTAAGCCTTTCTCATGGTGGCTTCATTCTCCCATGTAGCCTCATTGGCCTTGAAGTGCTTCCATTGCACTTTCAACTGGACTATGGTGCGCTTCCTGAGCTGCACCTCTCTCTTGTCCAGTATATGAAGGGGTTCAGGTGCAAACTCCTCTTCAGGTTCCACCTATAATAAGGACCAATCAATAACATGTTTATTATCATAAGCATATTTATTTAATAAAGATGCATGGAAAACATTATGGACTCTTATGTGAGAAGGTAAAGCTAGTTCATACGCCACTGACCCTCTCTTGGCCAGTCTCTCAAAGGGTCAACAAAACATCGATGCTAACTTACCACACCTTCCCAAGCTCAATGAAATTCTCTTTGCTTTTAATTTTAAGTAAACATGGTCACCTATATGATAATATTTATCTTTTCTTTTCTTATTCGCATAACTCTTATGGCGGTCTTGTGCTTCTTTAAGGTTCAGCTAGACCTTGGTAACCAATTTTTCCAATTCCTTTAGTAAGTCAGGCCCTAACATGAGCCAATCCACTGGGCTATCCCAAGTAATCGGTGTTATACACTTTCGTCCATAGAGTACCTCAAAGGGACTCATCTAGGCGGAGGTCTGGTATCCATTGTTATATGCAAACTTTGCAAGATGTAGGTAATCTTCCCACTTGGTGGGGTTGTTCATGACATACATCCTAAGCATGTCCTCTACAATCTGGTTTACCCGTTCTGTATTCCTATCTTTCTGCGGGTGGTAAGCAATACTAAAGTTCAACTGTGTATCTAAACTGGAGAATAAGGATCTCCCAAAGTTTCCAATAAACTTAGTATCTTGATCCGAGATTATTTCCTTGGGTATCCCGTGCAATCTAAATATGTCCTTTAAGAATATGTCGACAATGTGTACTACCTTGTAGGTCGAATTCACTGGAATGAAGTGTGATGTTTTCGACAACTTATCAACTGCTACAAAGATAGAATCATTTTGCTTCTTACTCTTAGGTAGACCCATGATAAAATTCATACTAATGACCTCCCACTTCCATTGCAAAATGGGTAATGGATGTAGCAACCCCGAAGGATGCTGGTGCTCAGCTTTGACCAGCTGACATTCTTGAAATTTTGCAATAAACAATGCTATGCCAACCTTTAACTTAGGCCAAAAAAAGTGTTTCTTTACTGTGGATATCATCTTTTGATATCTCGGATGCCCTGAGTAGGGTGTCTGATGAAATTCTGTGAGAATGCTGGACCAGATGTCCCCTCCTTCTGGAACGTACAATCTCTCTTTGGACCATAGTAGTCCCGTTTCTTCTACCTTGTACTCTTTTTGTTGTTGAAACAACCTATCCTCTTGGACCTTCTTGAGGATTTCAACATAGAAAGGGTCAACGATGTTAGTCGTTCTAATCCTCTCTTATAAATCTGAATCGGTTTGACTTAAAGTCACCTCATATATCATATGAGCTTGTCAACTCAAAGCATCAGCTATTTTGTTCTCCTTTCCATTTCTATGCTTTAGCTCGAAATGGTACTCGCTAAGGAAATCCAACCATCTGGCTTTCCTGGAATTCAGATCTGGTTGTTCAAATAAATACTTCAGACTCATATTGTTTGTTTTCAGAAGGAATTTCTTCCCCATGAGGTAATGCCTCCACAACTTCAAGGAATGGATGATGGCTGCTAACTCAAGATCATGGGTGGAGTAGTTCTATTCGTGTTCTTTTAACTTCCGTGATTCATAACATATCGCATAATCGTTCTGCAAGAGGACTCCTCTGAGCCCTTCCTTGCTTGCATCCGCGCAAACAACGAAATCCACATCAGGATCCATAATTCGTAATATTGGCACAGTTGTCAAAAGTTTTTTAATATTTTGAAAACTTTCCTCTCACTTGTCGCCTTCTTTTGCAAAGCGGTCATGGGACAAGCTATCCTCGAGAAGTTCTCAATGAACTTTCGGTAGTAGCTGGCTAATCCAAAATGGATCTAATGTCGGTGACACTAGTAGGGGTAGGCCAATCCTTTATGGCTTTAATATTTTATGGGTCCACAACTATCCCCTTCTCAAAGATGATGTGACCCAAGTACTATATTTGTGGTTTGTAAAAATCACATTTACTAATCTTGGCATAGAGCTGGTGTTCCCGTAACACCTGTAGCACTATGCAAAGATGCTCCTCGTGTTCCTCTTTACTCTAAGAGTAAAATAGGATGTCGTCTATAAAAACCAAAACAAAATTATCCAGGTACCTAATGAAGATATTGTTCATCATACACATAAAGTTCGCGGGTTCATTGGTCAACCCGAATGGCATCACTACAAACTCGTAGTGGTCATACCTCATACTAAAGTAGGTTTTGTGAACATCCTCATTGTTAATCCGTACTCGATGGTACCCAGATCGCATGTCAATATTTGAAAAGATATTGGCTCCTCCTACTTGATCGAACAAGTCATCGATCCTAGCGAGTGGGTATCGATTCTTGATGGTCATCTTGTTAATTTGATGGTAATCGATGCACATCTGCATCGTACAATCCTTCTTCTTTACGAAAAGTATCGATGCTCCCCAAGGGGACACACTTGGTTGGATATATCCCTTCTCAATCAACTCCTGCAACTCTAGTTTGAGTTCCACCAACTCTGGTGTGCTCATGTGATAAGGGGCTTTTGAAGTCGAAACTGACCATGGTTTTAGTTCTATGGAAAAATCCAAGTCTCACTTTGGTGGTAATCCTAGGATTTCCTCAGGAAATAGGTCCTTGAAGTATACAAGAACTAGAAAGTCCTCGATGTGTTGTTATCTGTTAGCTTCTATGTCCTGGATGTTTACTGTGAACCGTTTGCATCCTTTCCTAACGCACTTATTTTCTTGCAAAGCGGATATATGTCTTACGAAAACCTTCTTAGGTATGCCTTGAATCTTTACTGGATTCCCTTGGCTATCTGTACACAAGATTGACTTGTGTAAGCGATCGAGCATGACATGGTGTTGCTCCAACCAGTCCATGTCGATAAGTATATCATACAATCCTAAGGGTAGGATGTTCAATTTTATTCTAGTAGGAAAACCATTTAGGTTTACCTCATAGTCTTTAACTATTTCAAAAACCTTTCATTTTGTACCAGTGGAAAATTGCACCATCCATGGTTTCTTATGTTTAACTTTGTCTAGTTTACATACATCAATGGTTTTAGGAGATACATAGCTTCAGCAAGCACCAAGGTCAATCAATATTGAAATAGAAGTGTTGGAAACCTTACCTTCTATCTCATCCATGGTAGCCTAATGGTCTTCCTGTCGGCCATTCAAGGCAGCGTAAATCTGCAGTGTTCCATCTATGTCCTCTACCATTGGTTATTCTTGTAAGTTATGCAAGACTCCATTGGTCTTGTTCATACAGTATCGGGCATAGTGGGGCCCTTGGCATTTCCAGGATTTGATTTACAGTGGGGAAACATTGGCTCCCCCATTTACTATTGGTTTGTTAGCATTTGGATCTGGTACATGTGGCTTTGTACCTATTTTGTTGAAGTTATTATTGGCTAGAAAACTGTTGTTCTGTTTTCTATAAGGTGGTGGTTTGAAACCTAGTTTGTGGTTGTCTAAGAAGGTCCTAGACCTATCTCTACTTTTTTTGATGTTATCTTGCCTCAACTTTCCATTCTCATAGAAAAGCCTAGCTTTGTGTACGGTGGTGTCCAATGTTTTAGGCATGTCAAATTCAATCCTCTCCTGAAAATTGGGAGGAAGACATCCTAAAAGCTGTTGTATTTTCACTTTCTCATCCTTTATGTAAGGAACATAATGTAACAGATCCAAAATTCTATTAATGAAAGCATCCATAGTACTGGAACCCATCCACAATTCGTGAAAAATCTTGCGAAAATTGCTCCATCGTATTTCTCTTACCTCATTTTTCTTGGTATCCTTTAGGTCTCTCCACCATCTAGCTACTTTTCCATTTAAATTATAGATGGCTAGACGAGCCTTCATCTTACTAGAGTAGTTATGTACTTGGAAATATTTGCTCATACCTAGAAGCCATTCTTCATCTTTCTTCCCTATGTTCATTTCTCCTTTATAGGTTGGGGATTTTATCTTCTTGAACTCTCCTTGGAGATTGTCATCATTTCTCTGTTTCTTTTTGCAAGGAGAAAGAGAATCATCACTAGAAGGACGGTGACAATCTCTTTCTAGAGGTTTAGGATTATGTTCTTCTTTTCCTTGTTCTCTCGGGCTACTACCCCTCTTATGATAGAATTCTTTCTTGTACCTATTGGTTGAATGAGTGGGTTTTCCCTGTGGGATTCCTCCCTTCATGTTCCGCAGCAAGGCTTGATTATTTGCTTGCTATTCCTTTCTTTCATTCATATCATCATACTTGAAACTATGTAAGTCTACGTGAAGACTTTGTATGGTTTTTAGTATACCAGAATTTAGTTCAACCACCAATTGTGCTTCTTGTGTGGGGGTATTCAACTTTCCTTGTCGGTTGTTTTCTTGTTCTGTGTTCATGATCTGAACTGTTCTTTTAATCCTGCAATTGAAAATTTTTAATAACAGGAAAAGTTTCTATTAGTTAACAAAATCTCAAAACATACTTTATTTTCTGCAACGAATGTTGGCACGCTCATCAAGTCTCTTAGTGTTGAAACTGGGCTCTCATACCACTTGTAATGTCCCCAAAATTTGAAAAAAAATAATTATAGGCCAGTTAAATAATACCTAACCTAGACATTAACTTATATTCTGCGAATGTGTCTATCTTTGGTTGCTACACCGAAGTGTCATAAGTTGTCCTTACCATTCTAGATGTTTTCCTATGTATCTGTCGATGTAATTATACACTATGTTTATTTTACTTGATCTAGTTTAAATTATTACTTTGCTAGTGCTTTACTACTTTAACATGTATTTGCGTAGATATATCTTACTTCATGTATATCTGTTTCACTCAATTATATATTACTTCTTGGTTATAAGTTTTGTTCGTTGTTTATGGAAAATACTGACTTAACTTTTAACTGTCAAGGGGTGGAGTGGAGGGACTTGTATCCCTTCTAGGGCCACTTGAAGAGGTAACTGGTCGTATTTTCTATTACGAGGTTTACTTAGTTCATATTGAACTAATGCAAACTTATCCTTTCTTTGTGCAGGTTCATTAGGTGACGAAGACTTTCTACGACCGCTAAGCTTGGCATGCTACCTATGCTATACTACTCCATTGCCTTATGAAGACAAAAAGGACCAAAGTCCTCCTAGCAATTCTTACTACTATTGTTTGCATTATTTTTTATGCATAGTTTGGTTATCAGAATTGCATCTATCTGGGTGATATTATTATTGCATATTGGGATTCTGACAACTCTTATTCTTATGCTATGTATTTATAACATAATATTTGTTTTGTACTAAGCCTAAGGTCATGGGTTAAATCCTAAGACTTTGCCACCATTATATTTAAAGTGTGTGTAAACATTATATTAAAGTTTATATGACATGGTTTATAGGGTAAGCCATTCATGGAATATTTCATATGCCGTGAAACCATGGCTTAGTAAAGTCAACAAGGGTTTTAGTGGGGGATTTACCACTAAGTCGTGATATCGTGTTTGGAACTATATGCATAGGGGTAAAAATTGCAACGAATATGGTGGACAAGGTGGCATTTTTAATTCTCTTTGGGATGGGGGAAATCAAACCCTAGGCTTGGGTCTTTCACTGTTTGGCTTCATTTGGTCTACGCTATGGGTGGTATGCACTCCTCGGCTCTTTTATTCTCCAACATCGTGGAGGAAACATGATATCCCGGCATTGGAAGGTATGCACTCTGGTTGGTTTTGAGCATTTGTAATACGGTTGCTTCGGTTAGAGGTTTTGCATACTCCTAATCATTCATGGTTTTGATTTTGCAGGTGATAGGGATTCTAAGCGTGGGTCATGGGGGACTACCAACATGTCTGTGATTCCCTTCTGAGTAAGCCCTATAATAGCTTAGGTCAAATTCCTATGTGTGTAGATAGTTGGTAGAATTTACAGCTCTGTGTTGAAAGGTTTAAGGTTGTGAGCACTTGGTTATGGATTCGACTGTAAGGTTCTTTTTATGTTAAAGGGAATCCAAATATGTGTATTAAATTATGGTGTTTATGATGGTTTGAGTATGGCGCCTTTGTGCCATGACTATCAATACTCGATTCTGTAATTCATTTTGGGTTGGTAGCTTAAACGTATGATTTTGATGGTTAATAGAAACTGTGTGTTTTAGTTTTAATGATGGGTTTTAAATTATGGTAGTACCATTGCTTGCAATGGCGCCTTTGTCGAATTGTGACTGTGTAGTTTTATTTTTAAATTATAGAAGGTATACTTGTATGCATTCACAGCTAAGGTTTATTCATTGATACTGCCACTAGCTTGGCAAGGCTGTGACCCTATGTATTTCGATGTCTATACTTAAACTCTTGTTTTGGTATTTTAATGGAGGTTATGCATATTGGTTTTAAACGAGTTAGTTTAGCTTACAACACTGCCATTGCTTGTAATGTCACCCTTGTCAATTCACGACTGTGTAATTTCTTATTGGTAATGTTTATTTAATGGTAAATCATGATGTATTTTACTTACCTGTGATTTAGTTTGGGGATGGCAGTAAGCTTGGCTTACTATTGCGAAAATGTGGATGTCGTGGCTATGAAAGCATAGACAGTAGGTTTTTTACATGGATTAATTTAAAAGGTTTGAGTTCTGTCTTTAATGGTTAATTTGGTGGGTTTTTTACTTCTCAGCCATGAGCCTTGATAATGAAATGCAATATGTATATTTTTTTTACATTAATGTTGAACGTTGACAGAGCAACAATTTCGATTATGGCTTAATTCTAGGTTTTGGGTTCGAGCTTGATAGATGTGATTCCAACCCTTAAGTGAAATGTGTAGCCTATGTAAAGTTTCGATGTTTATTCGTTTACGTAATTGCTTTTGACTTATATGGAAATTTGTAAATCTTTGTAGCGTTGTTAATTTTTCCAATCGAATCCTACAGGATTCGATACCTGTCATGGTTTGATATAACCTCTATTTTTAACGACATGAGTCCACATGATTCGATCCTGAGCTGCGTGGGCTTGTGGTTTAAAGTTGTATGTGTGGATTTTGTTTTGGCAGAAGTGTCGACAGGATTCGATCCTGAAACCTTTAAATGGATACGTTATTTCAATAATGATTTTGTATTAGTTTTAAGTTTGATTCTTATTTTGATGGTATATAGTAAGGTTATGGTTTATAATAAAATTGTGCCTACAGACCTTGAGAGGTCTCGATGGTTGGCATACGATGTGGGTAAAGTTATAAAGTGGAAATTATTTGTTGAAGTTTGTTTATGATATCTGGTAGGTTTTTAAAATAGATTAACTCTGTTTATCTTATGTTTTGTTTTTATATTTAAAGTTTCAGCGATGATGTTTAAGTTATAATTTTATACAAGCCTACTGGCAATATGAAATATTCCAGTAGAGAAAAGATATAAATTTTAGTTTTAAATACTTCTTTGGTTGATAAGGTTCATCAGTTAGGGTTAATAACATTTAGGTACAAAATATCTGATATTATATTTATGTTTTGATCTTGAAATAATACATAGGAAATCTAACTCACTTAAAAATCTAGATTCTGTTTAAAGAAATACCTGCGTTAGAGAAGGCTGAAATTAACCTATAAATAATGAATAAAATGCAGAAAAATAACAGAGACCAAATCCTCCTACTAATAAAACTAAAGGTGATAGTCTATCATTACAAATAGGAATAAGATATATTTTCTTAACTAGAGTATTGTGTTTGAGTAGATAAATTAACCTAGCCTATGCTAAAAGAAATACATCGGTTAGGGAAGACTGAATTTAACTTGTACGTGAAGAAAGGAACAATGTAGAATATAACCTAGCTATGACAGACAAATACTAATTATCCATTCAGAATTTAATCTCCTCATTTAATAAGAAAACCTGTGTAAATTGCAAGGGAAAAATCAAGAATCTCATACCTGCAAGTTGAAGCTATTTTAATGGTTGAAAATCCTGCACACTCAAATACCCAACATTAACAAGTACATAGACAGATCTGACCTCTGTTTAGATAACCGAATAACTTGGGCACTACCATGTTCCACCCAACCATGACCCGGAACCATTCTTAGTTTCAATCTGGATCCCACCGACCTCATTCCAACATGCAAGTAGCTTAGATCTCCTAAGGTAAGGCTTCCCTATCTGCGATATCAGGTTCTGTATCAGTTTCCTTTTTCCTCTGAGGAAAACAAATGTTCTGCAATAACTCTCTTGAAAGTAATTAGGCAGAATTGTTGAATAATAAAAAGATCTCCAAGCCTCTCTTTGGCTTGGGTTTTTATAGACAGACTTTTCAGGAAAAGGGGCAGTTAAATCAAGAATCATTTGATTTCTTGAAATAACCATTTTTATTTATTTTTAGTAATTTTAATATTTATTTAAATTTAACTTAGGAACTTTTGACTAGTTCCTACTTTGACTCTTGTAGGTGTTTTAATATTTAATTATCATTAGTAATAATAATAACATGTGGATCCTTTCATTATTACTTATAGTTACTAGTATTATTACTATGTTTATTCTCATATATATATGTACATATATATGCCATTTGTTAACATTTTAACTTTAGTTATCATATAGCATGATCCATAATCATTTGACACCTTTGTTTTAGCTTAGTTACTTTCTTCATTAAGGAATTAGGTAGGGGTTAGGTCAACTAGGTTAGGAAACTCTAAACCTCCTTGCATGTTGGATTCCCTCGTATAACATGGTATTTCTTCAATACTTTGATGAGATATAGAAATTCAAAATTTCATTTAATCGCTTAAAAATAAGTAAGATGGGATCAATGTTTTATCAGAGTCGTTTTCACTCCACATATTAATTTCCCAGTAATTCCCAGCGCTTATCCAAATCCCATACTCAGTGCTAAAAATAGGGAGTTACAAACTCAGTGCAATTCCAAAGCTCCTCTCTCAACACTAATGCTAGGATTTATTTGTAGGATACACCTAGGGATACAATGGCCAAGGATCCGATGTTCCAGATCTTATGTTCAACATCAACTTGGAAGGCTCCAGGGCTTATGCCCAACACTTCCAATTTTTATCTTTTCATGTGCTTTAGAGCTTCTCGCTCAACACAAACATTTAAAAAACTCATGCACTCCAAAGCCTCTCGCTCAATGCAACCATTAAATACTCATGTGTTCTAGAGCTTCTCGCTCAACACAAAACATCACATACTAATGTGCTCCAGAGCTTCCCGCTCAACACAAAAATCTCATCAATTACGTGCTTCAGGGTCCACGCCCAACACATGAAATCATTTAAAACATATGCAATTGGATTATGCCCAATATATCAAACCAATAATCATTCTCATGTGCAATGGGGTCTTAGACCCAATATACCAAATAAAACATCAAAGTAACATCATAAGCAATGGGGCTTATGCCCATAAGTGTTAGGTCAAAATTCAAGATATTACACATGAGTCTCAAAAACAAGCTTTTCATTATATTGCATACCTCCAATAGAAAACTAGAGTTGTTTTTTTCCCTTTCTCCCTTTCCAAATATTACACAACTTGGACAATTTCTTGCCAATCACCATCAAGTTTAACTTGAACACCCTCTTGGTACATAACCCTTTTTACACCTTCAGTAATATCTCATTCATCTTCAATATCTTCCTTGTATGCAAACCCTTTATCACCAACCACGCCCCAACCTATCCTCAATAGTAATACTTCCCAATCAGCCAAACCTACAACTAAGGTAGATGAATAATTAGTATAATAACCTAATAGTTTAATTATATCATTACTATTTTTTCATGAGAGACAGTTTGGTTGAAAATTATATTTTTACTTGATATTTGCTACTTATTATGTACTTGCTTTGAATGAGACAAACCTTGGATTTTTCATTGCTAATTTTTTACGAAAGAATTTCTTGTACCATTTTCATTATGAATCATGTTGCAACATCTATTGACATATGCAAATATATTTGTGTAGAGAGATATAAACTATATGTAGATGTGACGGAGTGAATTTACGAGTGAGTACAATTTTGGAATATCTACATACATCAAAGAAAAATAAAATATAGTGGTTTATTCCCTAATTAGGATATCGAGGATCTTCTCCTTAATACCCTTGAAAGTTGATTTAAGGGAGTGAGTGTTAGGACAACTTCTTGCAAATAGTTGGTACCTAAAGGATACATTAGTACTTTAGAATTGGAGGAAGTTAGAAACTAAGTTTGATGGGTATGACGTTGAGGCATATGGATTATTGTGATTTCAAGATCGGATATATATCCTGGAGGAAGTGGATATTATAATTGGTATCCTCAAGGAAGCCTATAAAGCACTTTATTGTGTGTATCTTTGTGTGAAGAAGATGTATGCATAGATGATAAATCTCTTCATATGGGAAGGCATGGAGCTTGATGTAGTGCAACTCGTTTCTAAATTCCTTGAATGCTAGTAGGTAAAACCTAATCACTGTCACTTGGAAAGTCTCTTATAGTTGCATGATGTTCCTATGTCCAAGTGGGAAGTCATTTCCAAGGAATTTTTTTGTAGAATTGCCCCTCACATTTTAATGATAAAATATCATTTTTGTAGTCGTTGATAAATGAACCAAAAGTAGTCATATTATTCTATTTAAGTAAAGCTATGACATCATAGATGTGGTGAGTGTATTTATAAGTGAGATATTTCCTTCATGACTTTCCCAAAATATTAACTTAAATATAAACTCTCAGTTTATTTCCAGGCTTTGGACAAGCTTAAAATCAACATTGGGGACTCAATTAAACTTAAGAATAGATTATAACCCTAAAATGGATGAGTACATGGAGAGATTTAATAAGGAAATGGAGGACATGCTTAGGATGCGTGTTACAGATCAAGAGACCAATTGAGAAAAGTAGTTACCTTTGGTGGAGTTTGTACAAGCACAATTATCACATCCCAATCAAAATCCCACCTTATTAGGATATGTATGGAATGTTATGTAGGACAATATTGAATTGGGATAGGTTAGAAGACCAAGTAATCACAAGAATACAATTGGTTCAAGAAATGGAAGAACAAGTAATTCATATTAGACAATGATAAAACGAAGCATGTGATATAAATATTTATGACAATGTAGATATATTGGAAATTTGGCATAAGTTAGAATGTTGAAGATGGAGTTTTTATTCATATAAAGACTAATAAAACTATTATTTGGTTTGGAAAGGGGACAAAGTTGTCACCTCAATTTGTAGGTCCACTTGAAATTCAAAAAATAATTGGACTAGTTTCATACCATCATACACTACCACCCAATTTGCATAAAAATCGTTATGTTTCTCATGTATCTATATTACGATAATACATTGCTGGTGAATATCATTAACTAAATTGGAATGTAGTGTGGTTTTTGGACAAGGAAACAATCATGGTTGAACCATTACACATATTGGGTTGTAGGGTCTGGCAACTCATGCATGTTAGGATTATTTAATAATCCTCCCTAGTCCACCTTATTCATTTTTGTCATTTTCCTAGATTAGAATGATGTTGTAGACCCCTTAGTGTTATGAAAATGTTATGTAGGGACAACTAGCCACTTGATTCACCCTCACGCATGAGTTTAGGACCTATGGAGACCAATCCCTAGATTGTAGGATCCCACCTAGAGTTCTGGGAGTCCCACCTTTAATTCACCCTCACCTAAGTGGAGTTAGGATATGATGGCCACTTTCAGTTAGCAAAGTCTCCTAATGTGCATACTTTTCATGATTTTAGGATAAAGGCCCCCATGCACACCTACTAGCTCAGTTAACTGATTCTTAACTGATTTAGTTGTCATGAGTTGCAATAGAGAAGTCTATAATGGTGATCTTTCCTATACTAGTCATGTCTACAATCATTGATTTGAATCCTACTGGGTTATTCAAATTTCCTCCATTGTATTATGTATTGTTCATACACACATTACTGATCATTGTTACTATTTTATTGCTAACAATTTGTTTTCTTCCCTAATTAATTTCATAGTTCATTTTTCCCAATTTTTACACTACAATTCATCTTTCTTCCTAATTCTTTCACTGTAAGGTATTATCCATCCCGATTATCTCTTGTGGTTCATAATTTCACATGGTATCAAAGCTCTACAGAGATGGTTTATCTTTTGATGTGATATTTTTATGCATATTTTGAGAATATTTTAGTAAAAATTGTGTTGCTGCTAAAATTGCAAAACAGAGAACTCGGCTCCATTGAAACCAAGAATCCTCACACCCTTCAATTATCTAGATTGGAGGGCAAATATGCAAATAGTATTACACAACAAGAGTTTGTATAGGATCACAATGGGAAGGGAGGTTGAACCCCGTGCAGATATTGAGAAATCAAAGTGCCTGAACAAGATTGGTGAAGCTTTTGGTTTTATGTGTATTCACATCTCCAGTGAATTGCTATTCCATATTGATGGTTTGAAAACACCAAGGGAGGTCTCACTGAAGCTTGGATCTCTGTTTGGAAAGAAAGATGAGATGAGAGGCCACATTTTCGAGAATGAATTAATTGCTCTTCAACCTAGCAGTTTCAAAACCATTCAACAGTTCTTCACCAAATTCAAGTCTTTGGTCATGTCGTGCAAACAATGTGCAATTGGAAAGAAGGATGAGAAACTCGTGTTATCCATTCTAAGTAATATTGGCCCTAAATTTTCATTATTTGTGTTCACCTTCCACTCTAGGAGACTGATAACCCCAAATTGGAAAATTCCTTCACTGGATGCATTCTTTGAATCCCTGATCTAAGAACAAGACAAACTGATCCAAATGCGATCCCTGGAAGACTTGAAGAATTAGGCCTGTTTGGCTTGGGATTCAAAGAATGTGAATTCCAAATGGAAGTAGAATGGAAAGGATAAGAAAAATTATGAATCGAAACCAAAGGAGAAGCTTAATCCATCAGATGGAGCCTCGAGTTCCAACAAGGATAAGCAAAAGAGGTTTGAAAATACCAAGTGTGCCTATTGTAAAAAAAGAAACCATCCAGAGAGTTCCTTTATGAAGAAAAATATAGATAAAATGACCAAAATTCTTGAACAGAGCAACATTTCCCTCCTAGAAGGAGCAAAGGAATATTGATCTGGAAGCAAGACATATGATCATGAGAGATTCCAAGCACTGAAGGTTTAATTTTCGCAATCTCAAGCCTTCTTCATTGATTTTGTATCCTCCAACCACGTGGTTTCCTCCAAAGAGTCATTTATTCTTTATATCTCACTGATGACCCAAGTATTCACATGGGAGATGATTCTTAGATCCCAGCTATAGGGAAGGGAATAGTACAATTTGAAAATGGTGTGTTCAATAATGTTCTATATGTACCTTCCTTATCAACAAACTTGTTATATGTTTATCAGATGACACACACCAGTTCACCAAAGAGTGTTGTTTTTGGACCTAACAGAGTTGAGATTTCAGAGATCTCTTCTGGGAAGTTGATAACAAAAGGTGTTGCAAACCATGCCTCCAAGGAATATTAGTTCTCACATTTTTTCCATACTAACATCAAAGTTCCCTCTTTACCCATTCCAATGAGACAAGAAAACTATGACATGGTAGATTCAATCATCTAAACTTTAATTACTTTCAACAGTTGCACAATGAAGAAATGGTTGAAGGATTTCTAGACATAAATTTCTCTCAAGGAATCTGCAAAGGATGCTTGGTAGGGAAGAATCCATAATCAAAGTATGATGTTGGGAAGGCAAGAAGAGATTCCTCCACACTTGATTTGATACATATTATCGTCTCAAGACCAATTCCTATAGCTTCTATGAATGGATCCAGATACATTCCAACCTTCATAGATGACTATTCTAGGTTTTGAGACTTTCAAAGTTTTCAAGGCCTAAGTTGAGAACATTGTTGGGAAGAAGATCAAAGCACTCAGATATGACAATGGATGGGAGTACATCAAGAGATATTTGCAGGAGCTCTATGCTTCTGAGGGAATCCAAATGAAATATTTTGTCCAATGCACACCACAACAAAATGGTGTAGTTGAGATGAAGAACTGATCATTTAAAGATATGGCCACTTGTTTGCTTGAAGCAAGGCGTCTTCCACCATATTTCTCGGCAGAAGCAGTGAACTATGCTTCGTATATTCAGAATAGGGTACTCCACAATTCTGTAGATTTGATATTCCTACACCATTTTCACATGATGAATATCAAAATGATGTTTCTTCTAATTATTCATAATCAAAATTCAAAGATGGGGACCAATTTGAATAAGATATTGATGTTGAGAACGAAGATCAAATAGATCCAGATCCATCTCTTGCACCCAATCCTAGGAATCAATGGGTTCAAAAACTCATTGAAGTTGTTGGGAACATTGTTGGGGATCCATATGACCAAATACGAACCCAATCTCAGTATCAAGATGAGAACCTTGTACTATGTCATACAGATCCACTTCTCCTAAAGAGGTGCTACATGACAGTGAGGTCTGATCAACAGTTCTACAAAGAGGCTTGACATGATCCAAGAAGGTAGGATTCTGTGGATGAGGAATATGATTCACTGCAGAACAATGACACATGGGATCTTGTCTCTCTTCCTATAGGGATAAATCTTGTTTAGTGCAAGTGGATCTATTAAAAAAAATTGCTTCTAATGGTTCTACAACCAAGTACAAGGCTTGATTAGTTTTGAAGGGGTACTCTTAAATGTTCATGGTTTGGACTACAATGATACATTTGCACATGTAGAAAGAATGGATTCGACCAGGATGGTTTTTTCCATTACAACCTCGAAATAGTGGGAGGTACATCACATGCATGTCAAAAGTTCCTTCATACATGGTGACTTGGAAGAAGATATCTACATGAAACAACATGAGGGGTACACTGATGATCCTTCCTTGGTATGCAGGATGAGGAAATCATTGTATGGGCTCAAGCAAATCCCTAGGGCATGGTATGCCAATATGGAATCTTTCTTACTATCACAAATATTTGAAATGTGCAATTCTTACTACAATATATATATGCAGCAGAAGGGAGGTTGCTTAATGTTAATTGTATTGTATGTGGATGACTTGATCATCATGGGTAGTTCATCTATTGGATTGAGGAACATTAGGTATGCTTTGAGAAAATCCTTTTACATGAGAAATATAGGGCTACTGAGACAATTTATTGGCCTTGAAGTAATTCAAAAATCTTCATGGATCATGGTTTCATAGTCCAAATATGTAGCTAACTTTCTCACAATATTCCGCATGCCTGATTGCAAATCATCAACATTCCTTTCCTATCTGGCATCAGATTGGAAGAAGGTGGTTCTACTCCCTTGGTAGACAACACACTATACAGATAGTTGATTGGTAGCTTAATGTACTTGACACATTTGAGACCAGATATGTCTTATGTTTTTAGTGTTGTTGCAAGGTACATGTAGGATCCACACGATCTGCATTGGAAGGAAACAAAGAGAATCTTGCACTATGTGTAGGGTACTAGAGAGTTTGGGCTCCACTATTTTTTTGGTGCTCAGTTCAATCTGGTTGGTATCATATTGGTCTCGAGATGGTACTGACAGAAAAATATACTACTCGATTTGTGTTCATGTTGGGATATCTTGCTTTCTCTTCAGCCAAAGCATAGTACAGGGGGGGTGTGAATGCTTCCATTCAGGTAATTTGGTTACATGGAATTCTGACATAGTTTAGCATTCACACTTCTCCTTCCGTAGACCTTTTCTATGATAAAAAAAGTGAAATTAATATTTCCAGTGATCCAGTACATAAATAATGGACCAAACATATAGATTTTCACTTGCACTATATTAGGGAACTAGTGTACAATAGGACCATCACAGTGCATTAATTCCCTACATAGGATTAGATTGCAAACATTTTCACGAAGTATTTCACTCAAAAGATATTTTTCTATCTCATATCTCTGCTTGGTGTGAAGGATGATTGAGTTCCCTGTCTGTTTTTTTTTTGTGGGGGGTTCCCATGAGGTTTTCCCCATTTCCTTAGTTTCATGCGCAATTATTTTATTATTATTATTGTATGGGTGAATTTTGGTCTAAGTTGTCAAATCCCAAGTTGTTTAAGTTTGAATTAAGGGGGGTGTTAGGATTATTTAATAATCCTCCCTTGTCCACCTTATTCATTTTGTCATTTTCCTAGCTTAGGATGATGTTGTAGACCCCCTAGTGTTATGCATATTTTATCTAGGATCCCACTAAGAGTTATGGGAGTCCCACCTTCAATTCACCCTCACTTGAGTGGAGTTAGAATCTAATGGACACTTTCAGCTATCCAAGTATCCTAATGCTCCTCCGAGGACATGCTTAGGATGTATGTTACAGATCAACAAACCAATTGAGAAAAGTATTAACCTTTGTTGGAGTTTGTACAAGCACAATTACCACAGTCCAATCGAAATTCCACCTTATTAGGCTATGTATGGAAGGTTATGTAGGACACTATTGAATTGGGACAAGTTAGAATACCAAGTAATCATAGGAATACAATTAGTTTAGGATATGGAAGACCAAATAATCCATATTAGACACTGATTAAAGGAAGCACATGTATAAAGAATATTTATGATGATACACATATATTGGTAATTTGGAAAAAGTTAGAATGTTGAAGATGAGGTTTATTTGTATAAAGGCTATTAAAAATACTATTTGGTTTGGAAAGGGGACAAAGTTGTCACCTCAATTTGTAGGGCCATTTGAAATTCTAGAAAGAATTGGACTATTTTCATACCGTCATACTCTACCACCCAATTTGCATAAAACTCATTATGTTTCTCATGTATCTATAATACAATATTACATTGTTGGTGAATCTCATAAACTAAATTGGAAGGTAGTGTGAGTTTTGGACAAGGAAACCATCATGGCCAAACCTTACACATATTGGACTGTAGGTTCTGACATCTCACACATTGCTTGGTGGACTAGGTTAAGGTGTTTTGGAACAAGTATAACCTAGAATCTACTGCCCCGGATGATGTAGAAACAATGTGTCATGATTATGACACTTTTTTTTTTTACTCTAACTTTGGGATGAAGTTTTATGAAGAGTGGGTGTATGATGTAATGCCCCATATTTTGACTTAACAACTAAGCAACATTATGACCTATTTTGTATTTCCTTATTTATTATCTATTAGACTCGGCTCAATTGAGAAAATTATATTTGTGGATTCATGAACCTATTTATATCCAAAATATATGTTTAAGTTTATTTTTATATTATTAATGATGGCAATTGTGTGATTTAATTCAAGCATGTAAATATAAATAGAAGGATTGGATATGTGGTTACCAGTTTAATTTATGATTAAATGAATAAAGGGTTCCATGCGCATGATAAATAAATTAGCTTGTTTACATCATTTGACATTTGATAACTTGGTAGTTACTTGGAAATAGTAATTTTGATGAGACTAACCCAAAGATTAGAAGGGATGAGTGATAACCGTATACTTGTGGTACTAAAGTGACTTAGATGTGACATCAAAAGGGGAAATGGTAATCTATGAAGCATTAATTCAAGATATAACTGTTGGTGCAATGCATTGCTATGATATGTTAGTTATTGTAGATCTTTGATAGGAAACATGGTTTCCTAAACTTGTCATTTGTCGACACAACTCTAAGAACAAAAATAACATCACATTATGATTATTTATAGGATGTTGACGCTAGTTCCATTAGGAGGGGTGGATTTATTACCCATTGTTTATCCCCCAAAATATAGAGTTGTGGGAGGGTCATGTTATGCCACACTCCCTAGGTTGTGATAAGGTGACTACCAGTTTCATGTTGGGGAAGTTAAGTCAATATAGTTGATGCTTTGAATATGGGTTATATATGGATTAGGTCAACACGTTGATTTCTAACATATCCAACAAAGGAACGGATAGGATGTGGAAGATGGAAGTAGATTAGGAAGGAAAGATGATTCAAAGTAGTTAAGGATGTTGTTTGTGAATTAGAAATGACACCTTAGTTTTGTATTTGGTTACTTTCATGTTTAAATCATGTGTTTAATATGATTAAGGATAAATATTAGTATAATGTGTTAGGATTTATAATCCTCCCTTGACCAAATTGTCTATTAGATTATTTTAGCCTAACTTAGGAGTCATTTATTATTGTTGGGTCTACTAGTACAATTGGGTCCACTTGTCGTAATGGGGCCACATGTACCAGTCACTATAGTATAAGGAACACCAATGGAGGTTAACTGAGACTGACGACACTTATATGCATCAGTTTAGGTGCCTCCTAGACCAATTCCTACATTTTAGGAGCCATTGGGAGTCTTGGAACCAACCTCCTTCAGTTGTTGGGAGTTGGTAACTAGTTAAGCTTAGTTATTCTTCAGTTACATTCAATTAGTTCACTTTCAGTTCAGTTAGCGCCAGTTATGGATGGATGCATGTGGGAAGGCGCCTTTTCTCATCTACCACTTGTAGTTAGACTGGATTAGACATATGGAGTTAGACTATTGGACTCCTATAGTGATCTAGACATCTTTAGTTAGACATGCAATCATATATAGTTAGAGTCATTTGGTAGATTTGAAATCATCCCTAATGAATTTGAATTCTTCATTATGTAACACTATTGTAACACCGGATTCTGTAATGAAGATAATATTGTATTTCTTTGAGCAATACTTGTTTGTTTCCTGTGAGATTTGATTTGTTCAGTTTGTATAATTCATTCCTATTCACTGCATCAATAATCAGTAATGTGATTGCACTCATTGCTTGATGATCTAAATGGCACAATAACTCTAACACAGTGTTCAATTGGTATTGGTGTATTGTAACTTAGTTAGTAATATTGTATAATGTGTGTTTACTTGATTATTGTCTTGTATTCCTGGTTACGAAACCCACATGTTTCCTAAAACTAGTAGTTGAGATGCTAACTGACTGGGAGGAATAATCCCAATTTGGATAACACACTATTCAAGACTAGATTGTTGGACTAATAAAGATCGAACTATTAGACTACTCAAGAATGTATTTGGACTACTAAATCAACAAGTTTTGGAGGTAAATTTTAATATATTTTACTTTGATTAAGTTGTTTAACTAAATTGTAGAATTTATTATGAACAATTACTACAAGTATCAAAATGTATTAGTTACATTTAGTGGAATTTTGGGTGCAAGATATATTGTAAATAAAAATAGTGAATTTGTACCTATTAACA
The DNA here is from genome assembly GCA_001517045.1 of Pseudotsuga menziesii. Classification (NCBI taxonomy): domain Eukaryota; kingdom Viridiplantae; phylum Streptophyta; class Pinopsida; order Pinales; family Pinaceae; genus Pseudotsuga; species Pseudotsuga menziesii. The sequence continues at coordinate 84,704 of LPNX010364631.1, read as the reverse complement.
AAGAAAATAAATATAACAAAAAAAATAACGATCGAGCTCGAACTCTGCTTGCATGAATGCGAGCATGGGATTTTGCAGGTGAACACAAGCATGTGATCTTTCCCTAGGCCAGCTTGGGATGGAAACCCCCTCGGATCCAAGACCAAAGCATCGCAGGAGGACTCTTGACGTGACCTTCATGGATCTCGTGGCCTCCAACCCTCCTCCTCCCCCTTCGGCATATGATGCAAGTGATAGCTTTGTTAAGCGAGCCAATGCTCCAAGAATTCAGATCATGTCGGTTGCTTCAAGGTTGAAAGCACTCGCTCTGAGTGAGACAGGTTTGATTGGACAGTTTACAGGTATTTGGCCATCACCAAAAACAATGGATTTTTGGGTTTAAAAAACTGGATACCATTGATCTCCGGGGGCCTGCAACAAGGGCTTCTTCACCTTTTTGTTCACAAACAACGAGGACAGGGACCTAATTTTCAGAAGTGGGCCTTACTTCATGGGCCCTCATGGGTTATTCCTAATGTCACATACCCTAAATTGAAAAAAACATTTTATGTTCTAGGAGACTTTATGTTTTAATTTTATTATGAAGTTTGTAATTAATGACCAAGTGGGGTCAAGGATAATTGCATTTAATTGGTGAATATTTTATGAATTAAATAAATGAAAGATGACACAACAACTTAAGGAGGCTGTTAAATGAGTGTTTTACTAGCCACTTGTTGGAATGCACTATGTTGAGAGCAGATTGACACTTGGCATCATCCTCAAACTACTTGTAGCTGTTGGAGGAGGCAACTTCCCTATTTTTGTGGTAATGTTCCTCAAGAAAGTGGAACAAGAGAAAGTGGCTCATTAAGTAAAAACTAACCCAAAAGACCTAGGCATGCTGATAAAACTACCCATTCAATTCAGCTGAGGCTGCTCATTCTTTACTTGTGAAATTTTTGAGTGAAATTGGTGCACCAGAAATTCGAAGGAGGGGACAAGCTGAAGTGTTTGAGTGGAAAGTGTTGATTTACTGAACTAGTGGAGCTGTTTTGAGCTGATTTCTTACTGCTACAGACAGAAATATTACTGCTGATTACCCTGCGGAGTGGCAGAGGTTTCTAAACCTATTCTCTCACCCAGTACTTTCAACCAGGTGGACTAGTAGACAGGCTCGGGGATCCTAAGATTTGTAGCTCAACAGTCTTCAGGAGTTGGTTGGGAGGAATGGGATCCTTAAGTTGTTATCTCCTCTGCTATATTACTCGGTTCTACATGTTATTTCTAATTTCTCTATGCAAGTATGGAAATCTAGAATGTATAAATTTAGGATTTGATGCATCCATATGACTATTTGTTAGTTAGTTAAATATTTTATTGATATAGGATTTACAAGTTCTATTTTCTGTTATGTATTAGAATGAATGATTTAGGGTTAGTTTAAATTTTACTGATGAATAAAAATACTGAACTGTATTTTTCCACACCTTCAAGAAGGTAGTACTCTAGTACAGTAGGTGAAATAAGTATGATGAATAAATCAAATTAGGAAGTGTAAGAATATGATTTATTTACTTTCAACTATTAAATCTTTATAGGAATGTTTAGCAGATAGATTCCTCTATTTTCAAAAGTTCCATTATCTAAAATGTATCTGTAAAAATTATAAATATAAACTACTACAACAGAATGTTTATTAAAAGTCACTACACATTTTGTGTAACTGTGTTTCTTGTTAAGCACAATAATCACATTGTCTTTAAAGCTTAAAAATTGATATCTATAATTATTAATTATTACAGAAAATGGACAAATAACGTAAATAGGATTAACTTAGATTTTAAAATCAGTATAATGAAATTCTAGTGATAACTTAGGTTATGCAGCAAACAACTAAGAATTTCAGTAATACTATTAGTAAAACTTCAGATATCATTTTCATCAAAGTGAAAGCAATGATAACGCAAGTGTTAATTTTTAAACAAAATACAAACCCTAATTAAGGAAAACTGTCAACCAAAACTTTCCATCTTCCCTCTTTCCAGAATAGGGTTTTTATAGTTTTACCCATATTCTCATAAATCAAATTCTTCATTTTTCCAAGTATAATATCTATATTATAAATGCCTTATATTAAATAAAAATTACACAGAAACAATATTAGACTTCTTATTAATTATATACTAAAATAAAACAAGAAAAGATAAATTAAGTAATCCTAATCAATTTTACACAGCAGAGTAGAAATATTTCAAAAATAAACAAAGTCCAAAGGACTAAAATTTTAAAATTAATAATTTAAATCTTTCACGGGTTTAAAGGTCAATTTCACAACCAAGGAGAATTTCATTTTTTCCATTTTTCTTTCTTTTGTTAACTTTCTTTCATAATAAGAAAACCCTATAATAATATATAAATAAAATACAAATTTAATCAACATAAACATCTTAGAATCGAAGACCATAATTCTTAGAAGGTTGTAAAATATATTAAAAACAAACACAGGTTCTTTTAGAAAAAACCAAATTGTCTCTATTTGTTAGCAGTCTTAACAACCAAATGGTTGAGCCATACGGCTATCAATTTTACCCTTTAAACACAAGCCTGCGAAATAAAACCCTGCCATACTTTAGAAAAAATGCAGCACATCATAAGAAGTTACGGCCTATGGCCTGTCCCAAAAATAATTACTGTAAATCAATCAATTTACAGCCAAATGGCCTTACAATTATTTATTCAAAACAACCTATGGCCTCACGACCTTCATAACCACTACATGGTTCGAACGAAGCTACAAAAAAAGAAGTTAAGGCTCGATGAGACAGTATTCTTCCAAACCCCCACACATCATCACAGAAGGAAACCTCAAGCAAGAAATCGAGGCTTACCCGGTTGGTTGATAAGAGTTAAGACCTTTCTCATGAAGTATTCTATGCCTCCCAACTCATGGTAGCACCTGTAGAAGAAGTCTGCAAAGAAAGATGCGAACTGTTAAGTTCTTGCTCAAAAGAAAACCTCATTACAACAAGGAATTGCTAAGACTTTTGCAAACAGAGTTAATGAGCTTACCTGGAGAGATTTGGTCCTCATCTGTGTAGTGATCTTGTTGCACAGTAACTATGGTCAAGGAAACCTCTTACCCTAGTAGCTGGCAGGAGAAAGCACAAGCTAAAAACCTCGACAAGATTGTCTAAAGCAACAACAGAGCTCATGGTGAAACCAAAGCTCTTTATTGATAGCGTTTTCCACAAATAAACCATGGGTTTAGATCCTGTAACCTCACAGCTATCGAACCAGGGATTCAGTTTGGCTAACTAATGGTTTATGTCACTCTTAGAAATGAAACAATGGCATCAAGGCCATGAGGCCATGATCTGCGGCATTTTTCACAGCAGCGAAGGGAGGGTAAAACAATGCAAGATTTTAGCATTTGGGAAACTTTTGTAGTAGGGTTTTTCCAACGCAAAACCCCAACCACCAATTGTTTGCCACGTGTTTTCCACTTCCATTCAAATTTTGTGGGTTTATGCTCTATAGTATCGAGAGTTGGGATAAATCCTGCAAAAGGGTCATATATAGCCTATGTTATGATCTCCTTTGAAAAATATATAAGCACTAGATTTTCTTTTAATATAAGATGACTTAATATAGATTGTAAAGGTATTATTAGTTTTAATTGTTGCTTAGATAGGATTTATACCAATAAAATAAAGATCATATAATTAGTGTTAACACATGCAAAAGTTTTGGGTTTATAATTATTCTCTAGGTAATGAACTTTCCACCCATAAAAACCAAGAATTGTCACTCACTTATAACCATATAATGTAGTCTTTTGCATTTTCACTTGGTAATTGCATAAGCAATTAATGAAATTATACTCTGCATGAACTCGTTAGTTTCATTTTTATAAATGTACATGTAAATTACCTTGGTAATAAGTAATATTACAATGCAAGATCTAGTTTGCAAAAATGATCCTTCTCTAGAGTTGTATGTAGGACTTTTATAGAAACATATGGATAAAAGTTTGATGTACAAGTTATAGTCAAAGGTAGGAAGAAAACATCTAGTTCTATGTTGTGCTTGGATTTCCAAGTACTTACACTTAAAAATAAATAAATAAGAAGTAAATATACAGGAAAAATTTATGTCCTTAAACCAAGAATAAGAAGGCTAACAACTTTGATCTCAATGTTGAGTAACGACTCAAAAATTTCAATATATGGAAAAGATACAGATTTGACCATACCTTCTTTTTCTCAAGCTGCAAACTAAACAAATATTATAGCATTTTACTTATGCTAGTTGAGATAATTAATCTCGATCCTGAAACTGGAATACAAAGCATATTACCTGTACAAGAAGCATCACTTCACTACATTAGCTAAAAAGCTAAGTAAGCCTCGGACATGAACTGAAGTTCCTTCATTTTTAAACAGAAAAACAAACTTTAGTACATAGTAAGAAAACAGTTGTTTCAGCTCGTATTACTTCAAATCATCACCTGCTAAATCAATCTTTAATACTTAATTATGAAAGCAGATAGTGAAGTATGCAGTTACAAAAATTAATAAAGGAATTGGTTTCTAGTTTCTAAATTAGACTCTTAAAATGATAACTGTTAGCGGTTAAGTTACCCACGTCATCGGTGTTTTTAAACATTAATGGTTGCAAGAAAAGTTTTAAATTTTTATGAAATTTTGGCGTATTCATGTGGTATCAGAGCACACGTTCAGACACTAGGCCTGAATGCGGTTCAACCTGCATAGACAAATAGTAGATAAAATGCATGCATACTAATAATTATTTTTCTTTTTGAAATGTTATTACCAGAAAAATTTTCTAAGTTAGAACTGTAGGTATGGAAAGACTCGAGGAATATGTAGATGAAAAGTCCTCATTTAATGAACAAAGTAATTCTAGAAGAGAACCAGTTCAAGAACAAATAACTAACAATTCTTCAGAATTACTAAAAACTGTTAAGGAATTAAGAACTGAAATGAAAATAGTTAAAAAAGAGAATGAAAGAATTCTAAGAGCTCAAGGGGAGTAGAACTAGTTACTGATGGAAAAATTTCAGAGTGAAGCAAAAGATAAACAGATAGGATCCAAAAATACGTCCTACCAACATAAAAGTAAAAAGTCCAAACGGTCTAAAATTGAAAGTAGTTCATCCTCTGAAATTTACGGTGACTCACACAGGAAGAATCGCTAGTACTCTAGTGAGAGCCGTGAGGATAATTACCATTCTAGGAAAAGAAAATTTAAGCCTTATGAGGAAATTTCGGGAGAATTTAAGAATATAAAACCACCAAATTTCAACAGTGAAACTGAGAAAGGAGAGGAAGCCAAAGCATGGCTGTCTAGAATGAAGAAGTACTTCCAAATCTATAATTACTCTAACCAGCTAAAAGCAAGAATGGCCATTTACAACTTAACTAGAAAAGCAGATATCTGGTGGCAGGATTTAAAATGAGTAAAAGGTATTAAGGAAAAGAAAATTAACTGGATTACCTTTAAGAAATACTTTAAAAATAAGTTTATGTCAGAACAGTATTATGAAGAGGGAGCTAAAGAAATCTATGAACTGAATTTGGGAACTATGAACATGAAAGAATTAAACAGTAAATTTTTAAGTTTACTAAGTTATGTGCCTTACATTATGGATGAGAAGCCTAAGGTGCAGCGGTTTCTAAGCTGTTTACCTTTTCACATTAAAGATAGAATTGAATATGATAATCCAAAAACCCTTGAGGAGGCTATGCGAAAGGAAAATTTTTGCTATGAGCAGAACCGCAAAAAGGAAATCATGTCAAACTGGAAGGCTAAGAGGTCTAATAATTTTGAACATAAGAAGAAGGGTTTCATATCTAATGGCGTAATTTTAGGAATAATAACACACGTAACTTTCCTAATAGGAATTTCCAAGGAAATAAAGGTAACTCACAGTCAAACCCTAATGGCTCTAGAAATAAAGAAATTGCTAATAATCACATCAAATATGTTAAGAATAATGAACGTAAAGAATTGGTAAAGTGTTGGGATTGTAATGGGCCTCATTATGCATCAGTCTACCCTAACAGAAAGAAGACTGTTAGCAACATTCATACAGTACAGGAGGAGATGACTATTGGTGACTTAGCAAGGGCGATGCCTAGGATCAACGCGGCACTGGAAAACAGGCAAGTTGATTATCAAACTTCCATGGTGGAAGTAGAAGGTAAGCTGAATCAAACACCCATTTCTATCTTAATTGACCCAAGGGCTAGCCTGAGTTATGTTTCTCCTAATTTAGTAGAGAATTTAAATTTATCAGTAGAAAAGTTTGCAAAGTCATGGTTAGTTCAACTAGCTATAGGAGCAAAAAGAAAAGTGATTAGTTTTGTAAAAGACTGTACTGTAATTATGCATCAGTTTGAAACATCTGTGAAGCTAAATGTGCTTCCTTTAGGCTCCTATGACATGTTAATTGGTATGGACTGGTTAGAACAACATAGAGTAGTTTTGAACTATTTTGATAAAACTTTTACATGCGTAAATAATGAAGGAGAAACAGTAACCGTAATAGGAATTCCTAGGAAAACAACTATCAGACAAATCGTTGCCTTGCAATTGAAGAGAGTTGTTCGAAAGGGTTGTAAATCCTTTGTTGTAACTGTAACTGATGAAGAACATATTAATAATGGAGATAAATAAAAACTGGAAGACATTCCAATCATGAGGGGGTATTCAGATGTATTTCAGGAAGAAATTCTGGGATTGCCTCCGAAAAAGGAGTTGGAATTCATTATTGAGTTGGTACCTGGTGTAGTGCCTAGCTCAAAATCCCCTTATTGGATCAATATATTGGAACTAAATGAATTAAAATCACAGTTAAAGGAACTTATTGCTAAAAATTATATAAGACCCAGCCTGTCTCCTTGGGGAGCACCTGTCATTTTCGTTAAAAACAAGGACGGTACTCTACGCTTATGCATTGACTACCGTCAACTTAATAAAATGACCATTAAAAATAGATACCCGTTGCCTCGCATAGATGATCTGTTTGATCATCTACATGGAGCAACTGTATTTTAAAATATTGATTTACGATTTGGTTATCACCAAGTCTGAATCAAAGATGAAGACATTTTTAAGACAACTTTTAGGACCAGATATGGTCACTATGAGTTTGTTGTTATGCCATTTGGGCTCACTAATGCCCTGACTGTCTTCATGTGCTTAATGAATAATGTATTGCATAAGTATCTCGATAAATTCATAGTGGTATTCATTGACGACATTCTAATTTATTCTAAGTCTAAAGAAGAACATGAGGAGGACTTAAAAATTGTTTTACAAGAGTTTAGAGAACATCAGCTTTATGCTAAATTTAGTAAGTGTGATTTCTTTAAAGATACAATACAATACTTGGGCCATGTAATAACTAAAGAGGGGATCTTAGTTGATCTAGAAAAGATAAAAGTAATTGAAAAATGGTTGGTTCCAAAGGATGTGACTAACGTGCGATCATTCATGGGGATTACAGGTTACTATCGAAGATTCATTGAGGGGTTCTCAAGAATCGCAAATCCCATAACTTATTTACAGAAGAAAGGGAAGAAATTCGATTGGAATGAAAAGTGTGAAGAAAGTTTTAAGAAGTTAAAAACATTATTAACTACTGCACCAATATTAAGAATTGTTGATCCTAATAAGGACTTTGTCGTATGCACTGACGCATGCAACGATGGTCTAGGTGGGGTCTTAACTCAAGAAGGACATGTAATTGCATAAGGGTCTAGGAAGCCTAAAATTCATGAGAAAAACTACGCTACTTACGATTTAGAGTTGGTTGTCGTCATACATGCTTTGAAGATGTGGCGCAATCACTTAATCAGAAGAAAATTTATGTTAATGACAAATAATAAGAGATTAAAATATTTGTTGGATCAACCTAATTTAAACGCAAGGCAAGCTAGGTGGCTAGCGAGTACGATTTTGAGATACAACACATTGAGGGAAAAGAAAATAAGGTCGCTAATGCTCTAAGTAGAAATGTAAGACTGAATTTTGTAGTAGCAATCAGCACTTATAAAAAATATTTAGAAGAATAGCTAGAGGAAGGAGTAAAATTGGATGAAAATTATCAAAAATTACAAGCAAAAGTAACAGAAAATTTAACTGAAAGTTTAAGTACAGGGTATAGTCTAAATGAAAAAGGATTAATACTCTATAAAAAAAGGCTGTATATACCTAATGTACCTAAAATTAAGCTTCTGATTTTAAATGATATTCATAAGACTCCTTACTCAGGACATCCTGGTTATCAAAAGACTCATGTTACAGAAAGATTTTTTTGGCCAAAGATGAAGAATGAACTAGCAAAATACATTGCCAAGTGTTTTGAATGTCAATAGGTTAAGACTGAACACCAGCATCCAGCCGGTTTACTACAACCATTACCCATCCCTAGCTGGAAATGGGAAATAATCAATCTTGATTTTATTACAGGTCTACCTAGAAATCTGAATCTGAATAATTCGATAATGGTAGTCGTCGATAAAATCAGTAAAGTAGCTCATTTTATACCAGTAAAAACCACCAACAAGGCTACTAATATTACTGATATATTCATGAAACAAATATTTCATTTACATGGGATACCGAAAGTTATAATTTCATATAAAGACTCTAAGTTCATGGGAAATTTTTGGAAGTCCTTATTTAAAGGCCTGAATACTACTTTAAATTTCAGTACATCTTTTCATCCCCAGATGGATGGACGGAATGAAAGGGTGAACCAAGTGTTGGAAGACATGCTCAGAATGTATGTTAGAGAACAACTAGGTAAATGGGAAGGTTACTTACACTTGGTAGAGTTTTCTTATAACAATCACTACTAAGCTTCAGCAAGATACAACCCATTTGAAATTCTGTATGGCAGAAAGTGCAATACCCCCATCTCATGGAGTAACCCAATTGAAGTACTAGCACCTGAACTACTAAAGGAGATGGATTTAATTGTAAAATAGGTGCAAGGTAACTTAAAATTTGCACAAGACAGACAAAAAAGTCAAGTACATCTTAAACAAACTCAAAAAGAGTTCTAGGTGGGTGAACATGTTTTTTTAAAGGTAAGGCCTAAAAAGAGTTCTTTGAAGTTAGGAAGTTGTGCTAAGTTGACACCCCAATATTGTGTGCATTTTTAAATACTATCCAGAATGGGATAGGTGGCATATAAATTGGCTTTACCGCCAAATTTAAAGGTTCATAATGTTTTTCATATATCTGTATTAAAAAAATATGTACATGATGCTATGCATGTTATAAATTGGAATGATGTGTAGGTGGAACCCGAAGGATATTTCTGGTGGAATCAGATTATATCCTCGAAAGGAGGGAGATCTTGCTTCGAAATTGCACCATTGGGCAGGTGGAGGTGCAATGGAAGCACCTTAGTCCAGAAGAAGCCACCTGGGAATTGGAGAGTAATATGCGAGAAACATATCCAATTCTATTCTAGGAAACCTCTGAGGACGATGAATAAAATAACATCGAGGATGATGTTATATTTAAGGGGGTGTGTATGTCACACACCCCAAATTGCAAAAACATTTTATGTTCTAGGAGACATGTTTTAATTTTATTATAAAGTTTGTAATTAATGACCAAGTGGGGTCAAGGATAATTGCATTTAATTGCTGAATATTTTATTAATTAAATAAATGAAAGATGAGACAACAATGTAAGGAGTCTGTTAAATGAGTGTTTTACTGGCCACTTGGTGGAATAGACTGGGTTGAGAGCATATTGACACTTGGCAGCATCCTCAAACTACTTCTAGCTGTTGCAGGAGGCAACTTCCCTATTTTTGTGGTCATCTTCCCCAAGAAAGTGGAACAAGAGAAGATGGCTCATTCAGTGAAAATTGACCCAAAAGACCTAGGCATGCTGATAAAAACTACCCATTGAATTCAGCTAAGGCTGCTCATTCTTTACTTGTGAAATTTCTGAGTGAAATTGGTGCACAAGAAATTCGATGGAGGGGACATGCTGAAGTGTTTGAGAGGAAAGTGTTGATTTACTGAACTAGTGCAGTTGTTTTGAGCTGAGTTCTTACTGCTACAGACAGAAATATTACTATCGATTACCCTATGGATTGGCAAAGGTTTCTAAACCTATTCTCTCACCTAGTGCTTTCAACCAGGTGGACCAGTAGACAGGCTCGGGGGTCCTAATATTTGCAGCTCAACAGTATTCAGGAGTTGGTTGGGAGGAACGGGCTCCTTAAGTTGTTGTCTCCTCTGCTATATTACCAGGTTCTACATGTTATTCCTAATTTCTCTATACAAGTATGGAAATCTGGAATGTATAAATTTAGGATTTGATGCATCTATATGACTATTTGTTAGTTAGTTAAATCTTTTATTGATCTAGGATTTATAAGTTTTGTTTTCTATTATGTATTAGAATGAATGATTTAGGTTTAGTTTAAATTTTACTGATGAATAAAAATACCTGACTGTATTTTTGCACACCTTCAAGAAGGTAGTACTATAGTACAGTAGGTGAAATAAGTATGATGAATAAATCAAATTAGGAAGTGTAATATTATGATTTATTTACTTTCAACTACTAAATCTGTATAGGAATGTTTAGCAGATAGACTCCTCTATTTTTAGAAGTTCCATTATCTAAAATGTATCTGTAAAAATTATAAATATAAACTACTACAAAAGAATGTTTATTAAATGTCACTACACAGCTTGTGTAACTGTGTTTCTAGTTAAGCACAGTAATCACATTGTCTTTAAAGCTTAAAAACTGATATCTATAATTATTAATTATTACAGAAAATAAACAAATAACGTAAATAGGATTAACTTAGATTTTAAAATCGGTATAATGAAATTCTAGTAATAACTTAGGTTCTGCAGCAAAAAACTAAGTAATTTCAGTAATACTATCAGTAAAAATTCAGGTATCATTTTCATCAAAGTGAAAGCAACGATAACGTAAGTGTTAATTTTTAACAAAATACAAACCCTAATTAAGGAAAACTATCAACCAAAACTTTCCATCTTCCCTCTTTCCATAATAGGGTTTTTACGGTTTTACCCATATTCTCATAAATCAAATTCTTCATTTTTCCAATTATAATATCTATATTATAAATTCCTTATATTAAATAAAAATTACACAGAAACAATATTAGACTGCTTATTAATTTTATACTAAAATAAAACAAGAAAAGATAAATTAAGTAATCCTAATCAATTTTACACAGTAGAGTAGAAATCTTTCAAAAATAAACAGCGTCGGAAGGATTAAAATTTTAAAATTAATACTTTAAATATTTCACAAGTTTAAAGGTCAATTTCACCACCAAGAAGAATTTCATTTCTTCCATTTTTCTTTCTTTTCTTAACTTTCTTTCATAATAAGAAAACCCTATAATAATATTTAAATAAAATAAAAATTTAATCAACATAAACATCTTCGAATCGAATACCATAATTCTTAGAAGGCTGTAAAATATATTAAAAACAAACACAGGTTCTTTAAAAAAAAACCAAATTGTCTCTATCTGTTAACAGTCTTAACAACCAAATGGTCGAGCCATACAGCTATCAATTTTACCCTTTAAACACAAGCCTACGAAATAAAACCCTGCCATACTTTAGAAAAAATGCAGCACATCATAAGGAGTTACGGCCTGTCCCAAAAATAATTACTGTAAATCAATCAAGTTATAGCCAAATAGCCTTACAATTATTTCTTCAAAACAACCTATGACCTCACAGCCTTCATAACCACTACATGGTTCAAACAAAGCTACGGCAAAACAAGTTAAGTCTCGACGAGACAATATTCTTCCAAACCCCCACACATCATCGCAGAAGGAAACCTCAGGAAAGAAACCGAGACTTACCCGGTTGGTCGAGAAGCGTGAAGACCTTTCTCCTAAATTATTCTATGCCTCCTAGCTCATGGTAGCACCTGTAGAAGAAGTCTGCACAAAAAGATGCGGACTGTTAAGTTCTTGCTCAAAAGAAAACCTCGTTACAACAAGGAATTGATAAGAGTTTTGCAGAGAGAGTTAATGAGCTTACCTCGAGAGATTTGGTCCTCGGCCACGTAATGATCTTCTTGTACAGTAGATATGGTCAAGGAAACCTCTTACCCTAGTAGTTGGCAGGAGAAAGAACAAGCTAAAAACCTCGACAAGATTGTCTAAAGCAACAGCAAAGCTCACAATGAAACCAAAGCTCTTTACTGACAGCGTTTTCCACAAATAAACCATGGGTTTAGATCCTGTAACCTCACAGCTATCAAACCAAGGATTTAGTTTCGCTAACTAGTGGTTTAGGTCACTCTTAGAAATGAAACGATGTCACCAAGGCCATGAGGCCATGAGCCACGACGTTTTTCACAGCAACAAAGAGAGGGTAAAACAATGCGAGATTTTAGGGTTTGGGAAACTTTTGTAGTTGGGTTTTTCCAACGCAAAACCCCAACCACCAATTGTTTGCCATGTTTTTTCCACTTCCATTCAAATTTTGTGGGTTTATGCTCTATAGTATCGAGAGTTGGGATGAAGCCTGCAAAAGGGTCATATATAACCTATGTTATGATCTCCTTTGAAAAATATACAAGCACTAGATTTTTTTTTAATATAAGATGCCTTAATATAGATTGTAAAGGTATTATTAGTTTTAATTGTTGCTTAGATAGGATTTATACCTATAAAATAAAGATCATATAATTAGTGTTAACACATGCAAAATTTTTGGGTTTATAATTATTCTCTAGGTAATGAATTTTCCACCCATAAAAACCAAGCACTGTCACTCGCTTATAACCATATAATGCAGTCTTTTGCATTTTCACTTGGTAATTGCATAAGCAGTTAATGAAATTATACTCTGCATGAACTTGTTAGTTTCATTTTTATAAATGATATTTCATATATACCTTATGACAACTCCTAGACTTAGGTGTTAATCGCTTATGTGACATTCGAATGAATGTTGATACCAATACATATAAATTACCTTGGTAATAAGTAATATTACAATGCAAGATCTAGTTTGCAAAAATTATCCTCCTCTAGAGTTGTATGTAGGACTTATATAGAAACATATGGATAAAAGTATGATGTACAAGTTATAGTCAAAGCTAGGAAGAAAACATCTAGTTCTATGTTGTGCTTGGATTTCCAAGTACTTATGCTTATAAATAAATAAATAAGAAGTAAATATACATGAAAAATTTATGTCCTTAAACCAAGAATAAGAGGGATAACAACTTCGATCTCAACGTTGAGTAATGACTTAAAAATTCAATATATGGAAAAGATACAGATTTGACGATACCTTCTTTTGCTCAAGCTGTAAACTAAACAAATATTCTAGCATTTTACTTATGCTAGTTGAGATAATTAATCTCAATCCTGAAACTGGAATACAAAATGTCTTACTTGTAAAAAGACCTATACAAGAAGCATCACTTCACTGCATTAGCTAAAAATCTAAGTAAGCCTCGGACATGAACTGAAGTTCCTTCATTTTTAAATAGAAAAACAAACTTTAGTACATAGTAAACAAACAATTGTTTCAGCTCATATTACTTCAGATCATCACCTGCTAAATCAATCTTTAATACTTAATTATGAAAGCAGATAGTGAAGTATGCAGTTACAGAAATTAATAAAGGATTTGGTTTTTAGTTTCTAAATTAGAATCTTAAAATGATAAATGTTAGCAGTTAAGTTACCCACGTCATTCATGTTTTTAAACATTAGTGGTTGCAAGAAAAGTTCTAAATTTTTATGAAATTTTGTAGTATTACACCTAAATCGATGGATTTTATCTTTCGATCCAGAAAAGGATGTGTCTTCTACAGTTGCAATTTTGGTTGGCCTCCCACATCTCCCATTACACTATCGGAATGATGAAACCCTACAAGAAATATGAAACTCTCTTGGAAAATACATTGATAAGGCATAACCGAAAGGCCCTCTCTTCTCTTGCGCAAGGATCGGTGTAGAGGTCGATTTAGAAAAGGGGTTACCTGAAATTGTAATCATATGCATGGATTGTTGGGAGCATGTGCAAAAGGTTGATTATGAGAAATTGTCATTTAAATGTAAGAAATTCCATGAGTATGGCCATTTTGTCAACAACTGCCCTAAATCAGTGTAGGGAAACCCTGAGAAAACTCAAGAAGAAGGTTGGAAACAAGTGAAAAAAGGAAGGAAAATGACATCCTCAAACCCTTAGTCAAAGGATCTACATTTAGAGAAAGGCAAAGCACCAATACAAGGAGAAAAGGAGGTCACAAAAAGCAACAATTTAAATGTTTTGAATATAGAAGAAGGAAGAATCATCATGAATGAAGTGGCTCTAGTTCATTATATTCAAATCCCCATGACACCTTAGGAGGAAACAATATCCCTTCCTCTTCTCCCAGATAAGACGACTATATATAGAAATTTAGGACTCCCCAACGCCTGGAGGATATTCAGCAGAAAGGGTAAAACAAAGCAAAGTCTCCTCATTTGCACTCTCTCCTGACTCTTCTTCAAATGGGTCTCAAGAGATTCTTGAACCAGTCCCAAACACCGTAGGAAAAAAGTCACAAAGATACCACAGAGAGAAGGAAGGAGAGAGAGAACTGGAACTCAGAATTCAGTGGAGCATTGAAGAAACAAAGCTCCTTCAAAACCCCAAAAATACAGGGAAAGCGGATGGAAGGTCTAGAGAAGGGCCTCAATCAACCAAGAAGTAATGAAAATTGTCTCTTGGAATTGCAGAGGTTTGGGTGAAACAAACGAAGTGGAAGCATTAAAAGACATCACCAAATCTGAAAGGCCTGACATCCAACTTATCCAAGAGACAAAAATGAGTGATGTGGAAGTTTTGGCGCTTTCACATCAATTTTGGACAAACGGCGAGGGAAATGCTATAAGCTCTAAAGTTGACTCAAGAGAAATAGTGACCTTTCTCTCAAGTAAGTATGTTATCAAAAATGTTAAGGAAAACTAGAACTGGTTCCTCATCGAGTTTCAGAAAAAATATGACTCAAATGTTAATTATGTATGCAATGTGTATGGTCCAACACATTATAGAGACAAGCAATTGTTCTGGAATAGCCTCGCAACTCTAAAAGAGGACCAGAAAGGGAAAGATATTTTAATCGTCATTGATTTCAATGCTACCAAAGCACAATTAGAGAAAAGAGGGGGCTCTAGAATAACATATCCGTATGGGGAAAACATGGAGGAATTGATATCTAAGCTGGATCGGCTAGATCCTCCATTAAAAAATGGAAAGTATACTTGGAGTAATAGAAGGCAGGGTGTGGGATCCATTGCGGCCAGGCTTGACCATTTCTTGGTAAGAACTTCCTTCCTACAAAAATATCGCATTCTCGCTTCCTTTGCTTTACCCTCTACAGCTTTGAATCACAAGTCGATCTTTTTGTTGCTCCACCTCTGCAAACCTTGGCCCCCTCCCCTTTCGTTTTAACTCCTCATGGATTCATGAGGAAAAAGTTATCGGCCTAATTAAAAATGCTTGGAGCATGTCTTGCGTTGGATTTCCTAGCTTCATTTGGGAGAACAAGCTAATAAAGGTACGATATGAGATGAAAGAATGGGTGAAAATGGAGTATAAAAATCCTGCAAGTAGGAAAATGCAGTTGCAATATCGACTAGCATCCCTGCAATCCAAGATGGAGAATGAGGAAATCCCCCCTCTTCTTACTGGTCAAGAAAAAGACTTGAATCTTAAGATCCTCAACGCAGCTAGAGGTGAGGAAGAGGAATGGAGGATGAAGTTCGGGAAGCTTTGGTTAAAAGGTGGGGATAGTAACACGAATTACTTCCACAAACAAACAAAATCAAGGCTCAGCTTCAACATGATCAAATAATTAAAGGATAAAGACAGAAAAAGGATGGTGGAACAGGATGAGATTATGACTCATGTCTTCTAGCGCTTTAGATATCTCTAAATATACGAGGATGAGACTGATCCCCTAGCGCGGACTGACCTCCTCACCTAAATACCTCCATTTATTTTGGAACAGGAGAACAAGGATCTATCAAAACCCATAATGGATTTTGAGATCAAAGATTCCATTTGGTAATTGCAAGATGACAAGGCTCCTGGTCCTGATGATTTCACCATCAATTTTTATAGAGTAGTTTGGGATATCATCAAGGAATATCTTAAAAAAATGCTAAATTAGACAAGGAAAAAGGACAAGGTTGGGGGGGCACCAACTCTTCATTTCTCACCTCTATACCAAAAGAAAAAAAAAACCATGACAATAGACCGCTTCATGCCTATTTCACTTTGTAATACCTCTTACAAAATCCTATCAAAAATACTAGCAACAAGAATGAAGAAAATCATGGGAAGGCTAATCTCATATACTCAGGGAGGATTTGTTACTGGGTGTCAAATACTTGACAACATCATTATTGTCCAGGAAACAATTCACTCCAACATGGAACGCAAGCATCAAGGTATGGCTATAAATCTCGAAATGGATAACGCTTTTGATCGAGTAAATCACTTCTTTCTGTTCAAAATCATGTCAAAGTTTGGTTTTTCTATAAGGTTCATTAGATGGATTAAGGCTTGCATGAGAAGCCCTTGGATTGCTCCGCTGGTAAATGGTAGGCCAACCAAGTTCTTTCAAGCCACTAGGGGCATCCTCCAAGGCTTCCCACTAGCTCCATATCTCTACCTTCTGGTCGTGGACTCTATGAGCAGAAAGATGGAGCAACAATAAGACAATGGGGATCTCAAAGGCTTGAAAATTGCAAGAGGAGTCAAATCTACAAGCCATGCACAATTCGTCAATGACACAATTTAACTTGGGGGCGCGTCCACCGTCATAGCAGGAAGGTTCAAGAGAGTTATCTCCACATTCTTCAAAGCATAGGATGGTAAGATCAATGCTGCTAAATCAAAAGCTCATGGCTGGAATTGCCTCCCTAGAACCATGGCAAGGATATCAAGAATCCTTGGATTCGAGGGACTAATAGTCTGGAACTCATTCAGTTATTTGGGCATTCCCATATTCAAGGTTAAAAAAAGAAGGCATATTGGAATGGTCTGATTTAAAAAATAAATAAATCAATCAATTCTTGGGGAACCAGATGGCTCAACCCAGCAATAAATATAGTTCCTATAAAAGTTGTCCTTTCTGCCTTTTTTATTTATTTCCGCTCAATATCATTCACTCCTAATCAAATTATACAGGAAATCAATAGAGAAATCTGGAAATTTCTATGGCAAGGAGGAAAGGCTACCAACACAAAAAAAAAAATCAATATGATAGACTTGGACATCGTGTGTAGCCCAAAGTAATATGGTAGAGCGGGAGTTAGAGATACTCAAATCATAAACTTAGCTCTCAATGGAAAATATTTATGGAGAATAGTCTCTGGTGAAAGCGATTGGTGGAAAAAGGCCCTGTAGAAAAAATACATGGCAGGCAACAGAATAAATTGTGTTGAGAATAAGAATATGAGCAGAGTTGGATCACCAATTTGGGATCTCTGCAAAAAGGCAGTGTACATCATCCAAGAAAATATTTACTGGACAACAAGAAATGGAAAAAGAATCAAAATCGGGCATGATAAACTTGGATCGAATTCCCCAGCTAACTTTTTCCCTAAATTAAATGAGCTGAAGACTTGGCTCAATCGAAACAACATCAACACTCTCCATGATTTATTTGACTAGACAAACAGTGGGATATGGAAAGGGTGGAAGAGCCTTGAAATGCCAGCATATCTGCAAACCGATTTTAGAGCACTCCTCTTGCTTCTGCACGGGCATGCTCCAATTCACAAAAACATAATAAACAATTGCAGTTGAGGAAAGACCATTTCATACACGGTGAAAGAAGGATATCGTATGGTTTATAGAAATCAGAACAGGTTCATAAAATATAGAAGGTGGAATAAATTATGGAGTTGTGATGCTTTGCCAAAGATCAATGTATTTTTCCGTATCCTTGCACATCGTAAAACTCTCACAATTGAGAATATAAGGAAGAGAGGGATTGTAGGGCCAATACATTGCATCCTATGTAAAGGGGCGAAGGAAAGCTTGGAGCACGTTTTCACTGAATGTAAATTCATGCGAGAAGTCTAGAGTAATGCGCTCAGAGATTTAAATATGAATATTACAATGCCAAGGAACTGGAATGATCTATTCTTCAACTCGAAATATTACTACCAGGGCTCTTTCAACCGAAAATTGAACTTTTGCTAGAGCTTGGAAATCTCTCCCAAGATTTATTTGCAGAAAAATTTGGACTTTGAGGAACAAGGAAATATTCGAAGGAATAAACTCAAGCACTAATAAGGTTTTTGCCTCGGAAAAGGCCCTCTAGGTGGACTCTTTATCCACGGGAGGAATGAAAAGCATAAACAAGAAACCTCTAACAATTGAAGAAAGAGCATGGATGTCCAACCTCCTTTAGCATCCTTCCCCTCGTTCCTGGTTAAACCCCACAAAGAAGCCGAGACTTTTGAGCTGGAAGATAAGGATGAGCAATGAAGAATTTCAAAATCGGTGGACAAATATAGGAAGCAGTTCTTTGTTTTTTTACGGTGCCTTGAAAGGCAATCCAGTGCTAGTAGGTGCAGGTGGATTAATCTTTGACACCAAGGGGAACAAGAAAAAAGAATACGCTTGGGGCATTGGGAGAGCAACGAATAATGGAGCGGAATGGCTCGCTTTAATTAAAGGTTTGGAGCTGGCCAAAGATATGGGGATTGAGGAAATGAGCATCACAGGACATTCCCTAATTGTCATTAGGGAAGCAAGAAATATCTCTAGAAATTGGAAGATTGCATCCTCCAAGATGCATCACCTCCTCTTCTGTCTAGTTAAGGAATTTAAAATAATTATCTTCCTTCATGTTTTGAGAGGCCAAAACCATCAGGCGAATATCATGGCTAATAAAGGGGTTGGCTTGCGCTACGGTGTTTTAGAAAAGGATAACGTCATTGTTGAAGACATTTGGATCCCTTAACATGATTTGTTAATGCAATGTTTTGCTTCTGCATATTATTGCTTGGGAAATATGTAAGGAGATATAGTTTCCACAGTTTAGGCTTTTTTAGTGATAGCTACAAGCTAGAGAAGGATGAACAAGGTGTAATGGATGTTTCCCTGTTATGCAAGCAATCCTATATGTATTACGTATTCTCCTTCTTTTATATATAACCAAAAAACACTCAACCCTTTCTGTTAAAAAAAACAAAGAAAGTATGCTAGGAAAAAGAGATTCCATATGCAAAATTTATCTTCAAAATTATAGTTTGATTAATTGAGTAAGTTACAAGTTATAGTTGTCCACTAGATGTAGCTTGGGTGGTTAGGAGGATTGATTGTTACCCTCCCCACCCAGGTTCAACCCTTGTAAGTGACATGTTGAGCTCTTAAATGAACATATTTGATTCTCTTATTGAGCCACCTTTGTAGTGACAATATCCAGCATGCCCACATTCCTCTCGAAATACCGAAGAGGTTTTTTGTAAATGTAGCGAGCACCGATCTCCAATGCCATGAACCGTACATGAACCACATGAAAAAAGAAGAAAAAGTTATAATAGTTAATTAACACTGATAATGAATAATGGAGTGTTACACTCAATCAATCATTCAAAATATAAATAAATCACTACCTTGTAAGAACTACTTCTTTTAAAGAATATCTTATTAACAAACCCAAATAATAAAAATCTCATTTTGATTCAACAAATTCCATTAATAATAGAGATAAAATAAGACTATCTATATATACAACTTACCATCGCAAATCAAATATTCTCTCTACACAAATATCAATTTATATTTAATATCATAAATAAAAAACTTACACTAAACCAAAAAATTATATAAACTAACATGAATATTACATATACTCTAACATTTTATAATAATTTTATTTATCATTCTATATTATCTTAAAAATCACAAATTAAAACCAACCTTTAATAAAAAGAATATAAATTTACACTAAATTGATTTTATATATATATTCAAACAAAAACAATATATAAACATCAATTTTGTGAAGCATAGGATTCCAAACCTGTGTGGACCATTAGAATCATGTTAAGAATAGAGGTCAAAACAAAAGAGAAACCAAAAAATAGCAATTGTTCCTAACAATGATGTATACAAAGGAGTTTGGCATTTACAAGTAAAGAACTATTCAAGTACTTCCCTAACACGTTACGGCTTACTTTTCAAACGAGGATCACTTATTCAAAGAATTTATAGTTTTTCCACATTATCTGCCTTATGGTGGAAGATATTCGTTTCCTTTACTTTATGTGAATGATAACTTTTACCTATTTCCAATGTCACCATACTTAGTGATATTCATATGTATAGTTAAAAATTCCATAGCTACATTTGTTGTTTTTTATGTGTATGTATATTAATAGATAAGGGTGTGATCATATCAACGTTGATGTATCAGATTTCATCAAAACTTTGCAATTAAGCACAATTGAGATAGAGTAGTACTAGGATGGGTGACATTTTGGGAAGTCCTAATATTCTATACTTCAACCTTTTCAAGGGGTTGAGGGTGTGAACCAACGATGAGTCCTTATGGTTGACCTGATAGAAACCTAGGTTCCATTTCCTACAGGGGGTTGTAGTACTTGCTTGCGGGTAGGTGTTGCCTCCTTTAAGACCTCGTTGCGACTGTAGCGACAGTTCTACCTGTCGTTGGGAAGATTGTTCTCACATCCAACATTAAGGCTGGCCCCGACCCAGTGTTTGTTTTTGTTTTGTCCCTAGTGACCTACTCTAGCTCTAGATCTGTTGTGTTCATGAGGCAAGTGTTCCTGGTTCAAAAAAGAAAAAAGTATATCAACAGATAAGAGGTTTTATGTGCATATATATAATTAACATACTCTTGTGATACACAAATAGAAACAAGGGAATTGCGATGGATAGGTAGAATGAAGTAAGAAAGAGTTTATGTTATCATTGACATCATAAGAAGTAGGACTAAAAAAAACAACAAAAGTAGGAGTCAATTGTCAAATCAAGGTTGTGATCAAAGATCTTATCCTTGACTATTTATTGCAATCTCAAATTTGATGTGTGTGAGGATTTAAGTGGTTTAATCTAATATAACTTAAAGTGGATGGTCTTTGCAGAACGAGCCTAACTTGGCGAGTATAGGAGCTATGAAGTATATGAGCTATGAATTTATTGTTAATGCCATCAATTATAAAACACTAATGCACAAGGCCTCTTTGAAAAGGCAAGCTTCTGAGAAAATGGTTATCAAAATCTTGGCATTGTTAATATACCTAAATTCATAGGAAAGATACCAATAAAGTTATTTGCAAGCAATATGGCCTCACTTAGTCTTGGAGAATTACAATAGACTCTAGAAAGTTGCTTACCAAAGTGTTTTATAACAATGAGCTTGGATATGTTTGAATGGGTAATGCAACACTAATGCATGTCATGTCATTACCAATATGTAAAAACTAAATTCATTTTTGTTTTATCAAGAGTAATGAGATGTATATATAATCTAGTATGATAGAGATATTGTCACATGGGTAGTGCTTAAATCACCATATGTCAAAATAAAATAAAAAAATATTTATAGCCAATAATAATAATATAATATCAATAACACATGTTAGCCAAATAAAGATACCAAAAAAAATAAATCTAAATCTATCTATCTATCTGTGTATGTTTGTATGCATGTAAATGAAAGAGAGATTTGATATGTACACCTAATATATATATAAACTAAATTGAAATATAAAAGTAGAGATACAAACTTTTCACACAAATATAAATAATATAGATATGATTTTTACATAGAAATATTGTTACAATGCAAATATAAATATCTTACAGAGTTTTATGGACTCAAACGACAATGCAACCAACATATATCCATATTAAATGATAACAAAATTGGCACCTCAAGAAAGTTAATCTTTATTAGTTCTTAATAGATCCAAAATTAAGACAAATCTATATTAATTTATACATAAACTAAAATTAAATTGAATGTAATAAACACTAAGTATTCAAATTACACATTATATCCCACTTCAGTGTTTGTTAATATAAGAGACCATTATGGTAGGAACATGTTCTGCGAACCAATCAAAATTGAATAAAAATAGAGGAAAGCTAAGAATTTTATCATAGAAACCGTCGTGATCATCGTAGGTAATTAACATCAAAGTTTGGTTTCACTTAGGGTGGGGTCTTAGAACCTCAAACACTCTTTCACATTGTTTTCTCATTTGCTAAATCCCACGAAAACTTCTAAAATGGAATTTGACATTTACCTTTATCAATCAATTATTTGTATACCTGCCGAAGGCAAGGAATATAGCAATGGCTTTGCCGTCAAATTAGCTTGACTTTCAATTTCTTTGGATTTTAATAAAAAGATTTCAATAATTTTCAAAAATATTTATATTAAATTAATTATCTAAAAATTGAAAATATTTTTTACAATTTTAAAATATGATATTACTATTTTGTGATTGGATAAAAATAATGAAAAGACTAATTTTACTTGGTTTGAAGCTTATTTGTCAGAATTAAAAAATATATTAATATTTTAAAAATAAGTATTAAAAACTACGATCTTTATATTTGCATTATTGATATTAATGCAACATGATGACCTGTAGGATGTTTTGGGATGGGCAAGCCTCGAAATCAATGCAGAAATCTGTGTCTATTCATAACTGTGATCCAAATAAAAAGTGGTCGAGTGGGATGTTATCTCATTTTCATTTAAGGCACTATCTATTATTATGTGCCTGCCTGAGGGGATATATATGAATGGCTCAAGGCCATTATTTGAAGTAATTTGTTGCAACTTTAACAAAATCATATTATTTTTGCTATAGTTTGTATTAAAATTTTTTGGGAATTATTTAAATATTGATTTATCTTGCTTTTTATTGGTTTATATAGGTGACTTAGGCGTGGGACTTTGTGCCCCAAGACCCGGCGGCCTGCTAACGTCAACAGCATTAACTTAGTTTTTTCCTTGATCATACATAAGTGTCTATTGCATGCACCTTTCCAAAGCTGATGCACGCCTGTTCACTTTTATTAGTTATTCCATTTATTTCATAGCTTTTCTATGACTTGTTTACTCTTTGTGCAAGTAGATTCGCCAGTTTGGAAAGGTTGTCTCAGAAAAGGACCTTAAATATGCTTTGAAGCATGGTGTACAAGGCCTCCGACAACAGATGCTAGAGCGGGGAGCGAAATTTGCAACCAGTAAAGAAAAACTGGCAAGGATATACTTTTCTGATTAGATATGATTCAAAATTCTGAATCAAAAGTTGCATAAACATGCTAGAAGAATAGATTATCTAGCCATTATGTAGATGGAATTAATATCTGAAAATTTATGTTTCTTAATGTCAATGCATAATTTAATTGATTAAATTATGCTTTGGTGTCATAGGACGCCCAACAATCTAATTCAAATGGAGCAGTTGATAGTGGGTGCGAGGAACCCCCAGAGGTCAGTACAGGATGTGATGATGAACTCGCTTCTGCAGGTCATGAATCGTCTGGGAAGGATCAACGCCAGGGGTATAATGAGGAGGATGAGC
>LPNX010364631.1:0-60986 GCA_001517045.1 Pseudotsuga menziesii | reverse complement strand
ATCTCATGCATGGATAATTAAAAATTTCAAACAGATAACAGTGATAATTATATGGGTTTTGAAAGGTTATTTTTCATATTTGTACTTTATTTATCCTAACAATTTCCTGGTGAATTGACAATTTACAATTTAAGAATTATGGAAACTTGATTGTTGAAGAAGATATATGTATGAACAGGGTTAAACGATGGTTTCAAACTGTGTCTAATTTCAAAACTATTCTCAGCTTCACATTTTTCCACACATGCTATTTTCGGGTCTGTTTTGGGTTTACACCGATTCTGACAGTGTTCTGTTCCCGCTGCTTATAATGCCCCTAGTCCTTCAGAGACAATTTTTCCTTCCCAAGTTTTGAAAATTCGCATGATGGTAACTCTGCAGGCTCATTTAATGCTTTCAGATTTCGCATGATGGTAGCTCTGCAGGTTAATTTAATGCTTTCAGATTTCGCATGATGGTAGCTCTGCAAGTTCATTTATTTCCGTCTTATCTTGATAGGACCTGTTAGCTTAGTGTCATGTTCAAGGGGAATTTAATGGTACAAATTCTTGTTGGGTGGCATTGCTGGTTAAGGTTTGTCATGTCTGTTCCTTCTCTGTCATGAAAACTCAAAGTAATGAATATTTTGTTTGTTCCTTCTCGTCAAAGTAATGAATATTTAGATAGTCAATACTTAAGAACATGAACAAATCAATGTAAATTTACGTCCTGATAAACAGGCACGGCTGAAAAGATTAAATTTATCCGCTCATTCCTTCCATAATTTTGCATTAAAAATTAAGCGTGTCCAACTTTAGGTTCTTCGAAAGCTTAAGCTCGACAGATTTGATAATGTTAAAAATGTGTTGGCTTGGTCGTCGCTTTTCCATTTGACACGTTCGGCATGGTACGCTTCAGGGTTGTAAGCGACTCTGGGTGTATTATGTAGTTGAAAATATTAGTTTTGTATAAACCTGGTTAGGACTCAATTTAAATCTGCTATTTAAAATTTTGAAGTTTTGGGTGGATTTAATCCACAAGGCTTTCGGATAAAGAAAAAATACCTTTCAATTATTGGAAAAATTGCATTTCTAATATTTTGATCCATAAAATTACATTAAATACACATCCAAATCATTTAAATGAAAATTATTTTAATCTCTCGAAGTCATGAAAGTTTATACCCTGGTAGATGAACTTAATTTATGAAAAACCTGTATTAAAAAATGTCTCGTGTAGCATTAATGGGAAGAAAACGATTTTATTCCATTCTCTGCACATTTATTTAAGAAGTTAGTTGTCGTATTTCTAAACAATTATTTAAGAAGTTAATTGGAAGGGTAGAGATTAAATGCAGTTTTCTTTGAAATTTGATATCATTCCTTTAGCTGCACCAGAATTCCACGCGGAAGAAAACAAATAGCATTGTCATCTTCAAAGGCTTGGGGTTATACCGCTGGGATGCGGTATAATTACTTTTCCATAAAAAACGTATGATGGAGAACAGATTCTGATCTCCTTTATTTTGTTTCAGTTTTGAACTCCGAAACTTAATGCAAGCTTATTTAGCTAAATGTTAAAAGAAGGTTAACGATATGGAAACTGTATACGAAGATTTTTCGAGTGAAACACAGGAGGAATCCTCCGGTGTTTTGATTCGAAAGATCTCTAAGGTTAAATCAGGGAGAAATTCAAAAGAATACAACACTAAGGAAACATTTAAGATTGAAACAGAAGCAGAAGAAGTTACAAGCGTGATTAGCAACATTGAAGTTGTAGAAAATACTGTTTAAGTGATTGGAAATACTGAAAATGATAGAGATAATTGCAGCGGCGAAGAAGGGAGGATCGTGGTAACGAGAGAAGCGGAACTCTCTGAAATAACGTGTGTCGATGAAACTGTCCGTCATGAATATGAAGAGCATTTGAAGCGTGGAGGATCCAGTGAACATATTTTCAGCATGTTTTCTTCAAATGACTCCGTAGCGATGACCATGCCGGATAAGACGCAGGGAAAGGCTAAGTTAGTTTCGAGCGTCTACTTTGTGGAAGAGGAAGGTAACATCCTCATTCTAAGTCTCAACATTTTACATTATTTTTCTCTTTATTTTTTAGATTTCGCATGATGGTAGCTCTGCAGATTCATTTAATGCTTTCAGATTTCGCATGATGGTAGCTCTGCAGGTTCATTTATTCCTGTCCTAGCTTGATAGCACCTGTTAGCTTAATGTCATGTCCAAGGGGCATTTAATGGTACAAATTATCGTTCAGCATTGCTGGTTAAGGTTTGTCACTCGGTTGCTCTCGTTCTGTCTGCAATTTCCCCAAATGGTCCGTTAGGTTCTTTTCATACATTCCTGAACTAATTTTTCTTTGGTAATGAAGACAGCTTTTTGCTTTCGGTTTTCAAGGTTCCTCGTGTGTCTTGCTGCATGAACCTCCCAGAATAACGCTGCTTGGAGGCTGTGATCTTTTCTAAAAATCTGCCTTCTACTGCTTAGGGTTTCTACACGCATATTGTCCCATGGCTCAAGGCAGGGGAGATTTAATGCATCGTCGTTAAACTGACCTTCACTGTCATGTGTAACCTTCACTGTCATGTGTTTTTATTGTGTGTTGAATTCGAGAAAAGGTTTATCCATTTCTCCAACTATGCCAACTTGGAAACATCATTTGATCAGTATAATGTCGATTTCTTTGGGGTTATCACTGTAGGTTCCATTTAGGGGTTCATTCTTCATTGTGGTCGAGTGGCTTGCTATGCATTTCCTTTTTAGAGAAGTCGATTAATCTGAACTGGGCACTCATCCTGAAATCATAGCCTACCATCGCAGAGTATATCAGAGATTAGCTTAGGGAGGAGGGATTTATTCTCTCTCTTCTGTGTGCAAGCAAGCCATGGAGTCATTTACATTTGTTTAAAATTTGGCTGTCATAAACTCTGCAGTTTCATATCCAGGGCTGAATTCCCGTCAATTTTTCTCCATTATTCCATTTGAACCGCGAATTACTATGACCACTGCTACTATCAGCAGCAGTACCTCCACTGCACACAAGGTTTTCCACTTCAATTATTTCTTGTGGACTATTTTACAACACCATTGATTGATTGGCTTGTTTAACATTTTATATTCTTGATATTCAGGGGCTGAGCAAGATAGCTTGCAACAGGCTTAAGAAGGAGTTGGTTGAGTGGCAAGTAAATTCCCTAGTCGGATTCAAGCACAAAGTCACAGGTAATCTGCAAAGGTTTCTGCTTATTTTGATAGCGCAAGTAGAATTTATTTATCTTTTCTTTCTCTGTATGTTTGGATGTCAATTTAAATGTATGTGCATGTGCAGGTGGATTATCGAAGTGAGCGGTGCTTCAGGCACGCTAGGCACTTTGTATTCCAACCATCCTATCAACTGCAAGTTGATTTTTCGGAGCATTATGGCATGGAATCCCCTCAGGTTATGGCAATTTTATCTTCTTTTATGTCATTTAGATTTATTATGGGGCTTCGTCCCTATCTCTGAATCTGGTTCCTCCATTGGAGTCAACAAAAATGCTGAACGACTTAGCCCAGAGGCATACACAGTCCCAAATTCACTAAGGTAAGAACAACAAATCGCGGTTCGTCACGGTACTGGCATATTTTTCTGTATAAATGATTTAACTGGATCAACCAGTAGAGAACTGATGATGTTCACTAGCAGTGACAGGGATACTAACAAGTTTAATCTTATCTAGCATTTTGGCGAAAAAAGAATTACTTTTCCTTTAAGAAAAATCTGGGGTAAGAACAAATATACAAGTTCAATATTTCTTGTATAGATACAATTTTTTATTTTTTTTTATTTTTTTATTTTCAGGAGAGATCTTGAAGACTGACCGCACGTTTTCCTCTTTTCTGCTAGCAAGGTCTAGTCTCTAAGGGTTTCCAAAAAAACGGATGGTACTTTGTGGTTCTTCTTGTTTTGACAAAGTCATAAATATGGATTTTGACGCCCAGGTTCTTCCTGTTTTGACCCTCGTTTCTAAAAGTAACTTCTTTTTTGGCAAGAGATCCTACGAGGACCTCGATACCCGGTTGTACCAAATGTTTTGCCTGAACTTTCTTTTTCAAATTTTATAATGAAGAGTTTGTAAGGGTTTTTTTACTCTAGATTATAAAGTAAATTGCATCTCCTTAACCTTTTTTTCTCTGTATTTTCAAAATAGTAGATAGGATTGTGACAGCTCTGTAATCCTATTTTCCTAGCTCTGTATAAAATTATCTGATTTTTAAGTAAAAGGCCTTCATGGTTCTGATTTTTTAGTTGTCATTGAAAATAATGAAAGAAAGAGGTGTAGAGCTTGTAGCTTCAAGATTTGACAAATTGTCTATTTAATCGTTATTAAGCCAAAATAATAGCTCTGGGTCTCTGTATATCTTCTTTACATTCAACTAACTGTACCTTATATACTTATACCGTGTATGCTAAGGATAGCTCTCCTGTTTTGTATATTTTCTTTATATAAATAAAAATTTCGACTTTGATATTCGTTTGCTCATACGGATTTCCGGTAGGGTAAAAATTTGCAAAATTTACTACATTTTCAATATTTATTTTGTTTTTCTTAATAATTAAAACTCTATTTTTTTAATATATATATATATATATGGTAAATACTATATATATAGGGTAAATACCTCAAGCTCTTGAGCAGAACTCCTGGAGCTTTTCTCTTTTGTTAATCAAGAAAAATCAACGCATGTAGATACTTAGTGGTCCCTGCCCGAGCAAAGCTGCCCAGACACACATCAAGTCAAGTGCATATCAACTGCCACGCGGCCACTGAAAAGCAATGGCGGGACATTTTATGCCCGAGTTAAAAAAAATGTAGTTGGTAGTCATTCTAATGTTTGGAGTATGGTCTGGTTTTTCGTATTTAATTTTTATTATTGAAAAATAACATTTTACTATGTGCTCATTTGTCGGGGTTGTGGTGAAGCAATCCCTGGATTTCATGTCAGGGGATGTGGCGAAGAGATTATGTCAGGGGATTTAATGTGTTTTCCACTTGTCACTTATTTTCGTTTGTAATGAATCTACTCACATAGTGGGCTTTGGAGAGTGGGTTGGGTTGGTTGTAGAATTTATTTGACAAGCTCTTAAGTTAATGTCTTTGCTCAGAGTTGTTTCCTTAGTTGTTACTGTTTGTTTCTGGATTGTTCGGCTTGATCTCCGAAATTGTTTGGCCTCTTCCACAACTAAGCAGTTCTCTTTCATTGTTTCTTGGTTGGTTTATTTCGGATTTAGTTTCATTTTCTAGATTATAGGTATTCTTCTGCTTTACCATTGTGAGCGTGCTCTCTTGGGTATTGGACAAGGTTTCATTTTCCTTTTCTTTACCATGCTCTCTTGGGTATTGGACAAACCCCAAACTTGTTTCGCGGTAGGTAAAGCCTGTGTTCGAATATGTAGGTAAATACCAGCCTTTTTTTCTTTTGTTGCTTAGCCTCTTTGTTTGTTTGCCATTATATCTTTGTTCATTCATTTAGTTTTGTCTTTGCATTGTTCTTTCTATGCCAGGCTTGGGTGGTGACAGTGATGGTTAGCTACTCCTATCATTCTTGGTTCTTATTGTAGTATACTCCTTCCTGTGTAAGTTGTAATACCCTTCTACAACAGAACATAAATTTGTTTGTTATTCTCTTCAATAATTTTTGTTTTGACTCCACCTTCAGAAAGAAAGTTATCAAGAATGGACAACAAATACTGCAGTGTTGAGCATAAGATTTTTTATAGTAGCCATTCAATAAAATACATCCATTACGAAAAGTCAATAAAAGTGATACACAGATGAGGTCATTAGTGCCTCTTATTGGAAGACCGAATGGCCATTATCATCCTTATCACTAAATTTTATGTTTTTAAAGGAAGAATACCTTCTTAAACAAAAAAAATCTATAACCTATGTCTTGACTATTGGTACAAAATGAGTACAAATTTGACCACGTTTACATCATCTCCGGTTGCACGGATATAAGATTTATAGAAGAAAACGAACCAGAAGCCTCTCCCAACCTGCTTTTGATATTTTGTCTGGACAAAATTAAAATAGTGATTACAAACTCACAATTGCAAATACAACTCCATAATGGACTCATCTACACTGAACAAGGATGGGGTTAATTACAATTATCCATGGGATAGCACAAGGGTGTCCTCTATCACCAGCGTCACTCAATATGTGCCTCCATTCATTCGTGTTGGCCTTATCAAACTTTGATGTACCTATTCGCTAGTTCATTGTGCCAGATATGCAGACGAGAAGTTTGGAAAAGCTCATGATATTATTTTTATTTGAAAACTAATGTATTTAGAAACCTTCTCCTATTTGAGTCCAAGTCACCAGGGGCATGAGCTGCTTGGCCTTGTTGTTGAATCAGCTCTAAACGGTAAATAGTGAATGGTTCCAAACATTGATGGTATGTTTACATAGTAAATCGCTTCTGATTGTTGCTAGATTTTTCTTTTTACCAAGTTAGAAAATGGTCATTGTTCTAATAACAAATCCAGTGATTGCTTGAAATGTGCACACACTGATTTTTCTATTTTTATCTCTAGGTTTTGTTTTTGTATTGATATTAACTTTTTCAGTATTGGTAAGGAAATGAACAATGCCAGAATCAGATGAATTATTGACATAAGTTCTCCGGCACTCATCAGAAAACTTTTAATGTAGCTACCATAAAATAGTGTTGGAAAACAATATTTTTTCAGAACTTACTGGCCCACTTGAAGATGTGACAAGTTATGACTCTCCTATGTTTCGTTGCTTGCCTTTGCTTTAAAATACATCTGCATAATTAGGAACAATGTATGATCTTATATTTAATTTCATGAAAAGTGTTAGAATGCAATATCATTGATATCAAATATCAACGATATTTGTTTCTGAATATTGCTAATGAAAAATGCATTCAAAATATAGTAAAACTAGTGCTTACAATTAACCCTTTGCAATTGGTTGTATTTTAAATTAATAATTAATGTTTTATGCAAACAATATTTTTGCAGATTTCTTCTTATTTTTATGAATGGCTCATTCTTCTTATTTTTATGAATGGCTCATTTTTTAAGGTTGGTGGCAGCTACAGACATTTTTGGAGTCTATTTTATCTGGATTCGTTATGTATTTAAAAAAAATATAAAATATAAATAATTATGGCTATGCCAAGTGTCAAAGCTATTAAAAAATATAATAATTATGGCTATGCCAAGTGTGAAGGCTATACCTATCCCGTTCAAGTCATTATCATGCACCTTTCATTATCTTAAGATCTTTGTTTTCTTCCTCTTTTTAATTCAAATAATTACCAAAATATGGAACATGCATTGCATTTCTACCAATATTGAACTATAAAAATGCTCACTCTTACTCTTGCAGTAAATAGAATAAAAAAAGAAAAACAGGAAAACTATAAAGATTCCAAGCTATAAAGAAAACACACACCCAACATTTGCTCACATAATACTCTCCATCTATCAATAATGAGACTATGTAATCAGTGCAGTCGCTCGATTTGAAAAAAAATAGTTTTAGAATTCTTTTACCTTTCCTTCGGATATGGTTTAAATAATTTCCATGTTCAATATCCGTCTAATTGATTTTAGGAAAATATCCTAAACAAATTGTAAAAGCTCCACTCCTTTGCTTTAAATCATTGCCATATATTGTTTTGTATTTTAGGCAAGCTTCTTCTTTCCTTAGGGTGGGAAAAAAAATGCTAAAATACAACTATGCACACAAGGACTATTCTTATTTTTTCATACTTTTTGTATTATTTTCAAAGATCCGTGTTTCTTCTTTCTTGAACAGTCCCAGTTATTGTTAGACTAATTGGATGATCCTTCAAATTGAACAAATGAATTTCAAACTAATTGGATGATCCTTCAAATTGAAAAAATGAATTTCAAATTGATATGCTCATTTTTCTTTCATACATTTCAATTTAACAGATGAATTTCAGATTGAGATGAAAATGCTTGTGTACTTTTCACTTGAGAGGAATTCATAATTAAGATGTAAAATATATTTAATTTGAAAAGAATATGAAATCCATATGTAAAACTAAAAAACTAAAAAAAAAAAAAAAGTAATAGATTGCACAATTATATAAAATATTAATATATTTTTTTGTTTTATTTTACTTACTGGTGATATTCATTCGATGGTGTGGAATAATGACATATTACTTTACTTTCAAGAACTAGAGAGATTCTAGTTGAACTAACTTATAGGGAAATATAACCAAATTTTTATACAGATAGAGATAGATACATAAAGAGTAAAAATAATAGATTTCACAATTATATAAAATATTAATATTTTTTGTTATGTGGAAGAGCTTTGTTGTCTTTTTTAACATCGTTAATACAATGAATGAATGACTAATTTAAAGGTAATTAAATATTATATTTTATAACTTTAAAAAATTTAATGTTAAATCTAACCAATTTATTATTTTTCATATATATATATATCAAAATTTACATTTTCTCTATAATTGGTTTTTTTTCTTTTTCATTTATGTTCGAAGCTTATTTGTTTTTCTAATTAATTTTTACTTAGGTTTTTTAATTAATTTTTACTTAGATTATTAGAGATAGAGCATGGTTTTCAATTAAAAAGAATACAGTTAAGTTGTTTTCTAAATATAATATATCATCAACATTTGACCATGATGTTCTTTTGTGTGCATTTATAGTGTGATAATTGTCTTGGGAACAAAATATTTGTTTACCCATTATATAATTTTTAAATGTTTTTTTTTTCATTTATCTTGTAATAAGACACTATATTACATAGTAATATTTACTTATATTTTTTATTAATCATATTCTTAATTGTATGATCTGAACACTGAGTAATGAGTAATATGTACTTGTACTCTTTGTTGCCTCTTAATATATAAGGGATTTTGCATAGCCTCTTAATATACCATAAATCACACGAATGAATAAGCAAATTAAACCATTGTGTGGAGGCCCATAGACCTCTCTGGCGGCGGAAATAATTTTTCGTTGGGGGAGACAGAGTTTCTGGTGTTGTGTGGAGGAGGATAACCTATTATCCACCAATATTTTGGTGATAGTCCTCATCTTTCCTGCAGTAGTGGAGGATCTGAGATGGCCATTGCACTTTCTTCGTGGTGGCGGTTATGAGCAGCGTGGTCTACTGCTGGCACTGTGGAGCGGCTGGAGGCACTGAATGTTGATGCCTTCCCTATGGCTAGTCAAATTAAAACTAAATGGCTAGTCGAATAATATTTGATCTTTTCATCTTTTGAAAAGGTAAACTGTATAGATAAGTGAACAACCTAGGGTGGGACATGTGGCTTGTATTTTATGAATTAAGACTTTTATTTACACAAAAAAAAATTCTTCAAAATTTTGTTTGCCAAAAGCGATTCCCAATTACAAAATCAGTTCTATTCCTCTTGCAATAGAAAATGGCAATGTCGGGGACATTGCCACCTACCTCGTGGCTCTTGTTCTATCTAGCTTTGGCACCTCACCTCAAGAAACAAGTGTTATCAAGAGAAATAGTCCATTCATTACAAATGTGGTCAACCTATAATGGGTTCCTCTTACGACATGTGCTTATGAGGCTAATGGAATTTTAAAAAAAAAAACACATAAATTGTTTTTAATTAGTTTGACTTTTAATTAGTTTAAATTACATAAAACATTTTTCTATGTTGGTAAAGATTTGGTTAAAATAATAAATTTAATCTAATATTTATAAAATTAAAAAATATTTTTTAATTTATTAAAATTTAAATCTATGTTTTATTATTGGATGGTTATATTGATTTGATTTTTTTTATCTGGTTTTATAAGTAATTGTCAGAAATTATATATATATATAAAAGAATAATTTATTTTAATATAAACTTATTTAATAAAAAATTTAAACTAAAATTTCTAAATATTTATCTCGATATTTAATTAAGTTTTTTTTCACATTTCATAAACTAACATATTAATGAAACTAAAGATTGACTTTTTTATATTTCTAAAAGAATATTCATTGGTTTATTTTAACAAATATGATGATTAATATTTTAATTAGTTGACATTATACTAGAGATTTACCAAAGTTTAATAATTTATTTAGCATTTTTTATTGTTATTAGAAAAATGATATTTTATTTTGGTAAACTTTTATTAGTAAAGAAATGCAAAATTTTATAAAATCTCTATAAATTATTACACAATGAATATCTTTACCATTAAGTATTTAATACAATTTTGATTTTTCTACATGACACTCACATTTTTTTATGACTTCTTATTTATTATCCAATTATTTCCATGTGAAACTTTAACTTTAACTTTGGCATATATATAGCTATCAAATCAAAACATTTCTAAATTGTGAGATTAAATTAAAACATTTTTAAATTATTAAATTAAACTTATGTAATACTATTAAATGAAAACATTTTTAAATTATTAAATTAAACCATTTCTTAAAGTAGATATAAACAGCTTTGCTACAAATTACAAATTTCACTTATTATAATATAACAATGAAATATTTTATTACCATTCAATTTGCATTTATACAACTTCATCGCATTTATCATTAAAAAAAAATACTTGAAACCATAACCACAATAATTTAAAAAATCTATCCAAATCATACATATGTTTTCCATCATTATTTATCATCTCCTTAATAACCCGTCATAAAATACCAACGTATTTCATTTTCGTACATGGCAAATCAATATAATTCATCCACTTACAATTTTTGGCATCAATAATTTATGCTTTTATATAATCTATATAAAATGGAAATATAGATAATTAGTAAAAGTAATGTCTGGCCAACAGGTTGTACGTGGGGTGGTTGGGAGGTAAGCTATAACTCTTCTCACCTAGTTTCAAACATTCTCAAGACATGGTGTTTATTGAATCATCCATTTTAACATGATGTTTTAGCGAAGGTCAAATATTCAAAAAATGTTATAATTTTGGCATTAGTAATTTGTCCAAAGAATATTATGTATTTAATTAAGTGGTAATTTTAAAAATATAGTCATAGTGTATAAATTGAATAGGCTTAATGGTTAAGAGCACGTGTTCCCTCATATTAGCAATTAAATAATTTCACTAAAAAAATTCCTTATCTCACAAACAAAACATCTCATACACAAATTTGATATCTAACTTAATCTTAACCTTGAAATAATAATAATAATTATTATTATTATTATAAAAAAGTATAATAAAAAATAAA
Source organism: Pseudotsuga menziesii (assembly GCA_001517045.1). NCBI lineage: Eukaryota > Viridiplantae > Streptophyta > Pinopsida > Pinales > Pinaceae > Pseudotsuga > Pseudotsuga menziesii. Next base: position 49,726 of record LPNX010364631.1, on the reverse strand, counting down.
CCTCAAAATAAAATAAATTCATATTCATAGCGATGAGGAAGAGTAAGGAAAAAGAAAATAATCATTTTTTAAGTTTACTCATGATATTCGATCATAATAATTTCACCAATCAAACCTTCAATATTAATCACAACATCAACATGCATAATACTCAATTAGATAAGGCAACAACTTTATTTTTAACAAAGAATTATTCTCGTTTGCGTTTCATGTGACTATTATAAGGGAAGAGAAAAGGTTCAGCGGGTCACATTTTGTTCGAGTTATACCCCACAAATAACTTAGAAAGATTAAAGTTGGAGTTACACAATATCAACATGACTCACCACGTCTAGAGTAATGGTAGTTGTTTAAGTAAGTGATATCATTTAATAAATTATTGGCTAAACATGCACTAAGCTAAGATCTATTAGTTATTGTTGGCATATTTAAATTAAGATAAACTAGCATTTGCACCGAGAGGTGCAAAGAAACGTCGAGAGGGTAAAAATATTGAGTCTTTCTGCAACTGAATCTTTCTGACTTACCTTGGGAGACTGAAAATTACAATTTAATAATACTTTTGTGGGTACTACTGACCCGACTTACAACTGATGTTTTACCTTAAGACATTCATGACTAAATACATCAATGAAATCCCCGATCGGAGGATCAACATATATCTCTTCCCCCCTCTCCCCCGATCTCTCTCCCTCCCTCCCCCTCCCCTCCCCCTCCCTCAAAATAAAAAACCAAGCTTGCCTTTAAGCTCTAACCAATTCATCAATGCTACATAGTAAGCTACTTGTTTGTTTTCTTTATTAATCTCTTCTTTTTCCAATCTTTAAAGTAGGGTGTTTTGTTGGATATTTTATTGGGTTAATATATTGCTCAAGCAAGTGTTGTATGTATGGTGAAGTCATTCAAAGGTCTCGATAATACTCTTTTTTCTGGTACTAACATGATTTTTGAGTCCCTAGCTGTACATATTAACCATAAATTTCCAACTTAAGCTCAATGCTTTAATTGTTAATTCAAACTTGATATGCTCATTTATGAGCCATCTAAGTCAAACCAAGGTTGTGTTTTTAAGGTAGTAATTTAGTCAACACTCGTTGATGAATATCCGAGCTTATGGGAAACTTATGGTAAAGAATCTCATGGAGATCTCTTTTTTCTGAATATGTTCCGCTTTATGAAGAAGATCAGAAGATGTGGTTATTGAATTTAAGGATCCTATAGAGGAGACTATTGTTGCTAGTATATTGATGCCTATCACTTCCAAGAACAACGAGGTTATGTTGTGCACTGAGGATTCTCATATTTTTTATTCACTTGAAATTTAATGTAGATAATTCAACTTTTTGAGGTAGAAAGTTGTAGGCTAGGTCTCTATCAAAGTCTAGGTATGAAATGAATAACAAAGGTTTAGAGGAAGATGAAGAATTGGTACCAGCAGATAGGTTGTTAGTGGTCAAATATATATCACGCCGGAAAACATATATAAAGAAGACTCTAGAGTCTAAACCCATGGGACATGGCTTACCACTAAAAAAATTAATTTTCAAATTGTTTATTTATTAGAAAAAAACAATTTCATAAGTCAATTACTAAAGTCAATTTCATAAATAAAAATACTTAATATATGAAAATTAAGTTTATATAAATAAAATTATTTTATTAAAATTTATTAATATATTTTTTGAATTTATCAATTTAAATGTTAATTTTAATTAGTTTAAAACATGATCACTTGACCCATCATCAAAAGATCATAATGATAATTTAAATATATAAATATAATTTTGGAACTTGACGCCTTTTATTACAGTAAAATAAATATAAAGAAAATGGAAGAAAATCACTTATCTATCAATATTTTCTTTTACAGAGTAAATATTTAACAATATTTTGGTAGGTACAACACGCCCATGGTTAAAAAATTTGGTTATTATATCCTGTGATCCAGCAAGGACCGAAGAAGGCAACATGGAGTTGATCGGTTAAATACACGTTCTGAAAACGCTCAGGCTTTATTCTGTCTATTTGTATTCTTTCAGCGTAACTTCTTCCTCTGCCAAGTCCATCCTTATTTTAAACTCGCTCTGCATTCTTTTTTATCGGTCTGCCTCTAAATTTGGTGGATATTTTGGCCTCTAAATTGGTACAATTTGCAGGAAGAAGAAAAAGAACCGGAGAGCAAAATTTTCTCACCTCTGGAGGGGCGCAACCGGGTTCAGGGATGGAGAAAGTTTTGCAATGGATCATCGATAAGGCCGCTAAATTTGGCAGTGACCAAGGGACCTTCAGTTAAAATTTCCCAGGGCGCAATAAGTCTGAATTCGTCCCTTCCAAACCCCAAAATACGTCGCTTATTTTCCAGTCTATTTGCACTAAAGTGAACCGACATGTGGCAAGATTCTATTTGCTAGGGGGATGAGGAATCTTCTGAGACGATGTCTCCACAGAGAACGCTTCCAACGTAATTACATGTAGGGAGGTAAGATTTATTAGTTATTGTTAGCATGTTTGAATTGAGGTAAGATCTATTAGTTATTGTTAGTATGTTTGAATTGAGGTAAGATCTATTAGTTATTGTTAACATGTTTGAATTGATATAATTAGTATGGTGTTATTGTTAGCGTATTTGAATTGAGATAATTAGTATGGTGTTAGCTACGCATGTGTATGATACTAGTTATATAAGTTAATGTGTTAGTGTTATAGTCGAGTTGGTTTTTTATGTATTTATAAATGCATAAGATTAATGAAAAAACGTGGTAAATTGTTTAATTTTTAGAGGTTTACTTTTTTTTTAACCCACCTTATGTACTAGTTGTAAAATGTCAGTGAAGATGTGATAGTGTAAGTAATGTAAGTGTCTTCATTATGAGGGTTAGAATCAATGAAAATAGGTGTGTCCAGAGTCTAAAAATGTGTGAATGTTAAGAGTTGGTTGTAGGGAAGGTGTTGGATTTACATTCAACATTAAGGTGGTTTAACATGCCTAGAGTTGCATTACTAGTAAAAGGAAAATTCAATTGGTAGTTTTTACGTATGAGTCAAACATGAAACAGTCATATCGATAGAGTTAATATGTGTTAGTTAGCATGTCTTGCATGGGTCCAATGAGCTTAACATGTTTGAGTTAAGATACATTAGCAAGAGGTTTTTTAACACATCATTTTCATTATCATAAAACATTTTGTGTTGACATGCGAAAGCATCATCGATAAACTTTGAAAAATAAATCTTTAGTATATAAATATAGAGAATATTTATTCACATTGATTTAAATGGTATGCACCACATTCTCATTAAAATATGTATAAAAAAATAAATTAAAAATAAATAAACAAACTCAATCTCTTTTCATTTTTTATTTCTTATATTTAATAAAATTTTACTAGATCGAATTATAGTTTTACATGAAAAATGAAACTTTACCCAAAAACAAAAAAATTACGAAAAAACTCATAATTTTTTTCATTTTTTCTCACATATCAACTCACTAAGCACACCCTCCTAAGGTAGTGTACACCCGTTCGAAAATTTCAAACATTAATATATTTATTCTCCAAGGTTCGTCAAATCAAAGTTGATTGCTTGTTTGCACATCCTGATGTGATTAAGTTAGGACTATTCTCTCATGAACATCCCTATGTGATTAAGTAAGACTATAATCACTCGAGCACATTGCTATGAGACTCATATTGATCACTACCGCAAAACCCAATGTACACTTTTTAATGGATAACACATTCTCCTTGGGTCAAAGTTAGTTATTTTTACATAAAATCGTTTATTCTTAAGTTTTATGATACTCAATATTTATTTTTCAAAGTCTACATGATGATGCTTTTGCATGTCAACATAAAATGTTTCATGGGGATGAAAATAGTGTGTTTGACAATGTTTATGATTATGATTTAATGGGAGTGCATTAATTCTCACATGCATGTGTTAGTGTCATAGTAGGAACCGGACTCAACACAAAATGTTTCATGGTGATATGAATATTGTGTTGACAATGATTATTATGATTTAATGGGAGTATATTAATTCTCATGTGTTAGTATCATAGTAGGAATCGGTCTCTTAATTTGAGTATCATTTAGGTAACAAAAACATATAAGTGATTAATGGAAATGCTTAATGTAACAAAAATATATAAGTGATTAATGGAAAAGAGGGGTGAATTCTAAAACTATTATAAGTTTTTCTTTTTCTAACTCATATGCATGCTTGATAACTACTTGTATTTCATGATAAAATCTTACAATAAAGTTGATCAACCACTTTTTTCATTATTCTAACAACTCATTATAAATAAAATATGAAAATCACTTAAAGTAAATCAAAGTTTAATATTCAATTGACTACTTTGAACTGAACTCTTTGGTTTGAAGACCTGGAAGGGTGTGCTCCTTCACCCTCTAGGAGGGTGAGTGGGGGTTTGATAGAGGTGTTCACCCACCCTCCTAGAGGGTGAAGGAGTGCACCCTTCCAACAAGTTTGCACACCTTCACCCTTACCACCTTTTGAATTCAAACACAATTTAAGGTTAAGAGATTATTGTGTTTTAGTTAGCAATTTCTAAATTAAAAGAAAATATATTTTTAATTTATGAAAAACTAATAATTGTACTACCAAAAAAATAGCCACATGAACTTACAGGGCTATGGTTCCATGGAAGTGGTTTTTATTTTTAGAACACTTGCCATAATAAGCAATATATATTCATTTCAACTTGTTTGTGAGATCTCCAAGCAATGGTAAATCTCCATGTATTAACTTGCTCTTTGAAGTCTCCAAGTTCTCTAAAATGGGTGATGTTATTCTTTTAGATGACTTTCATTCCTGCATCGAAAGTATGCAGTGCCAACGATATGGATATTGTATTAAACCCACTCAGAATACATAAGTCGGGTAGAGAGAAATTATGTGTTTGTAGGGAGTGTTCGTCCTTCCATCAAACCCAATGATATGGCTTGGCGAGTCCCACAACTTGATAGTGCTAAATGGTCTTCCATGTTTCGATGGGCTTGGGGCCTTTACTTGTATGTTGGTGGAACCAACATAGTGGACTATGCTATGAGAAATATATTTGTGATCATTAGTACGATATACACCATCTTTGTAGACCCATTACCACTCCTTATAGATCATGCACCTATCACATTCAAAATTAAATCTTCCACCCATAGAGAGATCTACTCTCACAATCGTTGCCCATCCACTTTGTTTCTTTTAAAGCACAACCATGTTGATTCCTATGTTGAAAACCTAAAATATAATCTAATAACATTCACTCCACTCAAAACCCTATTAAAAGGGACAAGTTCTTATTCAAATAAATTTGGCCAGATTCCCTCCAAACCTTTCCACATTCAACCCATAACCCATCCCACACTTGACATGGAAATTTCCCTTGCAATACATGGGTTGAATTAGATTCAAATCCCTCCACAAGCTTATCACTTTTACTATTCACCATCATCCTTGTAGGAAGAAAAGAACCCAAAAGTTTATTGCCACATCCCTCGGAAAAATAAATAATATTTGTACATAAGAGAACAAGAGATTTGATCCATATGCTTGTATTCAAAACCAAGACATTTTGGTATTTATTTCTTCTAAAGAAATTGACATGTGCAATCTCTTACACAAGTAGTTGGTTTTTTATGCATCTTTATGTTACAATGCCCTAAATCAAGTACCAATTCTAGTGGAGAAAAAATCAAGCACCAATTCTACTGGAGAAAAGATTGTGTGGTAAGTTTTTATTCACAAATCAAATAGTGCCGCGAGCAATATTTTAAATCAAAATGAGGAAAGTGTTTGACATAAAAAAAAAACTTAACAACAAAATTTATCCACCATAGCTCAACATTCTTAACAGGGCACATTGTGGATCTCTTCAACATGGACCCTTATGGATTTCCACTTGCATGGACATTTCATATTATATGCCTCCCTTTTAAATCTAGTGATCAATAGGTCCCAAAGGACTATAGAACTATCATGATTGGACACACCTAAACAAGTTTTTTGATATTGTGTTTGAGGACTTGATCTCTAGATTTACTAAAACCATGAAACTTCATTCAAAAAGGCACATGGGTTTTAGATAAAATATTCGAGCAATTGGCCATAAATTATTACTATGACCTATCATTGAAGAAGTCGAGGCACAAACCATACTTATTCTTTGTTGGATTTTGAAAGGCATTCAACACCATACCAATGCATCTTTCGATTTATAAGGGATTCAAGGCTTACAATTTCCAAAGTACATGGTAACTGTTGTGATGAGATTGTATTATAGAGTGGTTAGTCATGTTCATACATGATACATTGATGGTGTCCATAGCACTATTGGTGCTAAACAAGGTGATCTTCTTCTCACCACTTTGTTTGGGCTCTACATAGATGAGTTGGAACATCATATTTTTAATTCATTTGGATAAGAATATTATAGTATACTTGCTGATGTAATCATGATAGTACTATTTGTTGGCACGAGGTTGGAGCGCACAAAGTGTGGTCCCACCACCAACTGGAAGTGTGTCAACAAGGAAAAAACTCAACCACGGAGGATAAAGAAACCGACAAACAAGGATATTTTGGTTGAGTTATTTAGTGATTGGCCAAGTGGACCATTTTGTAACAACCAAGTGAGACTATAAGTAGAGTTAGAATTGTAAATCTTGGATCATCACGAGGGAGATTGCCTTTTGCAATCCAATTTTGGCATCGATTGTCTTCCTTATGAATTGAATTTGATCGACATTTTGGATCTTCTGGGTTGTAATGTCTTGTTTCTATGGATTATGTCATATCTGAAAAGGTTTTCGGTTTGAATTCTGTGTTTTAAACTCTTTTCTGCATTATTGGGTTAGATTTGTGTCGATCTGCGATGGATCAGATAAGTTGATGAATGATTATGATACGTCTAGGTTTTTCCCTTTAATGTTCTATGAATGATGTGAAGTATCATAGTACTTGTTAATTTAATGTATGTTGATGTCTTTTTCAATCTAAATTTGGGTTAATATGATTGCAAATCATAATAATAAGTAGATTTGGTTAATAATGCAGTTTCATTTTATTTGTTGCGATCATGGATTTATGGGTGATGTTGTGATTGGGTAGAAGATAATGATAAGACCTCTTCACAATGCATAATCTTGGTTCCCTATCCCTCCCTCAGACATCTCGGGTGAGCCTGCACCTGCTTTGTAGGTGTTGTTGGGAAGGGTAAAACCTTTCCAGGCCGATGTTTACTAGAGAGTCTATGTCGGTGGTTTTCAATAGTAGTGCGAAGTGAACCCTTGTCAACAGAACGGTGTCAACAAATGGTTTCGTTTTCAGGACCGTAGTACAAATAACAAGAGGACACATTGTGGCATCTGAAAAAACCAGAAATCCAAGATTGGTTTGATAAGAAAGACCGAGAATTTGTGGAAGAAGAGATCCAGAACCCAAGATTGACAAAAAAATATTGGTGTGAAAATATATCTACTCATACATTCACAAAACATTTTTCTCTGAATTTTCGATAATAATGTATTAATGGTTGGTGCAACTTACTTTTTAGAATAAGAATTTTTAGGGAGGCAAGCCTGATTCAAGAGGGAGCCGAAACTAATATAGCAGTTGTGAAATGTGAACAACAAAGATTCAAGGGTTTTCAATGTGTGGATAGATAACATTTTGGAAGGGTACATTACTGAGTTCTTTGTCGACACAATCAAATCTTACTGCGACGCAGAAAGGGAATTTTTTAAGGGACCAAGGGGGAGATTTATATTTTCATTGCAATTGTGGATCAAGATGATCATTTGTGAAAAAGGGATATTAAATATGAATTTCAACGAGTAAATCCCTAGTATGCGGAGGTTGTGGGTACTATGAAGGTAAGGTTTTGATGGAATGATATGGGGTAGATGGATGGAAGTCACGATGAGACTGTGAGGGAAGTCGTGGAAGATTTTGGTCGTCTGTGAAGTGGGGTGAGGTTCCGGAAAAAAGAGGAGGAGGACTAAGGAGAGTCCTGGTGCAAATGTAACATAAAACTTTGAAAAGGGGCCACAAGGGAATAAACAAACCTACAGTGACAGAGGAAACGACCATGCTACGCCCGAAATTGAGGAAGAACCAACCCAAATCTACAACATACCTATGAATCTGTGCACCACACCGAACTTGAGGAAGAACCAACCCAAATCTACAACATACCTACGAATTTGTGCACCACATCGAACTTAGGAGGAATAAACGTGAGGTCATCGCAAGGTTGTCCTGTGTGTCATCAAAGTGGTAATAGTAGCATATAGACAAGCACTAGGAGAAGACCTAGGATGGCGGGTGACGACATAAATATACCCTTGTTTCAGGGTAATGGGACTGAGGATCCCGAACAGTATTGTTCTTATGAGAAGTAGTTTGGATGGTGAAACAAGTACAAGATGAAGATATCAAGAAAGGACAACTAGCGATGACCTTTCGGGGCTGGGAGTTGGACTGGTATATGAAATTTGTGCAAGTACTGATCGGGCATCCCCAGAAGACCCTAGTGCAAATCAGGATTGGACTAATTGAGGAATTTAAGAAACTCAAATTAGAATCGCAGTATATTATTGAGTTGAAGGAAATAGAGCAATTCCCCAATGAGTTGGTGTGGGATTTTGATCAGCGATTCAAAACTCTAATGGCCAAGGTTAGCTTCGGAATTAGTGATGTGCAACATAAATAATGGTTCATCACAACCTTGGTACCCAACATCTCAGGAGAAAGCCCTCGAAATTGCTATGAAGCTAGAGGCTTCACCAGTCAATGAAACAAGGATTGGCATGAGCCAGATCCAGATGCAGTTGGTGCACATTACTATCAAAATACAGGATATTAAGAAGAGAAAATAGTTCCACGAGGAAGTATGGTGTAGTTGATGTCAGTTTGAGGGACATCACAAGGATCAATGTCCAGACTTCTATGAGTATTTACAGTCAGGGGAATCGAATCCACCGATTCAAGTAGTATTTCCCTGGTGTCGGATTTTTCAAACAAGAGGACATCAGTCAGAGAAATGCGTGTATTTACAGAAGGTTGTGTCGAAACTAGCTAATATTTTCTGTAAATTTTGTTGGTCGGTTGGTCATGAAGAAACAGATTACAGAGCTTATGGTTTCTCCAAGAAATAACTATGCATACATACTTTATGAATGGGGAGGAGAAATGACCAACGGAAAGACCTCAACCACAACTGCAGTATAATCAGCCTCAACTGCAATATAATCAGCCGCAATCCCAGTATAACAAGCTGCAATCGCATTATAACCAGCTGCAACATAATATACTCAACCACAATCGCAATATAACCAACCGCAACACAGTATACTCAACCGCAGTATAATCAACAAAAACAATAGTATAATCCACCACAACAACAATTCAACCAGCCATAGTATAACCAACCGTTGTACCAACAACAAGGAGGATTTCGAGGAAGATTTTGTGGAGGTCGTAACAGAGGTTTTGGTCGCAGAGGAGCTATTGGTCGAGGTCGCGGACCAGTTACGTTCTATAATTGTGGAGTGGTGGGACATTACCAGAGGGATTGTATGAATTTATCATCTTAGTGTACTTATTGCAGTGCAGCAAATCACACTATCAAAAAATTCCCACAGTTAATTGTGAAATGGAAAGCTAAGAATGTGCCACAACTGCAACTAAACTAGAATCAAAATCAGAATCAAAATCCTGGACCAAACATGGGGAAGATATCGGTTGAAATGGGGACTCAACTAGTACATGTCGGTGCAGTAATGAGAGGAGGGGATACGACAGGAGATGATGGACCACTGCCAAATGTATGGCCTGCCGCTCAAACGAAAGTCCAATTTGATATAGAAACGGAGAAATAAACCTTCTTCAAAGCGAAAGAATCCTTGATCAAGGACAATGGTAAGTTACCTATTTACGAGATGTCACCGAGTTTTGAATCGACAAAATCACCAAGGTCGAAAAGAAAGGTTAGTACCTTGAAATTTTTTCCAGAAAGTTGTCTAACATTAGCAAAGGATCAAGATGCATTAGAAGAGATAGCAATATTTTTGTATCGACGGGAAGAAGGGCGACAGGATCGCCCAGTTAATTCATTGCAAAAGAACCAACCGAGAAGAGAAATGGGAATGAATTTCCAGATCGATGAATATGAGGTAGATTCAATCATATTGGATCTAGGATTGGACGTGAATATCCTAACCAAGAAGACATGGGAAATTATGGGGAATCCACAGTTATTTTGGTCCCCCATAAAGCTTCATCTGGAAAATCAGGCCAAGGTTTCTCCAATTCGACGAGTACCACGTAAACTTGTCGAAGTGGACAGACTAAAGATGTATGCAGACTTTGATGTTATCGAGATAGTCGACAATACAAGCCCATACCCTGTGATTTTAGGAATCGGTTGGGGGATGGAAAACTTGATGGTTATCAATTTCAAGAAAAGGATAATGACATTTGAGAATCACGACATAAGGGTCATTTCCCCATTGGATGCCCTCAAAGGAAAACGATATGTTGAAACAATAAAATACGAAGTCGTGGGAGGTTGGGATAATTCCTATAATGTCTTTGAACACTATATCAATCCCACTGTTGATAGAGATTTGGGCTAGCGAAGTATTATCTCAATGTCTTCAGAATCTGATGAAGCGCTAGAGAACTGGCAGAACCGTTTGCATGAAGTATCACTCAAGAAGTGTGCACGAATCACTCAGTCACTGAGATGGGTAGCAACAGAAGTATCTGATCTTCCAACATATGAAGGAATACCTAAATTGGCAGTTATTATTAGTGAATTTAAAGACAGAGTATCCAAACCACGATGCTTTTTTGCACTAGAAGAGGCACTAAAGGCTACTCCTGCAAGATGGAGGGATACACACAAGGCATCAATAACAGACTGGAAAATATGTCGACTATTGATGAAAGTTCGATTCAGGGAGGACGAATAAAACCAAGGAAAGAAATATGATGGAAGAAATAATCCAAGAAAACATTTGATAACATGTCAAATAGCATGGCAACTGATGCCAAAAGGGGAATGGGTTCACGTGTTCATCTATACGTTGGAAGAAATACCACGGAGATGGTATATTTTTGTAGATTTGCGAAGGGAAACAACAACTTGGGAAGAATTGACTATTAGCTTCAGCCATGCTTTCAGTTTCACAAACAAAAATACATTCATCCATAGTGCGCTACAAGACATTCGCGGCAAAGTATTGGAGATAGTTCCGGCTGAGTTTCCAATGGGATCACAGTGGACACCAACACCACAGATGATGATGAAGTGTTACAATGTGTCGGGAGAACCTGATGAAAAAGATGATCCAAGATTTGTTGATATTCCAGATTCGGAAGGAAGCCGTGACATTGAAGCAACAGAAATGCCATATGACAAATTCAAGCAATCATTGAAGATAAAGAAGGTCAATATTGGGAGAATAGAAGACCCAAAGTTTTCTAGTATTGGAGATTACTAGGATGATTCAACGATGTGAAAAGTCACCGATATACTACATGATTTTCAGTACTTATTCTCGACCAAATTTTTCGAGATGAAAGACATTTTAGGGGATTTGGGTGAAATGAAGATTCCTCTGAACCCCGATGTGAAACCAGTAAAACAACGACCATATAGGTTGAATCTGAGATATAAAGAGCACATCAAAGTTGAATTAGAGTGGATGTTGGATGCATGAATTATTGAACCTGTTGATGAATCAGAATGCATCAGTATGATGGTTATGCAGGGCAAAATGACTAGTGAAATTGGGATTTGCGTCGATCTAAGGAAATTGAATGGCGCAAGTATCCATGATCAATTTTCGACGCCATTTACTGACGAAGTGCTAGAAGGAGTTGAAAGACAGGAAATATATTCATTTACGGATGGATTTTCAGGCTATCATCAGATAAGAATTGTGAAGAAGGATAGACACAAAACCACTTTCGTAATAGAATGAGGATGTTTTCAGTACACAGTGATGTCGTTTGGTCTCAAGAATGCGCCCACAATTTTTCAAGGTTAGTTGTTACTGCATTCAAAGACTTTGTTTAAAATTCCTAATAGTTTATATGGATGACTAGACCGTATATGGTTTGGTAAATGTAATACCCCCTGAATTAATGATTTATTATTAATTCTGCTGGAAAAATACTTTAACTATTATTTTACTATTTTATTATTTTTGATAGAAAAGTCAAGAATAAAACATTTTGTGATAAAACTTTTTTATTTAATAAAATATGTTGAAGGGGGAAAAAAGTGGATATAGTTGTTAAAAAGTGTTTGCTGAGCCACAAGAGGAAAAGACATGTGGCAGAAGCCACTGAGTGACAACTCAATATGCAAGAGGCATCATCCCTGGTAATTAGTATGTCCATGGGCAGCAGGAGACTATCATTGGACATGGATTAAATATAAGAATGCAAGATATGGCGCATTAAAGGATGTTTTCTCTTGTGGTTCAGTGAACATGCTCGGGGGTTCTGGAGCAAGTAGCTTGGATGCTCTGGGAGTTGTTGAGAGGAACAACTTCTCCACTTTTGTTTTCCCAGCATTGGTGCCAAGTTTTTATCTTATGTGTCAACTATATATATATATATATATTAAATCTGATATTGTTGTTAGTAGGAAGGATGCATCTAATTTGTGCTCTTAAGCATTTAGTTGCATCGACATAGTCTCTGCATAACTTTCATGCTTAATCTGTATTTGTTAAATATTGCACTCTGGGAATCGAGCTTTTATCTAGATAGGACTATATTGTTAAAATTCATTCTATCCCCTTTTTATTATGCTATCAAATTTGTAAATTATCTTTGTTTAATTATTGAAAATATATTTTTGCAATCTAAGTAAAAACTTTAGTATATCTCCTATCTAGAAATTATTCAGTATTAAAAATTTGTTTATGTGCAGATCGAATCTGTTAAGACGTATATATTACAATAATAATAAAAATATGTTGGATCTAAGTAGTTATTCTTTAAAAAATAAATTCTTACATAATGAACCTAAGGTAGTTTTCCTAGAAAACGAATCTATATGGATTGAAGAACCTTTTTCCATTTATCTATACATATCATCCAAGAACATGCATGATTACCTATCATAACTTATCAAAGTATCATAACAATCCTAAGATATAAGTTCATCTACAGTCAAATATCCACAGTGTTTATCCCAACAATTATGCAAACCAACAAATACAAAACTTCTATCATAAGTATACGTATACAAAAATAATCAATTTAACTCCTATACAGATCCCTTAATCAACTTATCAAGAATATAGATATACGATTTTCCAATCATGTACAAGGAAACTAAATCAAGAAGAAGGTTATAAGCATTGCAATGACTGCTAGGTCTATCCAAGTACACCAAAAAGAATCTTAATCGAATCCAAAACAAATCACAAGTTTAACTGCTAAAGATACATTCACATGTTAAACTACACTACAGAGATCGTTGGATCGGATCTCTTTAAATTAATTAATTAATTTTAAATTCCTAGGATAAAAAAATAGTAGAAATTCACTAAACAAGTCTGCTCCCCAAGGAACAACATTAAAACCTTCGTTGATGGAAGCTGAGACTTTTAAATTGTATACGTTTACATCACAAGTAATTATAGACCCTATGGGTCGTATCAAATAACGCAACAAGAACAATAAATATAGTGTCATAAGTCCACATCGTGGATGCCCAATTTACAAAGAGGCATATCCTCGATCAAGTATTCACATACAACTATCGTGTTCATCAAACAATCCCATCATTCACAACTATTTTAAATAAACGTACAAACTATAAAACAAATGTAGCATTACTCACAGTCGTAATACCATCAATGATGGGAGCAAGATAGTTTAACACATACAACAGGTATATATATAGAGAGAATACAAAAACAATAATGGAAATTACACAGCTGAAGACCGGTACCCCTTTTCTTTTAAGCAACACACATTTATATATATATTAAAGAGTGGTTGTAAGTCCATGTCAAATTGCCTCCACCACAATACAAATAGGTGATTCATGTTTTTAAACAGTTATAGACCCTACAAGGTATAATAAATCTTACAAACATTAAGGACATGTATAATATGGCCATAATCCCATTTAATGGCTACCATTGATTTATGTAAAGTTTAAATCCATATTACAGATAAGAATCATCACCATGATGTTACCAATAAATAAACTATGTTTATTATATTAACTACTATCTCCACGACCATAATACCATCAAAGATGGTTTCCATTGATTTGAAAACAAACAATACACAAGCTTAAACCTAAAGTCAAAACTGTTAACAAAGATCGTGCATACCCTAGGGTCGGGTCTTTTCATTCTTTCAATCGCTTACACAAGGGGATTAATAACAACAAATACATCTACAATTATGGCAGAGTCGGAACGGTTATAAGGCCTCTGCATTGCAAGTTAAATCCTAAGGGTTTCTAGTCACAACATCACCTTTCATTTTAGGAAACTTATCTTGTTTGCAGCGGTGGTGACCACTCCCGTTTCCATGCTCATACCGAACTTTACCTGCAACCAAAAGACAAGGGTATTAAACTGTATGTTTTTACCGAATCCTAAAACTGATCAAAGGAAATTTTATTAAGTTTTGGGAAGAAGTTACCTGGGCATTTTAAAACGCAAGCCAGCAACAAAAATAACACAAAGGTATCTTTGTGGAGTTAAGAACATCCATTACTCATTGGTTGTACAAGATTAATAATAGGAATGAAATCATTCATAAACACAGAATTATTCAGCAAGTTAAGAACGATCTCACAGATTGTAGAGCATGCCAAAATAGAAATAATTCCTCATTCAGCAATCCACACAACCCATTTTGAAGCTCATACAGTCCTTCCTCCAACGAAATTCAGTTCTCTTTATTATAAAAAGAAGTAGTTCTCATTACAAAAAGTTTTAGCATGAGTGTGCTAGACAAAGTCCCTTCTCTCTTCTACTCTACCCCTACTTATACAAATACATGTGACTTTTCAGCTATACTAGCCTCTTAGGCTTCCCTAACTCTTCGATTACAAAAATTTGTCCTTTAGTGTGCTCACTAGGAAAATTGCAATAAATACAAAATATTACATAAAATTCTCCACATGTCAATAAAACAAAACAACCTAGGTGGGCCGAACCAATCCATCCACGAACTATTTCCATGCAACAACATCTGCAGCTACAGTCTTGAAGTCCATTGGTTGTAAAAATCTCACTGTGACCTCGTGTATGGACAGCAGGGATTTTATCTGTGATACCCTTTGTGTTGTGACTCTGAGTTGGTCTTTCAAGAGGCAATTGCTAACTATAGCTTGTGCAACCAACCCTTTTACTACTTTTTCATCCAGGCCTTTAACCAGCTGTATATTAATTTCATCCTCTTGCAGCTTGTCATGAAGGTGTTTCAAATGCTCCTTTTGATTTGGAAACTCTTGTAGTCTCTTTTCTGTAGAGGTATAGCATCTGTTGTGGGATGTAAGCACTCTTTTGTAGAATTCCATGCATATGTCCAATTTTTTCCCAACTGCGGCTGTGAGTCTTGCAGCATCCTTGCTGTTGAAACCCATGAGATCATATCGATATGAAACCTCTCTGGACATTTTTTGGGTGCATTTTCTGGAAGTTGTTTATTAGTTTCCAACCATGTTAATTGACCTTGGATAGTTTCTACAATTACATGAGTCCTCGTTTTGAATTCATTGGATATCACTGAGATATCCTGTAATTTGGCTTCTACTTACTCAATCTTGTAGACCTCTTCTGCAAGTTTCACCTAAAATTGATATATCTTTCTTATGAGCAAGAGAGCGTGCTCTCGGAGAGGTGTTATATCCATTTTCCATTCATTTGCTTCTTTCAACAACACCTCCAAAGAACTATTATGTGCCTCTAATTCTGCAACTCAGACCTTTAACTCTTCTGCTTGCTTATCAACTGTGGACCTTTGTGCCTCAAACTCTGCAATCTTACTTTCTAGGTCCTTCTTTTCTCCATCAATGATAGTGTTTGACAATTCCAAGGCATCATTTTCTGCTTCCAGGATCTGGTAAGCCTGCTGAAGCCTTTCTAAATCTGAAAGTGTAGCTTCATGCTTTCTTTTCACCTATCGGCCTTCTCCCTATTATTTTCTTAGGTTCTCTTTTATTTGTGCCATATTTTCTTTGTACTGGTCCACGACTCCTTTCAGATTGCTGACATTATAAGCACTTGCTTGTGCAGATGCAACACTGTGCAAGGCCATTTGTTCTGGATCTTCGTCTGTTTTTGGTATGACAGCCCTTTCAGTAACTGTGGTCACCTCAAGTTGGGTACATGTTTTCAACTTCTTTTCAGATCTCCAAACAATTGTTTTCCACTTATGATCGAAAAACAATTTATCCAAACTTGCAACTGCATGCTCCTTAGAGGGAGTAAAGGGTACTAAGCCTAAATCTGTGATAGGAAGGTGACCTCCAATTAATATTTCCCTTAAGGTGGAAGGAGAATTCTCGGGATTATCTTGGGAAAAACTCTGTTCCTGAGTCTCCCTCTCTATATCCTCCTACTCTTTCCATCCGAAATCCTCCGCTATCCGCTTTTCTTTTTCTCTTTCTTTATCCGCTAATTCCCTCTTTATTCTTTCTTCTTCTTATTTTTTCTTTTACTCTTCTTCTTCCTTCCCTCTCTGAGCTTCTTCAGCAAGTAGTTCCTTTTCTCCCTCCATTAATCTTCGTGTTGCTTCTTCCTTTTCTCTTTGTGCAGCTTCTTCTTCCTGTTTTTTTTGTTTGGAGGTACTGATGCTGCTACCTTTGCCTCCATTGACTGTGATTTTATTTTTGAGACGCTTGTTTAGGGCAGTCAAATTACAAGCATTCCAATGTACTTCTTCATCTTTGTCGAAATGAGCAGAGTACTCCAAGTTTACTTTCACAAGTCCACGGTGTGCAACCACCTTACCCTGAGCATCATTTATGTGAAAACTCTTTTCACCAAAATGGAAGATTTCCAGATATTTCACAAAATCTGGTGCGCCTTTAACTTTAGAAAATTTATAACTGCCAACATAGAAAGGAAGTGGTAGGAAAACCGCCTTCTTTATATCGAAAAGAAAAGTCCTGAAACCATCCAAAAAGAGTTGTCTTAGTGCTTCTTTGTGCACAATATAATCAATGGCATATTTCAGAAGTAGCGAAGGGACTTTGGTTCTTCCATACATCCTCAAGTAGGTGCCCTTTTCAGAAAATAAATAATCTCCATATTCCATTATAGCGTCCCGAGCACCCTCAGACATGCATTTACATTCTTCAAGGAAAATCAGCTGATAAAGTGGTATTAGGAATTCTTCATAGATGAGATTGTATGATCTATGATATTTATGATCCCATAACAATTGGTATGCAGACTAAATAGGTGTTTTTCCCTCCTTCCAACTACAGTTTATCTTCTCAAAATGTATTTAGGAAGAGTATACAGTCAATTAAAAATGATCCCATGTATAACTCAGACTTCTGCGAGAGCAGACCTTCCTGTGCTGTAGTTATACAGGAGGACAAACTATTTGCCAATATATCAGACTAGTTGAAAATGATACCTTCCATGGTCACATGGTACATCAATGATGTCCAACCAATCTTATAAAATCTCCGACCATGTCAGTTTTAAAAACAAAAGCTTGCCGCAAATATCAACATTCTCCACGAGAGATTAACCACCAATGTTTTTGCATGACCCTCCTAACATCGCGGTGCAAGAAAATGATTGGTAGCAAAAGCTTACACTATCTGATAGCATTGGTGCCAAAAAGAAAATCTATCCGACACTATCGGCCCTTTCAAGCTAAAACAAACTAATGGAGCACATTGGCTACAAAGACAATACTTTGCCAATAGTGTCGGCTGGAACGCAAAATGCTTTCCAACAAAGGTTAAAAACATCGCAGCGTAAAATTGTAACCTTGGTTGGAAATCCATCAGATGAAAGTTCAAACATTATCAGTTGTGTTGACAAAAAGACGAAAAAATTTTCGATGCATCAGGCCAAAAACATCATAAAACAAACTGGAACGTGTCGGGTCAAAAGGCACAATCCTTCTGTTGTGTAAGCGGAAACATGGGAATTTTTCCGACACATCGAGTCAAAAAGTTTTCTTACTTAGTGCGAACTTTTTTTCTTCTTGAGCTTACTCAGGGTGAAACCAAGCCATGAACAATAGTTTTCAAAGGGAAAAAAGGTCTAAGTAAAACCAAAAGCGAAGAAATTAAAGGGTGGCCCTAAAACATGGACATTTTTTGGGGTAGTGGTTACAGCAGCAACAATTGGTGACTGGATGGTGAACACAGATCTATGGAAAAACTATCTTTCAAAACACAAAATTGCTTTACGATATTTCGTTAAACCAACTCATCCCAATTCTTTTCAATATTTATTTAAAAATCCAGACCTTTCTAGGAATGCAAAATTCAGAACTTACATTGATTGCAGTCCAACAGGGTAAGGTAACCATGTTTTCAAAGCCTTGATAACTCTTCTGAGGCCAAAATGTGAGATTCATTACTTTTGTGTTTAGTTGCTTCCGACTGTGACACCACAGGATCGTAGCAGATTTTGGACATGCGTATTCGTTTGTTCCTCATTCCCATGCCTTTTCCATTCTTTTGATGCTTTGAGCTTCTTGTCTTTTGAGTCTTCCCAGACTGCTTCTTTTGCATTTGAGATTTGATTTAGGTTCTTCCATCCATGGTGTCCTTTTGTGTTAGTGATAATTTGTTTCAACTCACTGACGGAGAATAAACTTTGAGCAATCGAATCATTTAACTAATTTATGTCCTCCGTACATATTTTTGATATATTTTATTTCTTGGAAATTTGACTCTTTTTATTAAGCCTTTTGGCTTTCAATTGTGGCATGGGATTATTTTGAATACCATATATCTGTCTGTTTTGTTTCCTTTCCGTAGGTCTTTTGCGGAAAGCTTCCTAGGACATATATTAATGTGAAGTGGATGGAGCCCCAAAATAGTATTCTAGACCTCTCCTACCTCAGTTATTTAACATGGTTTAAAAATAGGACTTTCAATGTGTTCTTAAAATAAATTCCATTCAATAGTTCATCAAATTAAAGAATCTTGTCATGATAAAAAATTGACATAGATAAATTCCAATGAGTCGTTCTTTGGTTTAAAATATTTTTAGTTTTTCCAAAATCCAATGTTCCCCAAGCACCAAAAATTGAGCTTGATTATTTGAAATAAAACTAAAATAAAGCAAAGAAAACTGAAATAAATCAAAGGCAAAGAAAAGCAAATCAACGAAAAGAAAGCATACATAACTAAAAGAAAATGATGCAAGCGCAAAAGATTTATTTATGTACAAATGATTTCCAAGGCACTAGGTAAAGTAAGATTTGAGAAAGAAACCTTTGATAGACAGATCTCTTCCCACCCTTGTAAACATGTAACGTATATGTTGAGGGTCCTAACTTTTCAACAATCTGAAATGGGCCAACCCATAGGTATTGAAACTTACTATGCTTTCCCTTTTCATCATGTGGGTGATCCCACTTGAGAACCAAATCTCCTACTTCAAATATTCCCTTCCCAGACTTATGTTTTTCAAATCATCTTTTCACAATCTCCTGTTGGTGCTTAACCCTCTCCTTAGACTTGAACCTGGACTCTTCTAGTTTCAACAAGGTATTAATTCGGGCTTGTAAAACCTCACTACCACACCCTCTTGGCGCTTGGGATAACTGAGAAGACATCAACAAAATGTTGGGGGGTAAAATAGCTTCTTTTCCATAAACTAAGGTATAATTTGACATGCCTAAGGAATTCTTGGGTGTGACTCGATCAGCCCATAGTGCATTTGGAAGAGCTGCATGCCAACTTCTCCGATTTTCTATGTCATTTTTCTTTAAAATTCTAATGATGTTTTTATTAGTCGATTAAGCTAATCCGTTACCTTGTGGATAATAATTAGCAGAATAATGCAATTTCATTCATTTCTCATTACAAAATGTAGTATGCTTAATCGTTGAAAAGTAAGACGCATTATCAAAAACCAGGGAAATGGGAACCCCAAACTTGGTCATAATATTCTCTTGTAAGAAGTCTATGACTGCATCTTCGTTCACTTTCTGTAACAGGATTGATTCCACCCATATGGTGAAATAATCAATGGCTATGAGGATATATTTTTGTTTCAATGACAAATTTGGATTGATTTCTCCAATGATATCAATTCCAAATTGTTCAAATGGCTCCGAAACAATGACTAGTTTCAATGTCCCAGCTTCCTTCGCTTGTCTCCCACCACTTCTCTGGCATGTGTCACACTTCCTTACATAAGCATGAGCATCCTTAAACAAGGTTGGCTAGTAATATCTATCCCTTAAGATCTTGTGTGTAGTAGTGTCTCCTAAAAAATGTCCTCCAGCAGGCCCATCATGCAATTCCTTAACAACTTTAGATGGATCCTCTTGTTCCATACATCTCAGAAATACTCCGTCATAGTTTTTTTTTTTTTTTTTAAATAACTACGTCAATTGTGGTAAGATGCTGACTTTAACCATAGTGCTCTTCTCTGTTTATAATTCCAATGTTCAGGTAAATACCCCTGTTGGATATAGTGTATCATATATGACTATACCAAGATTCTGGAGTTGTGAATATAGGACACATATCAATCATATGCAACTCAGCTTGATTTTCCCAGTCCTTGTCTTCATTATTTTGACTTTCAACCATTAACTTACAAATCTCTTGTCCTTTGATGATAGTGGTTGGTTTAAATTCAAAATCATATTCTTGCAAAGTTGTTACCCGATTTCCACTTCTTTCTCCCAATTCTTTCAACACGAAAAGGGTTCTAACCATTGGGTGAGGAACAATTACTTTGGTTCTATTCTTTAGAATGTAAGGCCTGAATTGTTTTACCACTTTAAAGACTGCATACGCCTGTTTATCAATAGCAGGATAAATAAATTCAGCACCTTGCAAACCAGTGCTCATGAATGATATGGGGTACTCATCTCCCTTTTCTTCCTTCTATGTAAGCACTGTTGCGAGCGAGTTATCAAAAGAAAGCGTGTATAAGATAAAATCTTTCTCAAAATCAGGACTTTTGAGTAAAGGTGCATGGGATATTGTGGTTTTTATAATGTTAAATGCACCCTTTTCTATGTCAGACCATTTAAACTGTACACTTTCCTTGACCATATGTTGCAAAGGATTGACTATTTGCGCAAAATCAGGAACAAACCTTCGCATAAAATTTATAGTCCCCATAAAAGATTGCATGCCTTTCTTATTGTGGGGTAAGGGAATCTGTGATATAGCTTCTATCCTTTCTGGGTCTATGGATATTCCCTTTTTATAAATAATGTGACCCAATAGCTTTCTTTCTAACACTGCGAAAACACATTTCTTAGGATTCAAAGAGATACCATATTTCTGACAGCAATCAATTTTTTTTTTAGATGGAACATATGCTCTTCTCTTTTCTTGGAGAAAATTGTTACGTCATCTAGGTATACTACCACATTGTGGCCAATTAAACCCTGGAAAGCTATATCCATTTCCCTTTGGAAGGTTGCTCCAGCATTAATGAGACGAAAAGGAATTCGTCTATAAGCAAAAGTCCCCCACTTTGTCCTAAAGGTGGTTTTCAACCTATCTTTCTCTACTACCAATACTTGGTTGTAGCCTGAAAACTCGTCTAATAAGGAGAACAATTCAGAGCCTGAAACCATATGTAATATTTTCTCCATTGGCAGGGCTGGATAATTATCCTTGTCTAAGGCACGATTCAAATTTCTGAAATCTACACATAGTCTTATTTCACCATACTTTTTCTTTACCGGTACCAAATTATCCACCCACTCTGAGTGTCTAACTCTGAAAATAATCTTCGCATCAAGTAACTTTTTTACTTCATTTTGAATCAGGGGTTCTAGCTTGGGATGCATGTTCCTTAGATGTTGTTGAAATGGTTTCACCCCTGATATAATTGGAATAACATGTTGGATGATGCGAGTATCATAAGTCTTCAAATCCTCATAAGTCCAAGAAAAGACATCTCTATATTGTTGAAATAAACTGATGAATTTGCTTCTCTCACCCGGTGAGCAACAATTCCCCAAGTTCACATACTTAGGTTCAGCCTCTGTCCCAAGATTAACCAACTCATACTGCATAGATGAACTGTGTGTTTTGACATTGGTTGGATTTTTAAACTTATTATTCAAATCAAACATTCCCTCCAATGTTCTGACCCCTTTAGGTATGAAGTTACCACTTTGGAGATTGGATTGATGTTCTTCATCATCAATCATAGTCTTTGAAATTCTCATCATTTGTTAAAAAATCCAAGATTTGTGGATCATCATCGAATACCCTCAAATTAGTGATATTGTATGGTACAACTGGCTTGAAAATCAATTCGATTGAGCATCTATTATTATTAGGAACTAATCTTGCAACAGAAGTAGCTAACAAATTAGTTGCTGCATTTTGCAGTCTAGGAATAGAATTGATATTAAAAGCATTAAAATTTGTTATAAGTTCTCAAACTTCATTTTGGTAGCCTTTTAAATGTGGCTACAGACAATGAATTGTGTTTCAAACCTGTTGGACAATTATTTCAGAATCACCAAAAACTTTTAGATTTCTTACTTTGAATTCAATGGCCTTTTCCAAACCCTAGATTAAAGCTTCATGTTTTGTTATGTTATTAGTACATTCGAACTCTAATCTACAAGATAAAAAAAAATATTTATTTTTTTTCGTATCAATCATGACACAACCAGCCCCTGATCCCTCTTGAGTTTTAGATCCATCAAAATATAACAACCAAAATTTGTCTTCTAACTCTACAAAACTAGTGTTACTCTCTAAATTAGAAACTAAATTAACTATGTTACAATCAATATTGTCAGTTCATGAAAACTGAAGGAGATCGAACTGTGTATCTGGCTCACTGTTGGCTTCTTCCGCTTGATAGTTTCCAAGTTCAAGATCTATGAAATAGTTACCCAAAACTGAATGTGAGAAGTTCACAGGCTCATTTTTCCCTTCTAGTTGCATCACATTATGCTTCATGTGCGGTTCCCTCAACACTTTGACCTAATTCTGACAGTTCTTATAGGGAAACCGCAAGTGTGACCAGTCATTTGCAAAGTACCCTTATAGTTTCAAAGACCAGTCCCTGCTTAAAATCAAACCATATGCTTCTAGTATGTCCACCACCATGATGTCTATAAATTGGCAGACCCTTTCATCCGCAAATAACCGTATCAACACATTCTTCATCTATCCTACCACCTTGACTATTGTTCTATCCAACTGCATGATTTTACATGAAGAAGGTGTGGGTTGACCATTTATATTTCTACAAACTGAAAGAGGCGTGACATTAGAGGAAGCTCCAAAATCTACCAAACAATTATGCACATTATGGTTGAAAATCTCAAAGGATAGTAAAAATGGCAAGGTTTGAGATTTAGACTTTCCCCCAATACTAGCTTCATTTATTTCTTTATCTGATTGAATCTCATCCTGGGAAAAACTGGGTTGTGGATCAAAGGCGTCCAGGACTCTTCTTCTTTGTTGAGGTAAGTTAAACATTTCAAATAAATAAATATTTGATGTGGTTTTCCTGATATGCTCTATTATGTCATATCCCATATCACATTTTGCTGAAATTTTCTTGTTACTTTCCGCTCTATTTTCCACATCATTCATAGGCTTAAGTACCATTGTAACATTCTCCTTAGAGGTGACCAAATCAAACTTAGGCGATGTTTTCATATTACTGTTGATCTTCTTCATACTTTCTTGAATCTTCCTAATCTTTGGCAGTAATAAAATTTCATCCATTATTGGTCCTTTGCTTCTTGTTGTGACATTAACTGCTGAAAGTTGAATTTACTCCATAGGTTCCTCCCATTCTAACCCCAACGTGGGTGCACAGTCCCACAATACCATTGTTGTTTCATGTCCTACTTCTAGTTCGTTTGTTTTCTCTTCTTTCACTTCTGGCTCTGTTATTTGAGCATCTAGTAGTTGATTCATAACCAGAGTCATTGAATTGATCCATTGTGAACAATTTTTTTTCAAAATGAGGCTCTTGATGAAAAGTACGGAAATTATCCATTCCTACCTCATTAAAGTTTTAAACATAAGAACTATATACAGGGGGTTGAGATGTGGCACCTTCCTCTCTTTTCTTGAAAAATGGTTTAAACTGTTTTCTGGATGAACTGGCTTCTTTATCCTTCTCTAAATCAACAATCTTGTTTGATATCTTTTGTACCATTTTAACAACATTTTCTAATTCACTTGAATACTCCTCTTTAGGTCTGGTAAGAAGCAAAGGTTTCTTACTGCTAAAAGTCCTTGTATTTGATTTTGTAGTCTATTTGTTTATACTTCCAAGTTCAGCCTCTACTTTTTTGTCTTCTTCATAAGTTTCTACCAAAGAAGGCTTTACTGACCGCTTAACAAACATTGCTATGTCAAGGGAAAGTGTTGAAGTATAATGTTCCATTAAAGTTTCTTTAGCAGTTTTTATGGCAATACTAAAATTATTTAAATGCAAACCTCTGACTAAAATCCTTCACTTTCTCTTTTATGTCCATCCTTAGAGCAAGCAATTCTTTCATGAGAGCGGCGGTGGTCCTCTGGATACTAAACTTGCCTTTAAACAATCTTTCAAAAGTATCCCAATTCGTTATAGAATTTGTTGGTAAACCAAAATACCAGGTTGATGCTTTAGCTTTGAAAGTGTGTGCAAACAGTCTACACACTACATCTTCATGCTCTACCACTAAAATCTCCAGAGCCAAGAAAAAAATCTGCAAGTGATCATCCACAGAAATGCCTTCTCCTAGATCAAACTTAGGTAATGACTTATCGACATTTTGAGGCAAAGCATGCAAAGGAGCATCCAGGTAGAATGGAGTTTTGGCTCTCCAAGATGGTGGTGGATTAGGCTTATTAGAATTCGGGGGTACATTTCCAGCCATGATTCTATGAGGAGATTGCGGTGGATACTGAATCAGTGATTGCGAAGGTGACTGAAAAGTTGAAAAAACTAGGGAATCCGGTCCAAACTAATCAAGTGGTTGAACAATTTCTTGTAAGGATAAATTCACCAATTCTTCCAAATTTCCTTCCAAAATAGAATCTTCTGTGTAGGTGGTTACTCTTTTGGGAGCTTTCCTTCTTGGTAATTCAGGGATCGTTTGTAATCCTCCAAGATTCTTTACATAAGACCTTGTTTGTCTCCTGAAGTGATTAACTACATCCAAAGGAACATGGTAAAGGTGTTCTGTAGTTCCTACTTCCAGGTTTACTCATTCTTTGGGAATGAAATATTCAGAAAAAAAAACTAGTTTTAGAGTTATTACCAGTGGAATAGTTTCGAGTAAACGGATTTCCTCTGCCAGCCATGCACTGGCGGCCCTCCTTCTAGCGCCAAAACTGTTGATGCTTAGAAAATCCCAGGTACTGACAGTAGGGATTCTCTCCAATAACCGTTCCCAATTAGATCATTTATCGTTTGGAATGAGGAATTCGTCCGGTTAGCGGTCCAGCTGCCATATAATTAAAGGAATTTTTAAATATATTTTACCGGTTGCGACCCAGTCCACCGTTTATGTAATTTTATTTTTTATAATGAAATGCAAGTGCCTATACTAAATGCAAGTGATAGTGGGTAAGAACCTCACTAGAGATGCGCAGGTCTTCCCTCCGTCTTAACGCTCCTGTCCCACAGTCACTCTACGAAAGAAAAGAACAACTAATATATTCTAAACTATCTCTAGGGAGCAAACTTTATATTAGAATGAGTAATGTATTGTATTGTTTGCACATATAATTCTATAGATAGTTGTTGAACTCTGAATACATAAATACATCAACAAAAATAACACAAAGGTAGCTCTATAAAGTTAAAAACATTCATTACTCATTGGTTGTACAAGATTCATAACAGGAATGAAATCATTCATAAACACATAAATAATTGAGCAAGTTAAGAACGATCTCACAGATTGTACAGCATGCCAAAATAGAAATAATTCCTCATTCAACGATCCACATAACTCGTTTTGAAGCTCATACAGTCCTTCCTCCAATGAAATTCAGTTCTCTTTGTTATAAAAAGAAGTAGTTCTCATTACAAAAAAAATTACCATGAGTGTGCTAGAAAACGTCCTTTCTCTCTTCTACTCTATCCCTACTTTTACAAATTACATGTGACTTTTCAGCTATACTAGCCTCTTGGGCATCCCTAACTCTTCAATTACAAAATTTTGTCCTCTAGTGTGCTCACTAGGAAAATTGGAATAAATACAAAATATTACATAAAATTCTCCACATGTGAATAAAACAAAAGAGCCTATGTGGGCCCAACCAATCAATCCACGAACTATTTCCATGCAAAAACATCTACAGCTATGGTCTTGAAGTCTATTGGTTCCAAAAATTTGACTGTGACATCATTTATGGACAGCTGGGATTTTATCTCTGCTACCCTTTGTGGAGTGACTCTAAGTTGGTCTTCCAGCAAGCAATTGATGACTGCAGCTTATGCAACCAACCCTTTTATAACTTTTTATTTAGGCCTTTAACCAATTGTATATTAAGTTCATCCTCTTGCAGCTTGTCATGAAGGTGTTTCAAATGCTCCTCTTGATCTGGAAACTCTTGCAGTATCTTTTTTGTAGAGGTCTAGCATCTGTTGTGGGCTGTAAGCACTCTTTTGTATAATTCCACGCATCTGTCCAGTGTTTTCCCAGCTGCGGTTATCAGTCTTTCAGCAACCTTGTTGCTGAAATCCATGAGATCATACTCAATATGCAACCTGTCTGGACTCTTTTTGGGCGCATTTTCTGGAAGTTCTTTATTAGTTTCCAACCAGGTCAATTGACCTTGGATAGTTTCTGCAATTTCTTGAGTCCTCATTTTGAATTCAGTGGATATCACTAAGATCTCTTGTAATCTGGCTTCTACTTTCTTAATCTTGTAGACGTCTTCTGCAAGTTTCACTTGAAATTGATATATATTTCTTATAAGCAAGAGAGTGTGCTCTTGGAGAGGTGTTATATCCATTTTCCGTTCATTTGTTGCTTTCAACAATACCTCCAAAGAACTATTATGTGCCTCTAGTTCTGCAACTCAGACCTTTAACTCTTCCACATGCTTATCAGTTGTGGACCTTTGTGCCTCAAACTCTGCAATCTTACTGTCTAGGTCCTTCTTTTCTCCATCATTGATAGTGTTTGACAATTCCAAGGCATCCTTTTCTACTTCCAGGATCTGGTAAGCCTGCTGAAGCCTTTCTAAATATGAAAGTGTAGCTTCATGCTTTCTTTTCACCTCTCGGCCTTCTCCCTGTTCTTTTCTTAGGGTCTCTTTTATTTGTGCCATCTTTTCTTTGTAAGGTCATTTTATTTGTTCCTGTGCAGTTGCAACACTAAGCGAGGTCATTTGTTCTGGATCTACGTATGTGTTTGGTATGACATCCCTTTCAGTAACCGTGGTTACCTCACGCTGGGTACATATTTTCAACTTCTTTTCATATCTCCAAACAATTGTTTTCTGCTTATGATCGAAAAACACTTTATCCAAACTTGAAACCGTGTGCTACTTAAAGGGAGTAAAGGGTACTAAACCTAACTCTACAATAGGAAGGTGACCTATAGTTAATATTTCCCATGAGGTGGAAGGAGGATTCTTGGGATTATCTTGGGTAGAACTCTCTTCCTGAGTCTCCTTCTCTATATCCTCTTGCTCTTTCCGTTTGAGCTCCTCCGCTATCCTCTCTACCTTTTCTCTTTCTTTATCCACTAATTCCCTCTTTAATCTTTCTTATTCTTCTTTTTGCTTCTTCTCTTCTTCTTCCTTTTCTCTCTGATCTTCTTCAGTAAGCAATTTCTTTGCTCCCTCCATTAACCTTCGTGTTGCTTCTTCTTCCTGTTTTTTCTGTTCAGAGCTACTGTTGTTACTACCTTTGCCTCCTTTGACTGTGATTTTCTTCTTGAGACTCTTGTTTAGGGAGGTCAAGTTACAATCATTCCAATGTACTTCTTCATCTTTGTCAAAATGATCAGAGTACTCAAATTTTACTTTCTCAAGTGCATAGTGTGCAGCCACCTTACCCGGAGCATCATTTCTGTGAAAACTCTTGTCACCAAAATGGAAGATTTCCAAATCTTTCACAAAATCTGGTTCGCCTTTAACTTTGTAAAATTTATAACTGCCAACATAG
The DNA here is from genome assembly GCA_001517045.1 of Pseudotsuga menziesii. Classification (NCBI taxonomy): domain Eukaryota; kingdom Viridiplantae; phylum Streptophyta; class Pinopsida; order Pinales; family Pinaceae; genus Pseudotsuga; species Pseudotsuga menziesii. Next base: position 21,386 of record LPNX010364631.1, on the reverse strand, counting down.
AAAGGTAGTGGTGGGAAAACCACCTTCTTCATATCAAAAAGAAAACTCCCGAAACCATCCAAAAAGAGGTGTCATATTGCTTCTTTATGCACAATATAATCAGTGGCATATTTCAGAAATAGTGAAGGGGCTTTGGTTCCTCCATACATCCTCAAGTAGGTGCGATCTTTAGAAAAGAAATAATCTCCATATTCCATTATAGTGTCCCTAGCACCCTCAAACATGCATTTACATTCTTCAAGGAAAATCGCCCGATAAAGTGGTATTAGTAATTCTTCACATATGAGCTTGTATGAGCTATGATATTTGTGAGCCCATAACAATTGGTATGCAGAGTAAATAGGTGCTTTTCACTCCTTCCAACTGTAGTTTAGCTTCTCAAAATGGATGTAGGCATAGTATACAGTCAATTAAAAATGATCCCATGTAGAACTCATACTTTTGCCGGAGCAAACCTTCCTGTGCCGCAATTATACAGGAGGACAAACTATTTGCCACTATATCACACCAGTTGAAAATTGTACCTTCCATGGTCACATGGTACATCAATGGTATCCAACCAATCTTATAAAATCTTCCATAATCCCTACTAAAAATACTGTTAATCATCAATGCTAAGAAGTCTATATCGAGTACGTAGACTGGCAGTTTCATATTCCCCAGATGCCCTTTGTCGGAATGACTTCCCTTCTGTCATCATCATTCTTGCGCATCCAACATAATCAATAGTCAAGCTGTTTATCCAATCAGTTGTCATACTGACTTCTAAGACTGGTAAGCTATAGGATTCGGCTATGAATGCAGGGGTAAAAGAAATGAAACCTTTGTCCTCCACATTATACATGATCATCCCTTTCGCATCATCCTTAGACAAAATCCATCCAACCACCTCGGAGCAAGGAAACATCTCTAGTCGTGTGGATACTTTTGTAATTTCTGATCTCAATATGTTGTTAAACAAGGGTAAATCTTCGAAGCCTACATCTAGAACCTTCTGATCCTGGAGCATATGATATATCTTCCCCCACTTGAATTATGGCTCAGCTCGGGTGATTGATTTTGTATCTTCATAGATTATTTCAACCCTAGGTATGAATTCTAGGTCTGACTCTTCCCCAGTCACCTTGGATTTCTTCTTACCTTTCTTAGGCATAGTGTTGGATGCAGGCTGAGGCTGTGGAAAAACACACAAAACATGTCTCAGCACCATTAGGATTATAAACCACATATATTCATGCACACAAGAAAATAAAGAAATACTGTAAAACTAGAAAGACATATAAGAAAGTCATCATTTTCTTCTAACAAATCATTTTATTTTTTTAGAACAAGCTTGGCCATTATTTTACCATATCACCCTTAGCCATGAGAAAACAACTCTGCATGTAAACTTTGCACACCTCTAAAACCCAAACCTAATGTAAGGTCAAAACCGGGCGAAAATCCCTAGTTTGCATGCAAGTTGTGTTTGAGGCATCGAAAGCTTAAACCTTATCGTTCCTAAGCACATTCCAAGGTATTGACCAAGACAACCTTCAAACCCTATGCACGAACTTTCTAGGAGATCTATGACCCACAAAACCAAGCATAGGAACGTGGTGGTGCCAATCCGCCGACCACTAGGGCCAACCTCTTCTATCTAAAACCCTAGGTTACGAAACTAGAGGAAAAAATGCTTTCAGATCCCTATGACTTCAACAACCTCTATCGCCCCAAATAGATAATAACCAGTAAAGATAAAGCCGGCGAAAAACTTGGGCCATCTTGGCCTCATTATTGCACAACCAGAGACCTAAGCCAACCATGATTGAACGGAAACGGCAGGAACAAGCCGGGAGTAGGTAAAAAATGAAGCCAAGACTTGAGAAAGCTAGGTCAACAAATAGACAGATGGGCAAAAATCATGCTAAAGACAAAACAAAAGGCTGAGGAGAAGGATTTTAAACCCAACGACAAACGCAAAAACCCTATTTTTTCAAAACGAAACCTAAACGCAAAGAAACAATGGAAAACACCATTCAACCCATTAAACAAAACACGACAGGATAGTATCCTACCTGACAAGGATAGTTCAATGGTTGGTTGAAAAAACTTGACGCCAACTGCTATGAACACTCCAAGTGGCAATCTCTAGTAGCCGCACACTCAGAATGGTAGTTTCTGCACAGTCTTCAACAACCCATAACGCCCAATAAAACCGTAATCGATCCAAAAAACCCCAATGGTTATATATAGAAAAGATAAGGGAAACAATTAACATGGGCAATAAAGTCACACGCGCTAGGTAGAATGTCGTTTTGGCACCCATTCCTAAGAACTCATCGGCGAAAAACTGCATCGGCTAGGGCAAGAGGAAAATATCCGACTGTGTCGGTTCTAAAAACAAAAGCTTGACACAACTATCAGCATTCTCCATGAGAGATTAACTGCCAATGTTTTTACATGACCCTCTTGATGTTACAGCGCAAGAAAACGATCGGTAGAAAAATCTTACACTATCCGACATCATCGGTACCAAACGAAAAAGATATCTGCGGCTATCGGCCCTTCCAAGCTAAAACAAACTAACGGAGAATGCCGGATATAAAGACAAGAATTTGCCGATAGTGTCGGCTGGAACGCAAAATTATTTTCGACAAAGGTTAAAAACACCGCAACGTAAAATCGCAACCTCGGTTGGAAAGCCATCGGATGAAAGTTCAAACATTATCCATTGTGTCGGCAGAAAGACAAAAACTTTTCTGACGCATCAGGCCAAAAGCATCATAAAACAAACTGGAACGCGTCGGGTCAAAAGGCACAATCCTTCCACTATGTTGGCGAAAACATGCGAATTTTTACGACACATCGGGTCAAAAGTTTTCTTACTTAGTGCGAAAAAACAAAATTTCTTGAGCTTACTTAGGGTGAAACCAAGCCGTGAACAATAGTTTTCGAAGGGAAAAAAGGTCTAAGTAAAACCAAAAGCTAAGAAATTAAAGGGGGGCCCTAAAACATGGAAATTTTTTGTGGTAGTGGTTGTAGCAACAACAAAACCTTGAAAACAACTACTGTAAACAAATTTAAGCATAGAGATAAGTTACTAGGTCATACTCACCTATTAAAGCAAATTGTCCGCATGGTGGAAGTATTGGTAGGCTCGTTGGAGCTCCAGTATGGAAGGAAAACCATTGAGGAAGACTTAGGGATCTAGGTTACCTCAAAAAGAAGTAGAACAATGCCATTAACGCAGTGGATTCAGAGCAAGAACTACATAGAGCCAAGCTTCGGCCCTCACTAGCCTTCGACCAAACAACACCACCAAAATGAGGGCTCAGACAAAATAAAACCCTTTTAAAAACCTTATTAAACCATGAAGATCTCACCATCCAGGTGTAAGGTTGATATCAATTCTCGTGTCACCTTAAATCCTGGTTGCGCTTTCAACTCGTAGCCAGGATAGATATTTAAATCAACCAAGTACCTTAATAATTCAAAGACAAAACTTTATTAAAAATTTATCCTTTCCTTTTGAGATTATAACCTTTTTCAAGAACATTTGTGGTGATAGTACTGGCATGTAATTCCCTCGTGGTTTCTGCCAAGGTCCACACCCTTCACACTATAACCATAGTGCTTTATAATTCTAGGATCACCAATTTAACATGGTATTCTGACCATCGAAATATTATTACAACCATAGCATATTGCTATGCTTTAAAAACATCAAAATACATTGCAAGCATCGTATTGCTTCATACCTTGTAATCTTTAATACTTGTAATAATTGAAAAACCTTAGGGTATGGTACATACACCATGAACATTAAGGACCATAAAGAAGGTGCATTTAGGCCAAAACATGTAGTATCGTACCAACATAAAGTAGTAAACCCTGGATTTTTATTTATAACAAGAGGTCACCGTATGGAGGAAACCATATGCTTTACAAACCCTAATCTTCTCACGCTTAAGGGTGGGGATTACACACCATAGTATAAACTATGGTAAGGCCAAGGCCTTAAAAAATATAATGCAATTTACAAGATGCGGTCAAGACCATGGATAGTCTCCCACGCCTTAGGCTAGTTTCAGCCTACTATAAATATAAAACAATAAAGAACATGTATAAACAAAATACATCACCTGCGTATACATGGTTGGAGGCTCCGGAAGGAGCTAACCATTGTAATCATCAGCAGAACCTGTTGTAACCAACAGGACAAAGATATTAAAAATAGCAGAAGTAAAACAGAGAAACCTACTAAGTAGAGAAGTAATGCATGCAAAAAATAATTATTGACGACTTTTAGGTGTGTTACATAATGGTATCAGAGCACAGTTATAGCACTAGGCCCGAATTAGCTCAACATATAAATTGATAAAGAAACCAGAAAACTAATGTTTATTTTATTTCATGGTTTAAATTCTCTTACAAAACAAAAAGAGAAGGATAACTGTCTTTTGTAGAAAAAATGGCAGATGTAGAGATGTCTGCAGAGGAAGAACGTCACCCAGAAAATCCTTTAAATCATGAAGAGGGAAATTTAAAAGATGGGGACATTTGGGTAGAATTAAACGACGATCGAGATAATAAATCTAAACTGAAAAGAACCGTGAAATAACTTAGTTCAGAGTTAAGAAAATTTAAAGAAGATAACGAACGAATTCTAAAAGCTCAGGAAGAATTAAATGCTATTATGTTAGCTAAGATACATAACAATGAAAAAGAAAAAAATAAGGAATCTGAACAAGAAATACCTAAAAGTCTACCTTACAAAATTAAGCTGGAATTTTCCAGCCATAAACCTGAAACGTCCAGTGAAGAGTCAGTTAAACATCACAGAAAACAACAAGAGTCGAGCAAAAGTAGTGATGATAACAAAAGGAAAAATAAATACAGACCATATGAGGAAATATTTAGGGAGTTTAAGAAAATTAAACCACCAATGTTTAATGGGGAAATTGAGAAGGGTGAAGAGGCGAAAGCCTGGCTATCCGGAATGAAAAAGTATTTCCAAATATACAACTACTCTTATGAATTAAAGGCTAAAATGGCCATCTATAATCTTTCTGGGAAGGAATATATATGGTGGCATGATATAAAGAAGGTTAAGGGGATAAAATAAATATATGAAACTTGGAAAACATTTAAGAATCTTTTTAAAACAAAGTACTTATCAAAACAATATTATGAAGAAAATGCCCAAGAATTTTATGAATTAAGGCTAGGAGCCATGACTATGAAGGAACTCTGCAGTAAGTTTCTAAGCCTACTTCGTTACGTTCCTTACATAATTGATGAAAACTCCAAAATAAAACGGTTTCTTAGTTTTTTTCCTATCATGTTCAAAGAACGGATTGAGTATGAAAATTCAAAGATGCTAGAGGAAGCGATGAGAAAATCAAACTTATGTTACGACCAAAACAAAAATAAAAGGGAAAATATACCAACTTGGAAGAATAAAAGGCCAAATAATTTTGATCCAAGAAAGAAGCAGAATAAGTTCCACAAAAATACAAGGAATAATTATAGGGGGTATCAGGGTAATAACTACAAAATGTTTAAACTACATAATTATGCAGTAAAGGAACCTCCTATTGTTCTTAAAAAGAACCCAACACAAAAAGAACCCTTCAATGTTGGGAGTGTAGAGGGCCACACTACTTTAAAGACTGCCTAGTAAGAAAAAATAATTTTAATGTTCATTCTATCCAAGATGCAGTGACAGTTGGGTACATGGCAAGGAGCATGCCTAGAATTTGCGCTGCATTGGAAAACCGACAAGATGATCACGAGAATTCTATTTGAAATTGAAGGTATGATAAACAATCAACCTATTTCTTTTTTAATTGATCCAGGTGCAAGCCTGAGTTATATATCACCTAGAATAGTTGAATTATGTAAATTAGTACCGAAAAAGTTTGATAAGTCATGGCTAGTTCAATTAGCCACTGGTACAAAGCGTAAAGTTACTAGTCTTGTTAAGAATTGTAAATTGATGATGAATGATTTCATTATGCATGCTGATTTAAATATTCTGCCTTTACGATCCTATGATTTGTTAATAGGAATGGATTGGCTAGAAGAACATAAAGTGGTGTTAAATTGTTTTGACAAAACCTTTACATGTACTAACTATTAAATTGAGCACATAGATCTATGGACAAACACACAACTCACAAGACAGATCACACAATTTACTCAGCAATTGAAGAATGAAATAGTGCAAAAATGGCTTGCTACTGTGAATGCTTTCACTAATAAAAAAAAGTAATTAGATAATAATTACAATGAAGTACAATGGTTGAATAGCCATAAGCAATTCAAATCCATGAGTAAATTCGAATTGATTACGCTCTACTCGACTGTAGGTAACTAAGACCTTGTCTAAATCATTATCAGAGGACTAAATGGTTAACTGACCTTGTCTAAACCATCACCAGAGTTCATCAGAGTTCTAAAACACAACTCAAGTGTTACATTTAGTGTTGACTAAGGATAACTGACTGTGGTAGGTGAGAAATGCGCCCCTCTTGCATGCAACCATGAAAACCTAGTGCTAATCGAATGTAGAGGACTAGAACTGAATGTAACTGACTCCTAACTTAGCTTGGCTAGTCACCAACTCAACTCAACTGACCTTGGTTGGTTTTGACACTCCCAGTGGCTCCTAAATTATAGGGATTGGTCTAGGAGGCTCCTAAACTGATGCATGCTAGTGTAATCAGTGGCAGTAGGCATCAATTAGTGTTCCCCACACTTTAGTAACTGAAACATGTGCCCCAATTAGGCAAAGTGGACCCAATGGTGCTAGTGACTAAAAATAGACTGGATGGACTCTTGATTTAGACATGACTCCTAATTTAAACATATGAGCAAATTGGAAAAGGGAGGATTAATAATCCTAATAGCCCCCCTGAATGCTAACTTGGACAATCTGTGGGCCTTGGTAACTAAGACCATAGGTCACCCATTACATAAAGTAAAATAAAGTAACTGCTTAATACAAGGAGCTGGGGAAAAAACCAAATTGGAAAAATCCTCCCCTCTATCTAAGCAGGTAGAATCAGGTCTCAAGTTTGAAAAAATTGAAAATATGTTGTTGAAATCTTCATCTCTGTGAGGTAGCGAAGCAGCATGCATGGTGTGTTGTGCACAGGTATTCTAGGGCCTGGCATGTAGACTTCTCCTTCTTCTCCAAAAATGATGATGGAAGGAAGGGGGAATGTAACCTTTGTCTCTTGCTGGATGAAGAGGTGTATGATCATATACATTATTTTGAATGCAGTGAGACTGAGCCCTTGCCATATAGCATCTTATAGGGAGTCTATTGCATCTATCTAAAGGAGGTAATATTGCATGGCATAGCACAAGGGTCTTTCCTTTCTGAGTGTCAGGTGGGTTTCCAGTCATCTTCCTAGCTTCCAGTTTGGAAGTAGGGACTGAATCTAGCTCTGAATCACCCTAAATCTCAATCTCATAAACTGATAAAGATGGATCTGCAATACTAGTAGAAGCTGCAAAAGAAGCATATGCAATGATTTTACCTTCCCTTGCAAGTGGCTGCTGAGAGTGCATTGGTTCTGAAGGAGGCATTAAATGTGAGAACTCATATGCTTTTGAGGAATTATTTGCAACACCCTTTGCTATGACGTTCCCAGTAGATATATCTGTGATCTCCACTGAGTTAGGACCAAATATCACTCACTTTGGAGATCCATTATGGGTCATCTGGTAGACAGATAATAGGTTTGAAGCTAGGGAGGGAACAAATAGCACATCTTTGAACCTTCCATGTTCAAGCTTGACATAGCCCTTCCCTTTTGTTTGGACTTTACTGTTATTGCCCATTTGAATACTAGGACCATTAAAGGACTGAAAACAAGAAAATGATTCTCTGGATGCAACCATATGATTGGATGCTCCAGAATCAATGAGGAAGACAGGAGCTGATGAGTAGCTAGCCTTCAGTGCATGGCCTTTGATTTAATATTCTTCATCTTCTTCTTCTTCAGAGTCATCCTTCCTTGTGCAAGTAGGTGCATAAATGTTATGTTTCTTCAAAAGAAGATCCATTTCATCAAGTTGTCTTCTCAGACAAGAGTTTTATGAATGAAATCCCCTTCCACAGTAAGAGTAGAGGACCTTGCCTTTTCCATTCTTTTTTCTTCTCTTCGAACCTGAAGGCTCCTTTAACTGCTCTTTCTTCACATGAGACTCATCTCTTTGCTTCCCTTTGGCATTTGCTACCTTATCTCCTCTTGCAACCAGAGCTTGATCTTTGGAAGATCGAATGATCCCCATTTGGATCAATTTATCATTCTCAGAAGTGAGAGATTGGATGAAGGCATCAAGAGTGGGAATCTTCCAATTTGGAGTAGTGAGCCTTACTATTTGGAAGGTTGATACAAAGACTAAGTAATCTGCATTGAGCTTTGTGAGAATGGAAATGATGAGGTGATCTTCATCCTTCTCCACTTTGCCTTGCTTCAACTGATATATCAGGTTCTTGAACTTTGTGAAGAATTCATTCAGTGATTCAAAGTTAGATGGATTAAGAGTGATCAAATCATTTTCTAGATGATGGACCCTCATCTCATCCTGCTTATCAAATAAGGAGGAAATCTTGTCTCAAATCTCCTTGGGAGTATTCAATCCTTGGATCTGGAATCAAAGATCTCGAGAGATTGAGGAGAATAAGTATCCGTGAGCTTCATCAAGCCTGTTCTAGTACTTTTCTTTGTCATGATTCAAAACTGGCACTGCCTCTATTTCTTATGTGAGTCTGAAGAGCTTCTTGATGTGGAGCAGTACACCCATGTCATCCTTCTAGTGGTGATAGTTGAAGGGAGTGAGAGGCTCTACTAGATGAACCATTTTGAATGCAGTAAGAAGGACTGAGCTGCTGTAGCAAATGTAGTGAGAAGAAAGGGATGCTTGTAGAGAATGCTGTGAGAAGAGTTGATAACCTATAACACAATCAAACATACAAAGTAAGGCCAACAGTCTACACTTTTGGAATTTCCTTCACACCCAGCATAATTGATCAAGCAATCTTGATCAACAATTTCCTAACTTGGGATATTAAGTGGTAAATTCTCCGCTTCTGGTGCAGTACTGGAAGGAGTAATTTTTCTCAAAAAAATGATCCAGCTAGAGATCTGAGGAGGAGAGGTGTCTTTTCCACCGAGGCTTTGATACCATATTAAATTGAGCACGTAGATCTATGGACAAACACACAACTCACAATATAGATCACATAATTTACTCAGCAATTGAAGAAGGAAATGGTGCAAAAATGGCTTGCAGCTGTGAATGCTTTCATTAATAAAAAAAGTAATTAGATAATAATTACAATGAATTACAATGGCTAAATAGCCATAAGCAATTAAAATCCACATGAGGAAATTCGAATTGATTACACTCTACTTGACTGTAGGTAACTAATACCTTGTCTAAATCATTATCGAAGGACTCAATGGTTAACTAACCTTGTCTAAACCATCACCGGAGTTCATCGGAGTTCTAAAACACAACTCAATTGTTACATTCAGTGTTGACTAAGGCTAACTGACTGTGGTAGGTGAGAAATGTGCCCCTCCTGCATGCAGCCATGAAAACCTAGCGCTAACTGAATGTAGAGGAATAGAACTGAATGTAACTGACTCCTAACTTAGCTTGACTAGTCACCAACTCAACTCGACTGACCTTGGTTGGTTTCGGCACACCTAGTGGCTCCTAAATTGTAGGGATTGGTATAGGAGGATCCTAAACTGATGCATTCAAGTGCAATCAGTGGCAGTAGGCCTCAATTAGTGTTCCCCACATTTTAGTAACTGAAACATGTGCCCCAATTAGTCCAAGTGGACCCAATGGTGCTAGTCACTAAAAATAGACTGGATGGACTCCCGATTTAGAAATGACTCCTGATTTAGAAATATGACCAAATTGAACAAGGGAGGATTAATAATCCCAATACTAACGATAATGGAAACAATATAAAAGTAAAATGGATCCCTAGGAAGGTTACAATCAAAGAAATATCTGCTTTACAAATGAAAAGATTAGTAAGAAAAGGATGTAAAGTGTGTGATTTCTATATAATGAATGATAATGAAAACGACAATAAACTTAAACTAGAAGACATACCAGTCTTGAAGGAGTTTGAAGACATATTTATGAAAGAATCCCTTGGACTTCATCCGAAAAGAGACATTGACTTCACAATCGATCTAATACCCGGAGTGGTACGAGCATCGAAGGCTCCTTACCGAATGAACATAATAGAACTTACAGAGTTGAAATCACAACTACAAGAATTAATTGATAAAAAGTACATTCAACCTAGTGTCTCTCCTTGGGGAGAATCGATCTTGTTTGTGGAAAAGAAGGACAAAACCTTAAGATAATGTATAGACTACTGACAGTTAAATAAAATGACCATTAAGAACCATTACCCACTACCCTGGATAGATGATATATTCGATCAATTCCATGGAGAAATTATCTTTTCAAATATAGACTTAAGTTCTGGTTATCATCAAGTACGAATTAAAGATGAGGATATCTTTAAAACGACATTCAGGACTCGTTATGGTCACTACGAGTTTGTCGTGATGCCTTTTGGGTTGACAAACACACCTATTGCATTCATGTGTATAATGAACATAATCCTAAGTAACTACCTAGATAAGTTTGTGGTTGTCTTCATCGAAGACATACTAATCTACTCTAAGAACGAACACGAACATAAATAACATTTAAAGATAATTCTACAAGTACTAAGAGAACAACAACTTTACGCAAAGTTAAGTAAATGTGATTTCTTTAAAGATAAGATTCAATACCTTGGGCACGTAGTGTACAAGGATGGAACCTCTGTTGATCCTGACAAAATCAAATCCGTCACCGAATGGACGGTTCCTAAAAGTGTAGTTGACATCATATCATTTATGGGGATTATTGGATACTACCAGAAGGTCATTGAAGGCTTTTCCAAGATTGCCTACCCCATAACTTCATTGCAGAAAAAAAGGTAAAATTTTTTGAATGGATGAGAAAATGCATGGAAATATTTAACAAACTAAAACACCTATTAACTACCACCCCGGTCCTAAAGATCGTTGATCCATTCAAGGCTTTCGTCGTATGTACCGATACTTGCAAGGATGGTTTAGGTGGAGTTTTATTACAAGACAACTATGTTGTGGCATACGAATCTAGGAAATTAAAAGAACATGAGAAAAACTATTCGACACACAATTTAGAACTTGTTGCCATAATTCATGCCTTAAAAATGTGGAAAAATTACGTAATTGGAAGGAAATTCCTGTTTATGTTCGATAACAAAAGTCTTGAATATTTATTTGATCAACAAAATTTGAATGCGAGACAGACAAGATGGTTGTCCTTCTTAAGTGAATATGATTTTGAAATCAAACACATTAAAGGAAAAGAAAACAAAGTGGCAGACGCTCTAAGTCGTCAGGCAAATTTACTGTTTGTAAGCAACATCTATGAAACTGATCTGGAAATTCAGATCCTAAGCACTGAAAATTCCGATAGAGAATATCATATTTTAAAAGAAAAGACTGCTAAAAATGAACAAAATAACATAAAATTAGATTTCATCCTAAATAAACAACGATTGTTGCTGCATAAAAACAGGTTGTATATACCAAAAATAACAGAAATTAAAATTATAGTTATGAATGAACTCCATAAACAACCGTATTCAGGGCATTCTGGATACTAGAAAATGATCACCATGATCATAAAGGATTTCTTCTGGCCAAACATGAAGAAAGAAGTGGAAGAATACTTAGCTCGTTGTCTTGAATGTTAGCAAGTTAAGGTAGAACATCAACATCCAACAGGATTGTTGCAACCACTACCCATTCTAGAATGGAAGTGGGAAACAATTAGTATGGATTTTATAACAGGCCTACCAAAGATATTCCGACAACATGATTCAATCATGGTCATAGTCTACAAATTAAGTAAGGATGCTCATTTTATTCTTGTTAAATCTACCTATACAGCTGTTAACATTGTAGATATTTTCATGAAAGAGATATTCAGGTTACATAGTGTACCAAAAGTAATAGTCTCATATAGAGACACAAAATTTACATGTAACTTCTAGAAAGCTTTGTTTAAAGGTTTAGGAACATAGTTGAATTCTAGTACTGCATATCATCCACAAACGGATGGGTATACTGAAAGGGTAAATCAAGCCTTAGAGGGCATGTTAAGGATGTATGTCATGGACAAACCAAGTAAGTGGGAAGACTACCTACACTTAGTAGAATGTGCATATAATAATATTTTTTCAAGTTTCTGCAGGTATGAGTCATTTTGAAATATTATATGGATACAAGTGTAATACTCCAATTCCATGGAGCATTCCAGTTGATAGATTATGTTAGGACCTGATTTTTTAAAAGATATGGAACTAACCGTGAAATAGGTACAACAAAACTTGAAGGTTGCCCAAGACATGCAAAAATTTTGTGTTGATTTAAAAATAACTCCTAGAGAGTTCCAGGTGGGTGATCATGTGTATATAAAGGTAAATCCCAAGAAAATATCCTTGAGACTGGGAAAGTATTCAAAATTGGCACCCAGGTATTGCGGGCCATTTGAAATTTTAGCTAAAGCAGGGTCGGTTGCATACCAATTAACCCTACCAACCAATATTAAAGTGCATATTGTGTTTCACGTTTCTATATTAAAGAGATATGTTCATGAAGTTTCTCATGTAATTGATTGGAATGTAATCCAAGTGGAACCCGAAGGAGAGTTCCAAGTGGGATCAGAGGACATTCTCGAGAGGAGATATTTTTTACTCCTGGACCGCACCATTGGACAAGTCATGGTGCAATGGAAGAACCTTAGTCCAGAAGAAGCTACTTGGGAGCTGGAAAGTAATATGCAGGAGGCATATCCAGACTTATTCCAAGAGGATGAAATGGAAGAATAAAACATAAATTTATAACACCGAGGACAATGTTATCCTTCAAGGGGAGGTGTGTGTAATACCCCCTGAATTAATAATTTATTATTAATTATGTTGGAAAAATACTTTAACTATTATTTTATTATTTTTGACAGAAAAGTCAAGAATAAAACATTTTTTGATAAAAAAAATTATTTAATAAAATATGTTGAAGGGGGACAAAAGTGGATATAGCTATTAAAGAGTGTTTGCTAAACCACAAGAGGAAAAGACATGTGGCAGAATCCACTGAGTGAGAACTCAAGATGCAGGAAGCATCATCCCCAAAAATCAGGTCACAACTCATAGTTGAGTGCTAAAGAGTAGGAGGTTCATAAATGATCAAGTCCTAGGAAAAATACTATACATTAGTGTTGAGGTATTTGTAACTTCGGAATGTATTCACTTGTATATCTTATGTATTGTACCCCGATGTTTATTCCATGNGTCATGCCCCGATGTTCCTATCGAGAGATTCAATAATGTAAACAAGTCATGTAAAGTCATTGTGGGTAACCCTCCTATTGATCAAGGGTTAAAGTCCCCACAGTTGCAGGGCCCTAGGGTTATTAGACTCTCCTAGAGAAGTCAGCCCTAGGTGAGTTAATGTAAGTTGAGTCATTAGTACCCCAGTTGTGGTTACTCGAGCCTACGCAACTGAGTTAGGATTACTCAAGCCTACATAACAGAGTTAAAGGTTAAGTGAACGAAAGAATATAAATAGAGAGTGAGACTCTCTATTTATCACACACACACACTCACTCACTAGGGCGCATGAATGAGAGAGAATAAGTTGGGGTCAGAGAGAGAGACTACTGTTGTTGAGAGATCATCTTACTGTTTTGGGTTTTACTTTTGGTGTTGATTCTATCTCTGAGGAAGTTGCGAGTTTTCTCCTTTATGGTTTCCTCGAGGAAAATCTTTGTGTCTATTGTCTCTTGTGTTTGATTGTTGTTCTTGTTATTCTCTTAGTTAAATATCCTAAGATAATGCTAGCTTGAATGATAAAAATCTAACATGGTATCAGAGCTAACCTGAGAAGAAGACATTGTGCAGCTGCAAAAGCTAGGGCTTCTTACTTTTTGGGTCTTTCTCCACAATCCATCAGCAAAAGTATGATAGGATGAATCTCCATTGAAGGGTGCATCTTTCTGTTGAAGCGGAATTCGATTCCGAGGATTTTCAGTTTTTTGGTGCGGGAAGTTAGGGCTTTTCACAAAAGAAGAATTTTTGAGTGAGTTTGGCATAGGATTTCTCTCATCAAAATCGAATTTTAGAGACCTGGGTCGATATTTTTGGTTGGGTGAAACTATGGGAAAGTCAAACCTTAGTTTGACCCCAGGCCTGAAAAACCCTAAAATACTAAAACTGATAATTTTTGGTAGATTCACTATATCTCGAGATTGCAGAAGTCTCAGGGGCCAAAACTTTCACAAGTCAAAGATAAAATATGGATGTACACTGTTTCCAAGTTACAGCCTTATATTTTCTATATTATAGGAGATATGATTCCTCCAAGTTAGGGTTCCAACCTCTTCCAAGATTCATCCCTAAACAGGACACCTGGGCAGAATTGTTATATCTCGGGTTACGAACGTCCAAATGAAATTTCTCAAGATGTTCCAAAAAGGGCACAAAATGTACTTTTTGTGGTCAAAGTTTTAGACCCAGAATATGAAATAGTGACATGTGGACAGGCGAGGATACCTCAGTACACAATTGCAGACACAGAGGAGCAGTACTTTCACAGATACTTTAGAAACAGTATTAGGCATTTATGCCGAAGAAATTGGTAAATTAGGGCTTCCTGTTCCGAGAGATTCCCTCCACTATTTTCAAAAAAGGAGTACATTAGAAAGCTCACCTTGAAGAGATCTATATTTCTATCCAATCAGATCTAAAAGATTCCAAGTTTTGGAAAATTAGGGTTTCTCTAACAAACCCTAGATTAGCCTGCTCCGAAACCAGGACGGACACCTCAAATCGGTAAGATATAATCTTTTTCTATTTTCATTTGAGGTTCTCATTTCAAAGTGATCTATCACATCAGCTTGATGACCAGCTTGGTGAGACTGACAACTTCCAAGCATGGAAGTATAGGATTTCACTAGTTCTTGAAGGAAATGAATTGGACCCCTACATAAGTAGAGAGGTTCCAGTTCCAGAGGGAGATGAGGCTAAAAGCCTTACACAAGAAGAGCTTGGTCAAGGCCAATAAGATCATTGCTGATTCAATCACGGATCACCTTATACCAAAAGTGTCTTCCCTAAAGACACTAAAAGAGATGTTTGATTCCTTGACCAAGCTATTTCAAGGGAAGAACATAAATCGGAAGATGACTTTGAGAAAACAGTTGAAGAATGTGAAGATCTAGAATGCAGAGACCATACAGTCATACTTTACAAGGGTCTCTCAAATCAAAGAACAAATTGAAGCAGAAGTGGAGAATACAGAAGTTGTGACAACCACCTTGAATGGCCTCCCAGGATCATGGGATTCATTCATTCAAGGAATGTGTGCCAAAAGGAAGTGATTAATTTCAGCAGACTCTGGGAAGAGCACACACAAAGCTCGACTCATAATAAGAGAAAAGAAGATGGGAGCGACTGAAGATCAAGCTCTCACCATCCAAAGAAGATCCCTCAAGCGATGAGGAATATGAAGAACTCAACTCTTGAAGAAGCTCTTATCCATCTTAGCATTTGGATAAGAAACGATGCTATTATGAATGAAGATGATGATGAAGTTGAAGGCTCAAGAAGGAGTCTACCCACGAAACAAATAAAGATAAGTATTCAATTGTCATTTCATGATATTTTTTTGTTATGCATTTGTTTATATTAAGTTGATGTATTATGCATGATAGAATGTTTACATTAATGATAGTATACTACTAATATGCATGTGATGGGTAAGTAGCTCATAGCGCTATAAAAATATTCATTACTACTTATCTAGAATGAAACCTCTTTGCTGACATATTGGATTAGTGCACAATCTCAATGTTGTCCTGGTAGAGATGGAAGGCATCTAGAAAGTTTCCATGAGATATGGATGAATGTTGTATTGGCTAAAATAGTTGCATGATCATACATTTATGCATAAGAATTTTCCACTATGAATATGCCTTATGAAATGTTTCTAACCATACAAATAATGCATTTGACTTGTAGGAAAGATCGCGCACAATCTCCTACAAGAAAAGAAGGATGAGACTTGTTCCAAAGAACAAGCGACGAAAGTTCAAGACGAAGAATAATATGACGAATACAGCGACATCATTGATGCAAAACCTTCCAGATATGAAGAAGTAGCCAAGAAGATAGGGAAGACCAATTCAAGAAAAATGATGTCTAGGATGCGGCATCGAGACCTGAAGGGAAGTCCGTAGTATCTTCCATATGGATCTACAAGATCCAACATGCAGTAGATGGAAACATTGTGGGATACAAGGTAGGATTCATAGCATGAGGCTTCTCAAGGAAAGAAGGCATAGACTACGAAGAGACATTTGCAGCCAGTGGGAGTTGAGGCACATGATAGGAAGAATCATGTGTGGAAATGAAGGAAGGCCTTGTACGAGCTTAGAAGACACCCATGGGATAATACATACATGAGGAGCTTGATGAAGATATGAACCTTTGCTACAAGGTTGAAGATGAAAATCTATAGAGGATGACAAGCTCACAGATGGGTGTGATAAGAACTTTTGAAAAAGTTCAAGATAGAGGATCTTGGTATCCAGTGATCCTAGATGGATACATAGAATATTAGTAGCAAAGGAAGCTACTTGTCACTCTGATACAGAATGTTTCAGTGCATAGAGGGAGAATGATGCTCCGCTTCAGAGGGATTGAGTACAGAAGATCCTGAGGTTCGACATGGTACAACAGGATGGACAACTTACTAATGATTCTAGGTTTTACTGAGAGTAAAGCAGATTCCAGCCTTTTCTTCAAGGTTGAAGGTGGAAAACTAGTGATGCTCCTGTTATATGTCGATGACTTGTTCCTGACAGAAAAGAGGAACTCAGAAGGAGACTTGCCACCGAGTTCGAGATGAAGGAATTGGGGATGATGCATTACTTCTAGGAATGGTGGTGTGGCAGAATGCAGATGGAATCTCCCTCGGACAAGGAAGTATGTGGCAGAGATCCTAAAGAGATTCGGAATGATGGACTGCAAGGCCATGACTACACCTACGGCATCGAACCTGAAGCTATTGAGTGTTTCTTCATCAGAGTTGGTTGATGCCATGATGTATCATCTGATGATTTGTTCCTTGATGTACCTAACAAATACAAGATCATATATTTGCTTTGCTGTGAACACATTGAGACATGTTCACTTGATTGCTGCAAAGCATATTCTGAGGTACCTAAAGGGTACAGTTGATTATGGGCTCAAGTATAAGGCTGATCAGAAGATTAACCTGGAAGGTTATGTTGATTCAGATTGGGCAGGCAGTGCCATCGATTGAAAGAGCACTTCAGGGTGTTTCTTCAATATGGGATCAGGTGTGATCTCTTGGTTTAGCAGGAAACAGTCTTGCGTGGCACTGAGTACAGCTGAAGCAGAGTATGTCGTAGCTTGTTTAGCTAGTTGTGAGGAAGTATGGCTAAGGAAGCTACTGTCTGATTTATTTGATCTCCAACTGGATGCTACTTGTATATATTGCAACAACCAGAGTTGTGTGAAGTTGTCAGAGAACCCAGTGTTCCATGAAAAGTCGAAGCATATCAAGATCAAATATCACTATATCAGGGATATGGTGCAGAGAGGAGCAGTGAAGCTCCAGTATGTTGTGACAGACGAACAGATAGCTGATGTGTTGAATCCATTGGCCAGAGTGAAGTTTGACTACTTCAGAGAGAAGCTTGGTGTTCTCCAGATCGAGGTTCCCTCCAAGGGGAAGTGATGAGTCCATGAGCCATTCTGACATGGTGAGAGGATTGGTTCCTTCCTTGGTTAGATGTAAGGGTTGAGCCATTCTGTCATGGTGAGACAATTGGTTCCTTCCATGGTTAGATGTGAGTGCTGAGCCATTATGAGGTGACTATGAGATGTGTTCTCACATGATTAGATATAAGCATTGAATGCCATTCTCTGAATGGAGGCACCTAGTCAGTTACCAGGAATACTTAGCCTAGAGCTGAGGGCCATTCTGATATGATTGAGGGATGTGTTCCCATGGGATCAGATATAAGTGTTGAAGGCCATTCTCTGGGAGAATGGAGGCACCTGGTCAGTTACTAGGAATCCTCATCCTAGGGCTGAGAGCCATTCTAATGTGACTGTGGGATTGGTTCCCACATGATAAGATGTAAGTGTAGATCCATTCTGATGTGACTATGGTATTGGTTCCCACATGATCAGATATAAGTTCAAAGCCTTCCCTGGATGCTAGATGGTGTGTCCTATCATGCCGACAGATGTAAGTGCAGAGCCTTTCTTTAAATGGTAGATGGTGTGTCCTGCCATGCCAATAGATATAAGTGTTGAACCCTTCCTTGGATAGTAGATGATGTGTCCTACTATGCCAGAGGATATAAGTGTTGTGCCTTTCCTTGGATAGTAGATGGTGTATCTTGCTATTCCAGAGGATATAAGTGTTGTGTCTTTCCTTGGATAGTAGATGGTGTGTCCTACTATGCCAGAGGATATAAGTGTCATGCCTTTCTATGGATAGTATATAGTGTATCTTGCTATGCCAGTAGATGTAAGTGCTGAGCCTTTCCATGGATGATAGATGATGTGTCCTATCATGCTAGTGGATGTGAGTGCTGGGCCTCTCTGACATATATGACTGGATTGGTTCATCTCATAGTCAGATGTGAGTGTTGGGCATGCCTTTCTGACATGGTGTTGTATGTGTTCCTCTCATGGTTAGATGTAAGTGCTGGGTGGGCCATTCTGACTTAGGGTTAGATATAAGCGCTGAAGAAGACCTACATGGAGGCTAGGCCTACAACCAGCATGAAAAAGGGTCGGCTCTATAGAACTTCCTATGACAAGAAGAATCAAGAGATAGCACCAGTGGTGATGACCCAGTGATGATCCAGATCCAATGATAATGATCCAGTAGTGATGATCCAGATCCAGTAATGATTATCTAGATCAAGTGATGATCCAGATCCAGTGGTGATGATCCATATCAAGTGATGATCTAGATCCATATGAAGATGAAGAGAACTCAATGATGATTCAGATGATACAAAGAAGAAGACTTGTGCTGATAAATTGTGTCGAGAGAATACCTTCCTATTTAAGAGGGAGTGTTGAGGTATTTGTAACTTCAAAATGTATTCACTTGTATATCTTATGTATTGTACCCTGATGTTTATTCCGGGAAGTGTCTATAATGTATTTGATTCATGTCATGCCCCGATGTTCCTATCGAGAGATTCAATAATGTAAACAAGTCATGTAAAGTCATTGTGGGAAACCCTCCTATTGATCAAGGGTTAAAGTCCCCGCAGTTGTGGGGCCCTAGGTTTATTAGACTCTCCTAGAGAAGTCGGCCCTAGGTGAGTTAATGTAAGTTGGGTCATTAGTACCCCAGTTGTGGTTACTCAAGCCTACATAAATGAGTTAGGATTACTCGATCCTACATAACAGAGTTAAAGGTTAAGTGAACGAAAGAATATAAATAGAGAGTGAGACTCTCTATTTATCACACACACACACTCACTCACTGGAGTGCATGAGTGAGAGAGAAGAAGTTGGGATTAGAGAGAGAGACTACTACTGTCAAGAGATCATCTTACTGTTTTGGGTTTTACTTTTGGTGTTGATTCTATCTTTGAGGAAGTTGCAGGGTTTTCTCCTTTATGGTTTCCCTGAGGAAAATATTTGTGTCTATTGTCTCCTGTGTTTGATTGTTGTGCTTGTTATTCTCTTAGTTAAAGATACTAAGATAATTCTAGCTTGAATGATAAAAATCTAACAATTAGTATGTCCACGAGTATCAGGTGGATAGCATTGGATGGGTATTAAATCCAAGAATGCAAGAGATGGTGCATTGAAGTATTTTTTCTCTTGTGGTTCAGTGAATAGGCTCAAGGGTTCTAGATAAATTAGCTTGTTTGCTTTGGGAGTTGGTTGGGAGGAACAACTTCTCCACTTTTTTTTTCCGAGCATTGGTGCCAGGTTTTTATCTTATGCGTCAACTAGATATATTTATATTAAATCTGAGATTGTTGTTAGTAGGAAGGATGCATCTAATCCGTGCTCTTAGGCATTTAGATGCATCGACATAGTCTCTGCATAACTTTCATGCTTAATCTATATTTGTTAAATATTGCACTTTGGGAATCAAGATTTTATCTAGATAGGATTATATTGTTAAAATTCATTCTATCCCCTTTTTCCTATGCTATCGAATTTGTAAATTATCTCTGTTTAGTTATTGAAACTATATTTATGCAGTCAAAGTACAAAATTTAGTATTTCTCTTAATAAGAAATTCTTCAGTCTTAAGAATTTGTTTATGTACAGATCGAATATGTTAAGACGGATATATTAAAATCATAATAACAATCTGTTGGATCTAAGTAGTTATTCTTTAAATATTAAATTCTTACAAAACGAACCTAAGGTATAGTTTTCCTAGAAAATGGATCTATATGGATCAAAGAACCTTTTCCATTTATCTATATAGATCATCCAATAACATTCATGCTTAATTATCCTAACTTATCAAAGTATCATAACAATCCTAAGATATAAGTTCATCTGCAATCGAATATCCACAATGGTTATCCCAGCAATTATGCAAACCAACAAGTACAAAACTGTTATCATAAGTATACATATACATAAATAATCAATTTAACTCCTATACAAATCCCTTAATCAACTTATCAAGAATATAGATATATGACTTTTCAATCATTTACAAGGAAACTAAATCAAGAAGAAGGCTATAAGCATTGCAATGGCCACTATGTCTCTCCAAGTACAGTAAAAAGAATCCTAATCGAATCTGAATCAAATCACATGTTTAAATGCTAAAGATACATTCACATGTTAAACTACACTACAGAGATCATGGGATCGAATATCTTTAAGGTAATTAATAAATTTTAAATTCCTATGATAAAACAAATAGTAGAAATTCTTTAAACAAATCTGCTCCCCAAGGACCGACATTAAAGCCTTCGTTGATGGCAGCTGAGTCTTTTAAAGACAACATATGTTTACATCACAATTAATTATAGACCCTATGGGTCGTATCAAATAATGCAACAAGCACCATAAATATAGGGTCGTAAGTCCACATCGTGGCTGCCCCAATTTACACAGAGGGGTGATTCCATGAAGATGGGTAACACTTTCTGGCCAAATTTGGCGATGAAAACCTGATTTTTTACTCATGTGCTAGATAGAAGCCCTCAAAACGCATATA
>LPNX010364629.1:3257-91683 GCA_001517045.1 Pseudotsuga menziesii | reverse complement strand
TTAATATTTATGTGGAAATGTGTTTATTTGATGTTGTTGTTGCTTTAGATGTTAAAAAAATTGAAAAAAATGTTTATTTTTGTATTTTTTAATGCAAAACAACATTTGCCGATATTTTCCGATATTTTCGTCGTTGCTGCCGATAAGTTTCATTCCGAACCCTCGGCGATATATTCGCCGACACGATATATGTAACTTTGATCTTCCCTAGTCTCTTATTGGGATAGATCATCCAGGTTTATCCTTTGCATCCATCATATACCACAGTATTTGGAGATCCGACACATTCCGAAGGGTTATTAGCACATCCACGTTTTGCTGTCGGAAGTAGCACGAAAAACACAGAAGGATTCGCTGGGACCACAAAACCCAGTCTTTCCTCCGCATGTTAGCTTACTCTTTCTCAGCAGGCCTATCCTACGGTATGCAGTGATTATCAGCCATCAGTTTGTGTTGGACACAATGTTTACACTGAGAGGGGGGTGAATCAGTGTAAAGCCAATTTTAAAACTTCTCTTAACTTCTCACAATTAACTACCAATTCATCACTGCACTATTCTACCAATTTCATAAACATCTTTCACTTCATCATTCACATATCATAAGCATTTGAATCATCAAGAACCATAACACAAAAGAACACAACACCATATAATTTTGTAATCTTTTTGTATTAGTTTTGGACCGGCTACAACCGTGAGGTAAAATCAGCACCTACTCTGAATACAGGACCCTGCCTGGTTTTCTTAGACCCTACTAAGAAAGGGTTTGAGGTATCCTAACCTCAAAAGCAAGACAAGCTTGCTTTTACAATTACAGCTCGCTGTCTAAACATATTCATCACACACACATATCACTGTCAAGTGCGCTCACTGCCACATCATCTGCTCATCAACGCTATTCATCATCATCCAATCAACTCTGCTCATCACTACTGTTGGTCATAAGTCTGCTCATCCTCTTCTTTGCTCATCATTCTTCACTGCTGCAATACTGATCATCAAGGTTCCAAGATTACCAATCGTGTCTACCTTGTCACTGGTCATGTCTTGGCTCATCATACAGTTCATCATAGTCAGTCATAAAGGTCAATATATTTTATTACAGTTCATGTGCATCATCATGATGTTCATCTGTTCACTGCTACTCATCATAAGCATCTTGTTCATCTTGTTCATCTGCTCATCACTCTTTGCAATCTTCTTATCAATACTATTGGTCAAGCTGCTCATCACTCTTTGCAATCTTCTTATCAATACTATTGGTCAAGCTGCTCATCAATCATTGCTGGTCAATCTGGTCATCGTACTGCCTTATGAACAATCCACTGTCAACTGTCCAAATCACTGTCAGTTAATCATCACTTGTCAATGCACAGACTGTCATCATCTGAACATAAAAGGTATAGGACTAGATCATCAAGGTTGTATATGAAACTTCATGGAATATTCAACAATATATCACTGTTTGCACTTCCTAAGCACTTGTCATCGCATCATCATAATTGAGGATATCATGGATCCCTCATCATCATGTCTTCATCATCTAAGTGTAGTATCAAAGCAACATCATAGTATGGAACATACCCACTGCATATACAATCAAGTGACTTCATTGTGCACAGAAGGGCATCACATATGTTCAGAATACATAATCAACGCATCATCAAGAACTTTGTCATGAGAGGAGTATGTTTAAGTCTTCACACACATCACTGTAGAAGGTTTTTACTGTGTGTACATACTGTGCATACTCATCATCATTCTTAATGCATCATCAACCAATACATCAATTGTCAACATCATACATGCATCTTTATGATTGTTCATACATTCAACATCGTAGAGTAACATGCATATAGAATGTCACTGTTTCATCACTTATACACTGCATGTTCATCATCATAGGATATACCATATCATACTTCAATATTAAAGTGTATAGATCACAAGACTGTTCTGTATGCCTTACTGTGTTCACTGTCTAATATAACTGTTTACTCATTTGATCATTAACATACCTTCATAACTGTGAAGATGCCACTATACATGCTGGTCTGCTGCCCTAGGCCTGAATTTAAGGCTGTCACAGAATTATTCATGCCCAAGCATCAAAGAAGAACTTACCATATGCTGCTGCAAAAGTCTGCTCCAACTCAGTCACTGAACCTTGGGTATAGACTATTGCTCTTCATCTTCATTGGCTGTACTGTAGTGCTGCTACAATCAAGCCTTTGCTGCCTGCTGCCTCAGTAGTTTGATAAAGGTAAAAACAACTTTATGTCTTTGTTGTCCCGAGTTTCATCTCACATAACATTCAGATGCCAAAATCAAGATCAGACCTGTAGCTGCCTGATAGCTGTTATATACCCCAAATTTCTGAGTATATAAAAAAAAAAAAAAAAAAAAAAAAAAACTAGCTTCTGTTGCTGCCCCGTAAATCTTGGATGCCTTCGACCTTTATCCGTAAGTGCTATAGATGACTGTAGAGAAGAAACTTGGGTCTGTTCAATGAAGAGTTAGACTGCTGCTAAACTTGGATTGATCTCTTCAGCTGCCACGTCTTAGGGCACACTGCTGATAATGCTTTTCTTACTGCTGCCAAATTTAGGGCATCCACAAATTCATCTTCTGCTGCTTCAACCTTCACATGTATGTTGAGATAAATGCCTGTAAAATCAAACTTTAAAACCTCCACCAAATTTGCTTGAGGGTTGAACAGTCTTCTTGTTGCTCCTGTGTTTTCCACAGTGGACTGCGGCTGCCTCAGTGTGCACTGTGATACCCGAAATTCAGAGCTAAGTCACCTTTTTTTTTGTGCACAACAAAATGAGGGCGTTGGCTGTTATTTATACACATTTCTCATAATTTTATGGAGCTGACATGTCAATTTTTTTAATTTTTAATTTAAACAAAAAATCTTTTGTTTGGTCGGCTGCCCCTACAAGATGGTGTAAATTTGCCTCGTCATCTTCAAAAATTAATATCTCATCAACCATGAGGAACCACATGACGTGCCACCTACCGTTGGAAACGGCATGACAAGGGCTATCTCCCCATGATGGGTTTATTTGCAATCTCATTATCCAATACCCTTAAAATCTTCAATTTGTTCAGGACGTCAAAGAATTTAAATTGTCAACCTTCTTACCATTAGGGTGTCATGTATTTTTATTATTTTATCCAGCACATCATCATAGGTTTGTATCAAGCCACTAGAGATTTATATGCCATGTGCAAGGTGCCATCATGGTCTTCATCAAAGAATCCCAACAGCATGACATGTGTGACCAAGGACCCCATCATCCAAAAGTAACCATATCATCTCCTTCAAGGGTTCAAGGACCATTAACCCATCAAGTGTGGGTCCAAGGGCTTCTTCAAAGCTTCTTCATCAAGTAAGAGGCTTCATGGGCTTCTTCAACCACCTCAACCACTCAAGAGGACCTCCAAGGGTCAAGATCCATCATGGCATCACCTGTGGGGTTGATAGGCCTTCTCCTAGGGTACCATGACACCATCAGGGCATGAATGACCACAGAATGGGTCATTAATGCTTCTCCAACCCATCTACGGCTTCTCCATCGTCTGCAAGGGCTTTAGGACCATCACCAGGGTCTTCAACACCATCAGCAGGGTCTTCAACATCTTCAACAAAGTGGTGGCATCAAAATTCAGTCTTGTGGGTACAGGGACCTTGTCAACTGGATACAAGGTGCTTCAAGGCACAAACCCATTCTGTAAGGGGTCTAAGGCACTGCAAGGTACAAACCCACTCTGTGAGGGGTCCAAGGCACTGCAGGTGGGACTTGGTGGCATCAATGACATCCTGTGGGGCCACTGCAAGTCCATGTTGGCATCAATGACAATTTCATCAACAGTTTGCTCACCTGGAGCAGCTATCAGCCAAACAGATCAGTTGGGGGCTTGAGCAACAGAACTGCCAATCAATTCACTAGGGCACTTAGAGGCAGCCAAACCTCCGCATGTGCCATTCAATCTCTTCGGCATCAGCAAACGAACAAGCTCAGAAAGTTTCAACCCGAACAGACCTCTCCTACAAAAACATCACCTTCAGTTTGGAGGGTGCTTATGGTATTGCGGGGCGGTAACATCAGAGGAAAATAGCATTATTAGACCACCCATCCAGATCCTTATGCATGCAGCTATCTCTAGAGTCATTATCAGCCAGAATATCAATGGTAAGTTTTAATTTCTCTCTGCAAAACCCTAACCCTAATTCAGCTATATTTTAGGGCATTTTTGCATGCACAGTTATTTTGCAAATTTGTATGAAATTGAGTGTGCAAGTCAACAGTATCATAGAACATTAGAGAATATCAGTATTTGGGATATTACAGTGGTATCAGAGCATTATCCTTGCCAGCTGTGGGCACAGAGAAAATGAATAAAACTGTACGTTGATGCATGCTTGTACATGCAAATGCATGTCAGTGATGTTGGTGAAGTGTATGCCAGAAAAAAAGTTTTTCTTTGCCAGCTTGTGAGAACATGAAGACAATGAGAAGGATCTTGACTGGAAATTTGCAGAGGTTAGCAGTACTTCAACACTTGCCTCAATATCAGGAGTATCTAGCCTTGGGTGATGAGGTATGTGCAACATTATCCTTTCAAGATTATTACACCATCAAGTTTGGGAGTCGGCCCAAGGATTTGGATGAGGATCTCCTTAAAGGCATAGTTGGGGAAGAGAAGAAAGATGAGCATGAAGTACAGGTTGTTGGTGAGCTTCATTTGGAGTTAACAGTACATGATGAGGATGTGCATGAGGAGATCGCATTAGAGCCATCCTGTGAGTCTAGCGACACAAGCACATTCACTAGTCAGACTGTGGACAAGCCGTGTGATGAGTTGGAGTTGGTACACTCTTCATCACCTACATCAGGAATCTAGACAGTTATGATAGTCGATATACATGAGGTGCAAGGCAATGAGCACAACAGTCGAGACAATGAGCAGTCACACATGGAGGTTAGGGAGAGTTTATACATGCATGAGATAGAGCTTCCAGATGATAGTCACCAAAAGAAGATTGAACGGGTTAAAGAAAACATTCTAGCGATGAAAGAGAGGACCAAGATACTTCGAGACACCATAGTACATCAAGATGTTGAGCTTACAGTTCTTCGAGTTGTATGTACCGAGTCAGCGGTCAGGCTTTGTAGTATTGAAGAGCAGTTGGATTACTTGATGGGGCAACAGAAGAAACATACTATTGCATTTCAAAGCAGTCCTTTTCAAGAGTACATAGACAAGGCTTGCAGAAGCTTGAGTCCACATTTGCATAATGGCGAATGGTTTTTACAGGTTGGCCAGGATCGAGAAATCGGGCAACAGCATATGAGCATTCCAATTGAAATCAAAAGGGCAAAATGTTAGCTTGGTAGGATTATTCCTTGTGATGGTGCTTACGGACAAGGTGCTTTTGGGGGGTCTGATGAGATAAAGGGGTGGTGTCCTATTGAGTGGGCGATTCTTGGGAAGTCATTCCTAGCATGGGGTATAGTCCCACAATAGCCTTGGGATATTTGGGATGAAAAATGTACAAGTTTGCATTGGGATCCAGGTGGGAGACCTTATGAGGGATGGATACAATGTTTACGGATGGGGTTACTTGGGAGTCTATAGGATGCTCCTTGTGTTGATACTACACAGGGTAGCGGTGGATGCATTTTGACCTCTGCAATTCTCAGATTAATTTGGGACACTGGGATTATAGTGACTGGTAGCTTAGTGATTGCTAGAGGATGCTTTCAGGAGTTCTCTTGTGATGGTACCTCGCTTACAACATGGTTAATTACTCTAGTTCTAAGAGGCTTCCATGGGATATCTTGTAATGGTACCGAGCAATGCAGTGCTTTGAGCAGAGGATGCCACAGATCTTCGACGATAATTTGGGACCTTGTGATCATGCCTAGATTCAGTTGGTTTAGTTTGATTGATTGTGGAGTTGCGTTGGCATTGCTCGAGGACAAGTAATCTTTGGCAAGGGAGGTCTGTAATGTTCCATTTTTTATAAATAGGGAATTGACCGAGGACCTTTAATACCGAGAACACATTAGGACAATTATTCAGTCATCGGTATAGTAAAGAGGGCCATCAGAGTTATTATCATAAAGCATGCGGAGCATGCAAGCCTTATTTCTTCAGTATTAAAGTCAACTTGAAATTAGAATTGCATGCATGCAAAAGTGAGCATAAACCCCTAAAAGTGAAATGCAAACCCTAAAAGTGAATAAGGATCTATTTAAAAAGGGTTATGGGATGAAAGGAGATATATATTGTTATTGTTGATTGATTTTGGAGTTTCGAGCTGCAGCACAGCGGACAGCCACGACAGTTGGTGTTGGAGACGGTGTCTTCAGCTAGCGAGGGTTTGGCAGTGAGATATCTGCCCTAGTCTCTTATTGGGATAGATCATCCAGGTTTATCCATTGCATCCATCATATACTACAGTACTCAGAGATCCAACACATTCTAAAGGGTTATTAGCAGATCCATGTTTTGCAGCCGGAAGTAGCAGGGAAAACACAGAAGGATTTGTTGGGACCACAAAATCCAGTCTTTCCTCTGCATGTCAACTTCCTCTTTCTCAGTAGGCCTATCCTATGGTATGCAATGATTATCGACCATTAGTTTGCTCACCAGGAGCAGCTATCAGCCAAATAGATCAGTTGGGGGTGTGAGCCGCAGAACTGCCAATCAATTTTCTAGGGCACTTAGAGGCAGCGAAACCTCTGCATGTGCCAATCCATTTCTCCGGCATCAGCAGGCAGACAAGCTCAAAAATTTTCAGCCTGAACGTACCTGTCCTCCTATAAAAACGTCACCTTCAGTCTGGAGGGTGCTTACGGTACTGCGGGGCGGTAAGACCAGAGGAAAAGAGCATTATTAGACCACCCATCCAGATCCTTATGCATGCAGCTATCTCTGGAGTCATTATCAGCCAGAATATTAGTGGTAAGTGTTAATTTCTCTTTGCAAAACCCTAACCCTATTTCAGCTATATTTTGGGGCATTTTTGCATGGTGAGTTTGCATGCATAGTTATTTTGCAAATTTGTATGAGATTGAGTGTGCGAGTTAGCACTAGCATAGAACATTAGAGAACATTAGAGAATATCAATAGATGATGCTATAGGTTGATCCATGGTGTATGAGTTGTCACCATTAATGGATTTGATGCTTTTGAGTTCATACGTGCAGTTATTTTAATGTTACGGGAATAGGAAGATGAAGTTATGAGCATATTGAGTATTTACACAACATTTTAGCTTTTTAATTACAAATGATCAAAGTAGCCATGGTTTTATTCTTATGGCTCCAAAGGGTCTCCCGACATCATTCTTCATGGATTTATCATCTTCAGGCATCAAAGTTTCACTTTTGCCTCCCTTAGGCAAGTCACACTTCCTAGAGGAGGGCACACTTATGGACGATATATTTCATTGTTGTACCTTGTACCATGTTGAGATGGTGTATTATGTCTCTAGTTCTGACCCCTAGCTGACTTTGATGATGTATCTTCATGTTATATCATTTTATCCTATGTATTTGGGCGTTATGAGGCAACTCGCCCTCCTAATGTCTAGTAATCCATGTGTGAGTGTGAGATTAGATATGCACTCTTGATTATAATTGTATTATGTTTTAATCTCAACCATCGATTTAAAAGTTGATTAAGGATTCGGTCACACTCTCGAATCTATTTAAGAGGGGATGAAATTTTTTAAATGCCAACCCGGTTTCAAGTTTAGTTTTGCTGCATGAAGTTTAATGCCCAAACCCCAGTGTGTAAAATCACATTACATATAAAAAAATTAACTTTTGCTTGAAACACATGGAATTTTTCAACATAAAACAACTCAGAAATTTTTATGACAGCCTACTTTTTAAACTCAAAAAATTTAGATAGCTAACACACACAAGAAATTTGACTCAATATTTTTGACCAATCAGTCCAAGATAAAACCTTGAAGGAAAAACCTGTTCAGAGAGAGTTTTTTATTCTTCAAGGCAAAAATTACACATTATAACAACAGTGCTCGTCTCCTTTTTCATCTTGAAAAATGTGTCAACCTTCAGCAAAATTTCAGACCCCAACTGACAATGATTTTACCCACACATGCAAGCATTAATTTATGTTGGACGACCTTGAAAAACATGCTTGTAGCATCCTTTATGGACGTTGAAATTCGTGTACAATTCTTCCTCAAAATTTGTGCCACAAATTCATTGTTGTACGATCTGTCCTTTTTGTTGTACAAACTACCCTTTTCCACCTCAAAACTGTGTTGTACGAACATCAATAAATATTGTACGGTTTGTACTGTACAACCAACAATAAATGTTGTTCGAACTACCTTGATTTTCGTGCTAGGTACAAAAAAATTCAGTCTAGAAATTTGTGCCCTTCTGCATTGTACTTTGCCTAGAAATTCATGCCCTCCATCTTTATACTCTGCTTGCAACTCAGCTTTCTCAAAATTTGCTCAAGGGTTTTTCTTCCCCTTCTCTTCAAATCGACTTTTCTTCTCTTGCTCTACTCCTCTCTCAAAAATCTCTTTTGTGAAAGTGAACAATGAATGAGTCTCAATGTCTTTTCCCCTTTTTTGTTTGAGTAACCACCATCTTCAAGATTAATGCCCAAGGTTAAAACATAACTAGATCTAGGGTCCTCATTAAATCTCACTTTTCTCATTAAAAGTCATTAACTCACTTTCAAATATTAAATGGGACATTAATTATTCACCCACCTTTTTAATTCTCATAAAGTCATATTTTAAATTTTAATTTCTCAAACCCACTTTATTTAAATGACTTTATAAAAAATACAGTCATTCACACTTTATAAAGTACAAAGGACCTCATTTTAAAGTGTTATTGTCCACCCCAATGTTAAAGTTTTAGGGTTAGGTTAGGTTTAACATAAGAAATATACTTTAATGCATAAACAAAATTATGAAACCAGATTCAAAATAGTACTGCTATAATAAATTTAAACTGCAATAAAAGCAAACATAATTTTCATCTCTTTCAATTTTAACACTCCATTGGTCACTACGTTAAAGTTGGTCCTTGAGATGAATCACCAAATGCCATGCACAGTAACAAAATAATAAAATAATGTACAAGAGATAACACCAGTAAAGAATCATACCAATTATTTTGAATCAACCCTATACTTAGATACTTTTTGGTTTTATCTTGTCACCAAAGGGACAAGTCAACTGGGTGAACAAATGACATACCTTGAGAGAGAGCTTAAGAGGGTTAAAGCAGTACGAAAACATACCTCAGATCTTTAATCAACAGGATGAGAAACTTCAATCAATTTAAAAGCACAATCATACCCACTACGGTCATATAGATAAGAGACACACAATCACGCTGACAGGATACAGTCACACTAGCAGGGATACAGTCATGTTGAGCAATGACATACAGTCACATGGAGCAAAGGAGCAGTGAGACATAGTCACGCCAATGTTTTAAAACTCAGACTCGGACTCGTAATAGACTGAGGGCCAACTTGGACTTGAACTCGGACTTGACAATAAATCGGTAATGACATGGCCGATGTGAATTTAATGACTCGGTTCACTAAAAAAACATAAAATATTTAAATTTGAAATTATTACCACCAATTATTACATTTTGAAAAGTTTTAATTAAACCATTAAAAATGGCTTAAAAAACGAAAAAAAAAAAAAAAAATATTTTTCGCAAAATCCGATGAAACTTGAAACTCTAGGTGGACCTAGTACATGTCCATACAACTCAATATTGATGCCTAACACGCTCATATTCATTGATATGTGAAGTTTAATAACCTCCTAAGGCCTACCTACTAAGACGACCATTCTAGCTTTGGAGGAGGAGTGAAAAACTCGAAAATTATACATCGCTTATTCAATATTGCATAATTGACAAAGGAAAAAACACCTTGAAATGACCTTTTTTAAAGGACTTGGCTTCATGCTAGTACATTTATTACGACTTCCCTAAAGGGGTATGAACTATGAACATGTAGTCCAAAAAAAATAAGAAAGTCCATGAAGGCCTTTGAATTTGAACAAGTACTTTGTTCATCTTTGTCGGGTCACTTGAAAGTCTGACTAGATGCAACCTAGTCAGTAACAGAAAGTAATCTTACAATTCATTTTCTTACTGATTTAGAGGAATCCTTAGAGGCAAGATCTATATCATGAGAAAGCAAGAAATTGCATAAAAGAAATAGGTTACCTCATAGAGATATGACAATTTTAGCCCACACATAGTAGCACAACAACATTAGCCTCCAAAGTTTCTCTTTGTTTCAAGCACAATAGTAATAGCATAACAAATTACAATAGCATGCACTCTTTGCTCCAAACCCAACTAGTTTATGAGAGAGGCAGAGGCTTTATTTATAGCTAACACAACCTAGAGGTGGCGCATCCATGACTGACAGAGAGAGTCGAGTTTAAGTGAGATGATCTGGGATTTGGTTAGAGTTGAAGGGGAGTGGAACTAGAGAGTTAGATGCCACCTCTCTCACCAAACTCCACCAATCCACTCATCCTCTGCCACTTCGCTCACACGTGAGGTTGAGAGAAGAGGGTGCAATTTCTAGGTTAGCATGACCTTGACAACTCCCTCATCTACCCAAAAGTGACACCCTCATCAAGGAGTGAACTCACCTACCTCAAGGAGAGTCGATGCAATTGATCCCAAGTCAATCAGACAAGATTCCACTTATTTAGGAATTTGGGATTTTTCTCCATTTTTTTATTTTCTTCTATTTTTTAATCGACATTTTTTTGGAGATTTTTGACTTAAGTGATAAATTTATCACTTAAAACTTAGGAAAAGTGGGTGTGTGGGTTAAACGGGTGCTCTGAGTTAGAAAATTAACACCCCCATGGAAAAATCCGATCCCTAACCACACTTTTATTACATTTATAATTTTTCCAATTAGACTATTAAAAAAGAGAATAAGTCTACGGGAAAAATTATTTTCATCAAAAATTAAAATAAAACCTATGGGGGCCTAACACATGTCCATATGACTCAATATTAATGCCTAGCATGTTTATAAACATTGACACATAGACTCTAATAACCTCCCTAGGCTTAACTACCAAGATGACTACCCCAACTTTGAAGGTGTGAGTAAAAAAACTCGAAAATTATTAGTCGTTTGTTCAACAACAAATAATCACCAAGGGAAAAAGAACTCTTGGCTAGTCGGATTGATGTCTAAGTCTAGGAGACCTAGTCTTTTACATACTTCACCATGTTGGTACATTTTATTACAACTCCCCCAAGGAGGTATGAACATGTGGTACAAGAAAATTTTAAAAAACTTCCCAAAACATGCCTGACTGACTACTCAACTCTGAAGAATGAACAATTGTTCTTGTTCAACTTTGTCGGCTCTCTTGGTAAAACCAACTAAGCATGACTTAGTAGGTAACATCTGGCTCCATCTAGGGACATGTACTCTGACTGATCTTCTAATAAAAAAGAGGATGTGAGAACTCCGAAATCTCTGGGTCTTGCACAAAACTAAAGTCCATTAGTAACACATATATAAAAGGAAACCAACTGAGAAACTAAGTTATTGGTAAGGTACAAAGTTAGTATACAACATAATGTCCATGAAAATACTACTTTACAAAATAAGAAAGACTAATATACAAAAAAAACTTTCAAGGTTAGTAAGAAAAATTACTATACAACATCTATAGTACAACAATATGATACAAAAAAGATAATAGATGCAAGGATAAGTTTAGGAATAGGCCTTGGTACCACCGATGCCAATATAGGCATCAAACCATCTCGCTGAAGAACATCTTGAGCAGTAGACCATTTACTGGAAGGTTCAATCTTTCCCCATCCATGTGCCTGCTACTTCATAGATGACACAAGGTCCCATCCACAAGATGTCAAACATTCCATGCTTTCCTGATTTGTCCTTTCGTATATCCCATAATAAAACTGTATCACCAATTTTAAAGGATCTAGGTCTAGCAGACCTATCAAACGTCCTCTTGATTTCATTTGAATTTTTGATACTTTGGTCAAGGGACTTCCTCCCGTTCTCATCTAACTCAATTAATTGATTAACTCTGTTCTGAATAGCATCCTGATATGTGTTGAAGTTCTGGAGAAGCTGATACACTGGAAGCTTTAAATGGATGGGTAAGGTAACATCAAGGCCATAGACAAGTTCGAAAGGACCCTTTTCAGTTGAACTCTTCTTTGTAATCGTATCTTCCCATAATGCAGACTTAATCTTGCTATCCCATGCTTTCTAGTTATCACCAACTATTTTTTTTAAGACTAGGGGAATCGACAACTAGGGTTGGGTTGGTACTCGCATGACACGGGGTCCAGGGATCCATTCCTGCTACCACTATACCCCTAGGTGCCCCACACTCGCCCGCAAGACATGGGACACAGGTAAACCCGGTTGGGATTTGATCTCATGACCTCCTTTACAACAAGTGACTTCATATCAAGTGACGCCAATGAGCCACAGCCATTCGAGCTCACCAACTATTTCTTGATTATGGTCATTAAGTTCTAATTACTAGACTCAGCGAGACCATTTCCTTCAGGATAGTAGTTGGATGAATGTGACAAGGCAATGCCATATTTAAAACAAAAGGGATGACATATTTGAAGAACTGAAACATGAGTCATTATTTGTGATAATTCTGGCTGGCACACCAAACCTTGTGATAATCCTATCTTCTAAGAAATCCATGACTATAGTGTTCATTTTCTTAATTTGCTTAGATGATATCTTAAAACAATTAGTCACTAGTAGATCACTAAAAGAAAAATAAGCACAGAAACACAAGAGCACAAGAACACAAAGATTTTCCTCGGGGAAATCACAAGGGAGAAAACCCTGCAAAACTTCCTCAATATA
Source organism: Pseudotsuga menziesii (assembly GCA_001517045.1). Classification (NCBI taxonomy): domain Eukaryota; kingdom Viridiplantae; phylum Streptophyta; class Pinopsida; order Pinales; family Pinaceae; genus Pseudotsuga; species Pseudotsuga menziesii. Next base: position 78,739 of record LPNX010364629.1, on the reverse strand, counting down.
GAACTCAACCAGAGCAGTGTAAAACCTAGACAACTGCTTCTCTCTTCTTTCTGGCGCACTAATATTTCTCTCTTGCAAAACAACTTGAGTGAATGAGTACAAATGAAGGGGTGTGCCTTCCTATTTATATTCTTCAGTTGACTTGACCTCTAACTAACAGGGTCAACTTCTCTAATTGACTGGGCCCACTTGTCCAACTAGACACCACAAATAACATTTCTTATATTGACACTTGGGTACACCATACTATTGACCCGACTTACATCCAGAGGTTTACATTGATTCTTGCAATGATACTAACAAGACCAAACTCATCTCTCAAAGGAGGAATACAATCAATACATCTGGAATATCTTTCGAAGTTGCAATACTTTAATACTCCCTCTTAACTAGGAAGGTATTCAACCACAACAACAACCGCTATTACAATTGTACAACTAACTGGTGAGTCTCTATATGTCATAGGAAGTTTTGGAACAATATCTTTCATCTTCATCATTGATCTCAGCTGGATCATCTTCTGTAATCTTCATCTTTCGTATGTACTCCTGCATCTTCTATCATCTTCTGAATTATCTTTCATAGCATCAATATGTGAATACTGAATCATCTTCTGGGTCTTCTTCATAAAGCATTAGTATATGAATACTGAATCATCGTCTATCTCGTCAGCGTATGAATATTGGATCATCTTTTTTCTCGTCAGTGTATGAATACCAATGTTCCCCAAGTTTCCGGGACGCGGGAGCACGGGGGCGGGGAAACGCACATTGGGGACTTGTGGAGACCACCCCCAAATTTTAGCAAAATTCGAGGGGGGCGGGGGGACATCTAGGTCTTAATAAAAATTAATATTATAAATTATTAAATCCCAGCAATAACAATTCAATGATTCATCCCATGTAAACTACTAAAAGTAGTTAATAAATAGTAAATGCTAAGTTTATCATTGTGCAACGTAAATCAGAATATAACAAATTAATAATACAAACACGTTATACAATTCACCATGATAATTTTCAAATTTGTCATTTGAATCTTGATATTCATATTTCTAATTTCAGTCATTGTAATTGAAAACTTGAATCAATGATATTGCATGCTAAAATAGTGAAATAGTAAATAACTAAAAACTAAGGTTGAAATAGAGAATAAACAACAATTAAAATTAAAATTTTGTTTTTTTAAACTGAGATTGGGAAAATTGTGGGGGGCGCCTAGGTACCCCCCAGTTTCTGGAGGGGGCGTGTGGGAGCCCCCCTTCACCGGAGCGTGCTGCAGAACAGGGGGATGCACCCCCTCTTGAGTTTCCGAGAGTTTGCTGATTTTGGGAACGTTGGGAAACGTTTTTATAGGAGACCTCGAGGCGCAGGGAGCGAGGGGGGCATGCCCCCGACCCTATGGGGCGAGTCCCCGTGTAACACTGATGAATACTGGATCATCTTCTATCTCATCAGTACATAGATACTGAATCATCTTCACGATCATCTTCTTAAGTATCAGTATGTGGATATTGAGACATCATATGTAACTTCATTATCTGCAACATTTGTACATGGATACTAACAACATCAACAACAATCTCATTAGAATGTTAATGCTAAACTCAAACAACATCTAATGCTAGATCATCATCTACATTACCAGCATAGAGATGCTTGAACATCGATACCATCATCAGTATAGAAATACTGAAGCAACATTTATCAACAATCATCAGTGTAACACCACTGGTACTAACTCAATCAATCAACATATCAATCATCAATACTGAAGCAAACAGACATCACAACATTACTGAAACAAAACATCTCAGCAATCATTGCAACAATCATCTCAACAAACATCTCAACAATTGTCTCAACAATCATCAGTATAACAATACTGCAACAATCGTCTCAACAATCATCAGCAATCATCAACAATCAACAGTATAACAATACTGAGGATACATCTTGCCCTTCAACGTCTTGAAGAAGCATCACGACGAGTTCTCTGGTAGATCCATCTGGGCATTTTGTATAACTTACTAGCTCTTACGAGCCAAACAAGACTAGTTAGACAGATGGATCTCCCTGGGGACCAAACAAGCCTTGTTTGGATTACTAACCCTTTCGGGCCAAACAAGCCTAGCCAGACATACTAATCCCCCTAGGATCAACATGCCTCGTCTGACTTACCAACCCTTTCGGGCCAAACAAGCCTAGCTAGACTTACCCTCCTCTAGACTGAGCTACTCACCACTACATCCATCATCCATCTACTGTCACTCCCTCTTTTAAGAGAGGTCCTTTCGGACTACACCAAGCTTGTCTCGAAAGTATTCAAACTTTACACGAGCCAGAGGCTTAGTCAATACATCTGCTACTTGTTCCTCTGTAGGAACATACTTGAGTTGCACAACTCCCTTCTGAACCATATCCTGAATGAAATTATATATGATTTCAATGTGCTTTGTCTTATCATGAAACACATGATTTTTCGTCATCTTAATACAACTCTGATTATCACAAAGGATATCAGTGGGCTCTGCATCAAATAGTCCTGCTAAAATCTTTCGAAGCCATACTACTTCGCTACATGCTGAACATGCTGCTATGTATTCAACCTCTGTCGTACTAAGTGTAATATTGGTCTGCTTTCTACTGAACCAAGAGATCATGCCTGATCCCAAACTAAAACAACATCTTGATGTGCTTTTTCTATCTTTGGAACTTCCTCCCCAATCTGAATCTGCATATCCATGTAATTTGATCTCGCCACTAGATGCATATCTGAGCCCATAATCTAAAGTTCCCTTTAGATACCTCATCACATGTTTTTTCCCAATAAGGTGAATGTGTTTCGGATTCACCATATACTGACTTAAGGTGTTTACTGCAAAACATATATCTGGTCTTGTATTGGTTAAGTACATCAGTGAACCAATAATCTGTCTATATAAAGTGGCATCAACTGCTTTCGAAGTATAGTCATAGCTTTACAATCTACCCTTCCAAATCTTTTTAAGACTTCTACAGTATATTTTCCTTGGTTTAGGAAAATCTCATCTGGATATTGCCATACTTCAAGACCTAGAAAGTAATGCATCATTGCAAGGTCTTTCATTTCGAACTCTGCAACATGCTTCTTCTTACATTCGATAATAGGCTTATATTCTCTTGTCAAGAACAGATCATCTACATATAGTAATAAAATCATAATCCCATCATCCTCAATATTATAGTGGAGGTTGGAGTTTGCTTTACTTTTAGTAAAGCTAAGCTCACCAGAAATCCATCGATCCTACCATACCATGCTCTGGGTGCTTTCTTTAGCCCATACAACACCTTTAGTCTACATACATGAGTTTTTTTATCGTTAGTCTCGAACCCTTGCGGTTGTTTGATATATACCTCTTCTTCAATCAAGCCATTTAGAAATGTTGTCTTCACGTCCATTTGATGTAGCTTCCACTTCATGTTGGATGCCAAGGCAAGGATAGTTCTGATTGAGGTGTATCTAGCTATTGGTGCAAAGGTCTCCTCATAATCGACTCCCTCTTTCTGAGAGAATCCTCGGGATACAAATCTTGCCTTGTACTTTTCTATACTTCCATCTGTTGAGTGTTTAGTTTTGAATATCCACTTCAAGGATACCATTGATTTTTCTTTCGGTCTTGGCACTACTTCCCACACATCATTCTTTATAATAGATTGGTATTCCTCAACCATTACATCAGCCCACTCCTTTTGTTTTATTGCTTCTTCAAAACATGTTTGTTCTTTAGCAACTAGATCACACATCAAAGCCATATAACCAGGGTGTGACTTTGGCTTCTTTCTTTCTCGGATGGTTCCTTCTATAACACCGTGTCTTTTTGCTTCTTCGATTACTTCACGAGCCTAGGCAGGTTTTCTCTTTCGAGAAATCAATTCATTTGGTAAATTTACAGGTAATTGAGGTTCTGCCATATCATGCTCTTCAGGTATCTGGACTTGTTCATTTCTGACTGATTTAGGACTTTCAGCAACTTTGGGAGTTTCTTGCTCCACTTCATCTTCCTTATCTTTCTTTGATTTCCTGAAGGTTGTATCTTCGTCAAATGTGACATCTCTGCTAAGTTCAATTTGTCGATATCCTGGGATATATATCTGATAAGCTTTTGATTGTTCACTATATCCTACGAACAATCCCTTCTTTCCCGAAGGATCTAACTTTGTCTTTTTCTCCTTGGGAATGTGAACGTAAACAGGACAACCAAATATCTTTAGGTGACTTACCTTTGGCTTGGCTTTTCTCTGGAAAACATTTCTTCTGGAGTTTTATTCCCAAGGGCACTGTGGGAAATTCTATTCTGTACATATACTGTTGTTCTTGTTGCTTCTGCCCACAGGTACATTGGAAGATCTTGATCATGTATCATGGCTTTCACAGCTTTCATGATAGATCTATTCTTTCTCTTTGCCACACCATTTTGTTGTGGATTATAGGGGATGGTGAGCTCCCTCTTAATCCCAGCTTCCTTGCAATAATCATTGAATTCATTTGAAGTGAACTCTCCTCCATTATCTGACCTCAAAATCTTTATTTTCTTCTCAGAGAAATTTTCCACTAGGGCCTTAAACTCCTTGAATCTTTCAAACACTTCATCCTTCTTTTTCAAAAATAATCATTGAATCCATTAGAAGTGAACTCTCCTCCATTATCTGACCTCAAAATCTTTATTTTCTTCTTGGAGAGATTTTCCACTAGGGCCTTAAACTCCTTGAATCTTTCAAACACTTCATCCTTATTTTTCAAAAAGTATATCCAAGTCTTGCGGGAATAGTCATCAATAAAAGAGGCATAGTAGACATACCCACTTAATGAAGTAGTTTGCATTGGCTCGCATATATCTGAGTGAATAATATCTAAGATCCCTATTGTTTTACTATCACTTTTTGGAAAAGGATTCTTAGTGTTCTTCCCTCGTGCACATCCTTTGCACACCCCTTCATGTTCTATCTGAATTTTTGGTAAACCAGTCACAACCTTGCTTACAATTGGAAGCGCTTTGTAGTGAACATGAGCAAGCCTTCTGTGTCATAGCTCACATGGGTTAATGGTACTGGTTGCTAATGCTAAATCTATATGCCCCTTCAATTTGTAGAGTCCTCCCTCTTCAACTCCAATCTCTACTGCATCATCTATGGTTTTACCTTTTGTCCACATGAGAACTTTTCCATCCACAAAAGCAACTCTGAAGCCTTTCTTGTCTAAGGCTGAAATGGAGAGAAGATTCTTCTTTAGTCTTGGGACATACAGGACATCTTTCATTTTCATAGGCTTTCCAGAATCCAACTTATAGGATGCTTCTCCTATTCCTTTAATGGGATATTGGGAATCATCTCCAAGCATTACTTTGTGTGGGGATTCCTTTCGTTCAAGGCATGGGAGTGATTCCTTGTAACCAGTCATGTGCTTGGACGAACCACTATCAACTAACCAGGTGTCATTTCCTGGTGAGACTGATCCTGTTAGTGCAAAGATTAAAACATATTCTTCACTGGAGTCTTCATCCTTATTTGCTTCTTCTTCAACTTCTTGATCACTATCTTCAGCAGCCTAAGCCTGAAACCTTCTCATCTTTTTTATCCTTTCTGCTTTCATGGGACAGTTGATGGCATGTGTCCCAACTTGTGACAAGTGAAGCACCCAAAATTTGAGAAGTCTCTCTTGGGTCTTTTAAACCCTAGAGTTTTAGGAGGATGGTCATGACTCTTCCTTTTGCCTTTGGTGTGGGCTGTCAAGGCTTGATTCTCATTGTCATTTGGCTTTTCTTCTCTAGCTGCTATCCTTTCTTCTTCTTGAACACATTCTTCCCATACCTTTTGGAATTTGGTTAGTTTCCTTCTTGAACAAATTCCTCGGATAAATGCTTCCCAATCTCTTGGAAGACCATTTAAGGTTGTCATTACAATCTCTGGTTCTTTAAGCATGTCATCAATGGATTCTAGCTGATCCTTGATTTGAGCTACTCTTGTAAAGTAAGACTACATGGTCTTTGACATTTAAGCTCTTACACTTTTGAGTTGATTCCTCAGGGTCATTTTCCTATTAATGTTTCTTCCTTCAAATAGACCCGATACTTGAGGAATCAAGTTATCTTTGATGGAGTCAGCTACGATCCTTTTAGCTATGATCATATCGTTCTTATGCTCGGAATTAGCTTTAGCTTCTTCTGGTTCTTTCACTTCCTATTTCACACACTTATCTAGATCATTCTCTTGAAGGATGAGCATGATCCTATACTTCCATGCTCTGAAGTTTTCAACAACTTCAAGCTTTTTATCTAGCTTGGCATTCTTTGTCATCTTTAGAAGACTAAGAACTTCAAACAGAATAAGGAGGAAAGGTAGTTACTTGAAGAAAACAACTCTTGATTGACCTCTTTCTGGATGACCTAGGGTTTGATGCGAAAACCCTAATTTTTCAGTTGGGATCATAGGTGGAGATGAATGGTGGAGAAGATGCGCCTCCATGGGACGAGGTAGACTGTATCTTCCCTTTTCTGAGATTAATGATGAAACCTCAGGAAAACGGAAGCCCTAGTTTGTCCCGATAGCAGTAACTGGTCCAAAATTGAAAATTCTTGGAATTCAGTTCTGTCTTCATAGAAAGATGTGCTCTTCAGGGGCGAGTTGGGAGCGCCCTCTTTTCTGGTTGATCTGTCGAGGGATTTGTTAAGAGTAACAAAACCCTAATTGTGTAGTGCTTCCTTTCAGGGTGGCTCTGATACCATGTTGATTTTCTTAATTTGCTTAGATGATATCTTAAAACAATTAGTCACTAGTAGATCACTGAAAGAACAACAAGCAAAGAAACACAAGAGCACAAGAACACAAAGATTTTCCTCGAGGAAACCTCAAGGGAGAAAACCCCGCAAAACTTCCTCAGTATAGAACTCAACCAGAGCAGTGTAAAACCTAGACAACTGCTTCTCTCTTTTTTCTAGCGCACTAATCTTTCTCTCTCTTGCAAAACAACTTGAGTGAGTGAGTACAAATGAAAGGGAGCGCCTCCCTATTTATATTCTTCAGTTGACTTGACCTCTAACCTAACAGTACCGAATTCTCTAACTGACTGGGCCCACTTGTCCAACTGGACACCACAAATAACATTTATTATATTGACACTTGGGTACTATTGACCCAACTTACATCCAGAGGTTTACATTGGTTCTTTCAATGATACTAACAAGACCAAACTCATCTCCCGAAGGAGGAATACAATCAATACATCTAGAATATCTTTCGAAGTTACAATACTTTAACATATAGCATCAATTGCCTTTTTATGGGTATTACCTCTACCCATTTGGTGAAATAATCCGTGGCAGTAAGTATCCAAGAATAACCATTGCTTGAATTGTCCTTAAACTTACTGATGAATTCAAGCCCCCATTGCTGGAAAGGGGCTTGGACTACCATTGGCTTCAAGGGCAAAGCTTTCATCTTTTGCTCCCAGTGAACAAGTGACACTGAGGGCAAATCTTGACAAACTTGTGCACATCCGAAAAAAGGATTGGTCAATAGTAACCAGCTCTTAGGACTTTGTGAGTGGTTGTTCTTGTTGCAAAGTGCCCACCACAAAATCCTGCATGGAACTCAACCATGTGTTTTTTGGACTCTGGTTCATCAACACATATAAGTACTAAGCCGTCTGGGTTTCTCCAACCCAATCCATTCTTTGTTAAACAATTCTTAGTTGCTTTTAACCTTAGTTCTCTTCTTTTATGGCCAAGTAGGTGATCAGGGCATGTAAGGTTATTTAGGAAAAAGATGGTATTTGAATACCAAGGTTGTTGCTCTAATCTTTGAAGCTCGTCTAATACACTTCGTTCTGGATTATTGTTTTGACAAATCATTCCTACGGCTCTCTCATTCCCCTGAGTTGACATCTTTACAAGGCCTTGCCCCTTAACTAACTTAGTGGGTTTTATTTCTAAGTCGTATTCCTGAATCTTTGAAACCCATTTACCCCTTATACCTAGTCAATCTTTCTGAGAAATGATATCTTTAACTGCTGCATGGGGTACACACCCAACAATCTTTGGGTATGCCACATAAGTTCTAAAATGTTTAAGGGGCTTGACAACGGCATATGCCTGCTTTTCCATGGTAGTATACTTCAAGTTATTTCCACACCCATTTTGGCATTTAGAATTTTCTTCACCTTGTTCATATCTCTACTCTGTTATGAACAAATCTTGCTTTACATTTGTAGTAAGAACTTCCATTCTCACCTTGTTGATATTGATTGTTAAGCATCAGTAGTTGAAAGAACAACTTTGACTGGGTCAATAATCTTGATGATAAAGGATCACAAGACACCATCCTATCTCCAAAGCGTCTGGGCATTGACTGCAACAAAAGCATGACTATGACTGAGATAATTGTCCTGATGATCATGAATCATTGAGACAACATCCTTCTTTTGAGCTTTTAGATATTCACCAGAACAAAAATGCAGATTCCCTCTGGACATTGTCACACTTAGTAGAGCCACTGAAGAGTTTGTATAATGAAGTTAACTTTATTGAGTGGCAGTTTGGCCTTGAATGCTAGTCGAGATCCCTTGCCCTCCATTTCTATTTGACTTGTGAAATCTCTATTTTGAAAAGCTTCTTACTGACGACAGAAGGGCCTTTAAGGGAGAGAAATATCTCTTCTTGATCTCACCTTGTGATATATATTTTGGCATTCTTGCCTGTCATTTGCATTTAAAATCAACTTTGCCTATTTAGTTTCTTTATTCTATTGTAGTTTAAAAATGGCTTGTGCCTATGATGTATTTTCACATGTACTTTTTCTGTTCCCATCAACCACTTTTTCTTAACAGACAAATATATTTACTCTCTCAGTCGTTCTTTATTGTTTAGGCAGATATTTCACTGTTGCATTTATGAGAATCAGATACGTTGCATCATTTGTGTGTTTACTTAAGCTTGTTATATCATGATTTAGTTCAATAAGATACCTAAGGATCTTATAGATGTCAGTTTCAAAGATACTATCCCCTAGATGAAATGTTGAGATTGAGATGGTGGAAGCAAACATATACTAAGTTTCATTTTCTATGAGACACCTGATCTCAATAGTTCTAGATCTAATCAAGAATGTTTAGGAAGTTGATGGAATTTATAGCCTATGAATCTACTTTTCTTTCCAAGGAAAACCTCACAGTATCCCCCCCTCTTCCCCAGAATATATGGATGGAGGACAGCTGAACTGCAAGCCATAATAGCAGCTGGGAACCTCAAGGACTTGACTGGGTTTGACCCTGTGATATATGCTCTCCCCATTAGCAACATGCCTTGGGAAAATGGTTCAACCGATTGAGCTAACTCTTGGGGCTACCTATTAATCTACTTATAGACGACAATTGTAAATTGAGTTTTAGTGTTAATCATTTCTTGATTTTTAACCCTTTCAGAACTAGCATGCATTCCTTTTTATTTAACATCTAATATGTGTTATTCTTTAACAGGTAATGATAAGCCAGGCTGTATGGTGGCAGGTCAGACTTTCACAATAGGTGAGGATTTAGCCATATCAAGTTTTAAGATTCTTAGGGTTTTGACATTTTTCTTGTCATGATACATGGTAAAAAGATGCTATTTTATGCTTTGGTCAAAGATACAACCTATTTGTCTTCATTCTTGAGGCTTAGATTTTTTTATTCAAGTGTCTGAATTTGAGGATTCAAGAATACTATCATTAGACATTCTCAACTTTCCAGCTACCCGTATCATATTTTTAAATAGTTTGGACCCATACATTTAAGGCTTTGGTAATAGCTTTAAATGTCCAAGAAGTTATTCACAACTATCGTACTTTAGTTTAGTCCACTCTATTATAACGTACTCACTGACTTCCTGCTTGTGTTTCCTGTCTTTGATTGAAATTGCATGATAGAAAAATATTACATTTGCCAATTTATTAAGAAAACATGGCAACTTGTAGAATCTAAGTAATGAAATTTAACTTAGATTGAAATCTATACAGAATTTGAAAAATATCTGTGATAGGAGCTCCTAAAATAAATGAACCTTTGTGCTAGAACCATCAACCATGAGAAAATATATAATGTCGAATCATCATGAACATCCCTTCGTCAACAGATTAGTGCAATATTCTCACAGAGCAGGTAACGCATGGGACCATATTGCATTACAGATAACTGCTAATGCAATTTAGCTCATCATCCTTTGAATTTTACAATCACTATAAAGCTCTTAATCATATACGTAAACCTCTAAATCCCATTATTGTAGTCACTAAGCATCATGTATTTGAAGTTGCAATATATTTTGTACTAAAAAAATCAGACTACACAGATATCTCCTGAAAGAATTAACACACGAACCGACTTATATCTTGAATACTTCCTGTATGTGGTCAGTGGTATTATTCCTCCTCCCGGGTACACATGCTTTCAGATCTCACATAGTTTAGATTGCTTCTACTCTAGTTTCAGATCTGCTCACACCAGTTCAGTATAGAAGAGCACTGGATTGCTTGTTGAATTTCCTTATAGCAGTAGAAATACAATTTTCGATCTGATAATTCTTTCCTAATGATTTCAAACAGTAATTTCATCCCACTGTTATCATTGAAAAATTACACAAACAATTTCAACTTTAAATTCAGCAGAAAAAAGAATCACAGAAAGATAGCCATCCACAGTAGACACAATATTTATCCTGGGAAACCCAAACTTGGGAAAAACCCACCAACATTTTTTAAGAAGAAATTTCTCCAATAATGAAAGTGCAACTTAACCCAGTCACAGTGCGCATGCCTCCAATCATAGAGAAAGTGTGAACCCTAGTCAAACAGAGAGTGTGAACTTCTAGAAGAAAGATGGCACCCAAAAGAGATGATAAGAACCTTCAGAAGATGCTCCTGTTAACCTTTGCTAGACCTTCTTAGACCTGTGCACCAGTCTCTTGAACTTGGACAAGTTGGATGATATGAACAAATGAAGAGGCTCCTCATCCTATTTATACACATAAGTCGCCTTGATTCCACCTATGGGGCCGACTTGTTCTTTTGACCACTTCAATGTTGAATTTACTTGTTGACCATTTTATTGTTGGAATTTCTTCTTTCTTAAGAAAAGTTGCTCATGATCCTTGTTGATGATCATCTGCTGACGTGCACGTCTATTAATATAGAGCTCTAATGTTGAATAGACCCACTAAGAACCCCCAGGTACTTCTTATAGTCTACGTCAATTCAACATTAGACTAGACTTGTAAACAAGTCAAACCTGCTCATATATAAAATAGATGACTCCGTCCTAGAGTACGCAATGTGAGAACATCTCAAGGCTATTCACTCATAGCCAAATCAGCATGGCTAAAAAGGTTGCGCCTGGGCCATTCACCACTAGCCAAATCAGCATGGCCCCATGAGTGAATGTATCATCCTCCCTTGGTCAAATCAGCATGACCAATCTGGGAGAATCTCTGCCCAATGCTGCTGACTAGACAAACATCAACCCTCCCTCTTAGCGAAGGAGACATTCAGCATCTCGAGTCTTTCACTCCTAGCCAAATCGGCATGGTTAATTGGAGAAAGATTGTGCCTAGGCCATTTGTAGAATTTTTACTAGTTTTCAGCCACCGGTTTATAAGTGAAATTTAACACTGTTTATGACATTCTCAAAAATTTAACATACTGGAAATAAACAATAAATTTTCAGACTTTAAAACACTACTGTAACTACTCTTTGTCACTGACAGAAAATAAAAATCAACACGCCATTCAACACACAGAACACAATAATTTTCGGCCAATGGCCTTGGAAAAACCCACAAGGGGAAAACCAGTCAGAGAGAGAGATTTTATTATCAGGAAATTTACAGCAAAACTCAAAAAAAATTTAGACCAACATATCCCAACCCGAAAGAGATAATTTATGCCTTGTTTTCTACGCCAAACAGAAAAAATCAAACTCAGATTTTTTTCTCTGTTTTCTGCCTCGATTTCTGTGTCGCTGTACGTACTGACTGTACGGAATGTACCATACAAACCTCGAAATCCGTTCCCAGGATTTTTTTTCTCGAAAATTGTGCCTAGAAATCTGCCTCGGAAATCATTCCTACTGCCTCAAAAACTGTACCGTACAGACCAGCAATAAATGTTGTTGTACTCTCCTCGATTTTTGTGCCCTTTCGGTTGTTGTTCTATCCCTTGATTTGCGTACTGCAAATATTTTTCTCTTTATCAAAAAAATGGAAAATCTCTCTCTCAGCTCTCTCCTTCACTTCAGTCTGCAAAAATGAGGAAAATGACCTTCCCTTGCCTTTTTTAAAGAACCCTAGGGTTCATCTAATCTAACGGTGGAGATTAAATTTGATCGGTGGATGAGATTAAATGCTCACAATTATTTCTCATAAATATTAATTTCACTCACCCACTTAAATTCATCAAAAAATGACTTTACTCTCTCAAGTCAAATTAAATGCTCCACTTAAGTAATTTAATGCAAGGGTCACTTTATTTCCCTTCACTAAGTGACTAAGGCTAAAGTCACTTGGGGGAACACTTCCCTAGGTACAAAACTAACACTCCCTCTTACTGAGGAAGGTGTTTTGCACCACTCCCAACTTATCTCTGAAGAAGACAAGCATGCCCCTCCCCAAAGACTTCGTCAGAATGTCTGCTACCTGCTCATCAGAGGAAATGTACTGAAGCGTAACCGCCCCTCTCTGAACATAGTCTCGGATGAAATGATATATGATCTCAATGTGCTTTGACCTATCATGGAAAACTGGATTCTCAGAGAGCTGGATGTAGCTCTGATTGTCACAGTAGATCACGTAGGCTTCAGCTCCTGACCAAATAGATTCACCAGCAACTAGCGAAGCCACAAGGCCTTGTAGCTGGCCAAACTGGCTGCCATATACTCGATCTCTGCAGTACTCAATGCAACGGACTTCTGCTTCCGACTGAACCACGACATTGCTACTGAGCCCAAACTAAAACATCTAGAAGTGCTCTTTCGGTCTACCACACTGCCTACCCAATCTGAGTCTGTATAACCAGCCAATCTAATGCCCTTTGACCTCCTGTAGTCCAAACCAAAATCCACTATCCCTAAAAGATAGTGCAACACATGTTTTGCAGCGACCCAATGCACACTCCTAGGCTCAACAATGAACTGGCTAAGAGTGTTCACTGCAAAACACAAATTTGGCTGAGAGTTAACCAAATACATCAATAACCCGATAAGTTGACGATATAAAGTAGGATCCACCAACTCTCCCTCAAAAGCATGAAGCTTCTTCCAGTTGGTGATCATAGGTGTCGACATAGGCCTATAATCCTTCATCTTGAATCTCCTCAAAATATCAACCGCATACTTTCCCTGCCCCAGGAAAATATGTCCAGGCTCCTGCCAAACCTCCAATCCCAAGAAATAATGCATCAACCCAATATCAGTCATCTCGTACTCTGCCGCAAGATCCTTCTTGCAAGCTGCAATGGGTCTCTCTCTCTCTGTGATAAACAAGTCATCAACATATAGCAGAAGAACAAGTGGATCATCTCCAACCATGATGAAGTAGAGATTCAGATCTACTTCACTCTTCTGAAACCCCATGCTCAGCAAGTAAGGATCGATCCTGGAGTACCAAGCTCTTGGAGCTTGCTTCAGCCCATAAAGGGCCTTCTTCAACCTGCAAACATGAGACTCTCTCTCACGTATCTCAAAGCCCTGAGGCTGCTCAATGTAAATCTCCTCCTGTATGATCCCATTGAGAAATGCGGTCTTCACATCCATCTGATGGATCTTCCAACCCATTTCCGCTGCAATGGAGATCAATCCCCTAATAGAAGTATACCGAGCAACCGGCGCAAAAGTCTCATCATAATCAATGCCCTCAACCTGTGAAGACCCTCGCGCTACAAACCTAGCTTTGTACTTCTCCACACTCCCATCTGTCGCATGCTTCAGCTTGTAAAGCCAACAAGAAGTCACCACTGACTTCCCCTCAAGTCTCGAAACAATCTCCCATACATCATTCTTCATGATGGAATGGTACTCATCCGTCATAACATCTCTCCATACTGAATGCTGGGAGGCCTCCTCAAAAGTAGAAGGCTTAGAATCTTGTGTACTAACCAGTGTAGTCAAACTCAGACTCGGCAAATACTTGGTTGGCTTGGGACTCGGCAGACTCGGTGACTCGGATAAGGTTTGGATAAGACTCGACAAAGACTCCACAAATATGAAAAAAATTAAAATATAGTAACTTAAAAAATAATATATAAACATATATATTAAAAATTAAAATTTAATATATAAGCATATAACAATTCAAAAAATTGATAAAAAGATGTAGCAATGCATTTTAACGAGAAGTGTTTTCTCACTTGAAATCACGAACTATAATTATTAATTACAAATTATAAAAACCATGAAATTATTAAAAAGAAAAAGATAATAAGAAAATTTCATTAATTAATAATTATTAAAAATATTAAAAAATTGAAAAAGAAAATTGTAAAAAATACATTATCATCATCCTATCCTAACCACGAGCAATCACATTCTTCAACCAAACTACCGATGGCAACGTCATCGCCTTACATTTATAAAATCCAAAGTATAGAAGCTCAATGAAAACAATTAAAAATTGAAAATGCTCAGACCAGTCACATCCTTAGTGCTCAGACCAGTGTTAGCGACCTTCCTCAGTGCACGCACACTCCAAAATTCCAAACACACGGACAACTGATAAATTGATAATAGCTAGGGGGTAAATGAGAACAACTCGGGGGAAGCCAAACTATTCAATGAGATGATAGTGGAGAGCTGTGTTTTTTCGAGGGCTTATACCCTCCCCGTGTTCCCTCCAAAACGCAAGTAAGTGACGAGTTCAACGAGTAAATGACGAATGTTGCAAGTAAATGACGAGTTCGGCGAGTGGCGATTTTACCCTACGAGTATGTCACGAGTACTCGTCTTGGTGGTCACTCGACAAGACTCAGCAAGACTCGCGAGTATTCACAGAGTCTAACTACATTGGTACTAACCACCTACAACATGCCCAATCTGTCAGGCATCTTGATGGCCCAATCTGTCAGGCATCTTGATGGCTCTCACATCCTCCCTGGGTGTCCAAAACTCTTGAGCTTCCTTCAAGGTATCCCGAAGCCACTTAGGTGCCTTCATCCTTGGAGGTTGCTTCCACACTGGTCAGTCATCATCTGAAGAACTACTAGAGGTGGAAACCCCAGTAACTTATGAACCTGAAGCTGGTGTGCCAACACCAGGTGTACCCTGTAATCCTGATCCTGATCTTTATCCCCTGTAAGGTGTACTTGTAATAGTATACCCATCACCTGTCCCCAAAGACCCTGCTGGCCTAACCACTAAACCTAGTGAACCTGTGCCAACACTCTACAATCCTGTAACCCTAGAAACATGTGATCCTAGGTGCTGCGTAGATGGAACCTGTGCCACAACTTGAGGTGCAGGGACTTGCTGCACTCCCTGCTCTGACTCCCTCGACTTCCTGAAGACCCGCTCCTCCTCAAACTTCCCATCCCTTCTCACCACCACTTTCCTCTGAGAGGGAAGGTAAATGCAGAAGGCCTTCGCAGTCTCATCATAACCCACAAAGATGCCCTTCTCTACAGTGGGCTCCAACTTTGCCCTTTTCTATGAAGGGACATGAGAGTAAGTCAGACTACCAAATATCCGAAAATGGCCAACTTCAGGCTTCTTGCGTGAAAAGCACTCCTCAGGTGTCATATTCCCCACTGCACGATGGGAACTCCTGTTCTGAAGATATACAGCAGTGCTGCAAGCCTCAGCCCAGAGAAAGAAAGGAAGTGACTGGTCATGTAGCATAGCTCAAGCTACTCCAACAATGGACCGGTTCTTCATCTCTGCTACTCCATTCTGCTCTTGAGTATACGGAACTGTGAACTGTCTCCTGATGCCCTCTTGTCTGCAAAATCCATCAAACTCCTTGGATGTATACTCACCCTCGTTATCCGATCTCAAGACTCAGATCTTCCTTCCTGTTTGGTTCTCCACAAGAGCTTTGAACTCTTGGAACCTCTGCAAGACTTCTTCAGACTTCTTGCTCTTCAGAAAGTAGATCTAGGTCTTCCTGGAATGGTCATCAATGAATGTCACATAATACTCGTATCCTCTCAAGGACACAGAAGACATAGGACCACATAAGTCTTAATGAATCAAGTCAAGGGTACCTGCTGACCTACTATCACTGCTCGGAAAAGCAGTCTTGGTGTACTTTCCCAAAGCACACCTATTGCACACATCACTCTGCCCTGTGCTGAACTCCAATAATCATGTAACCATGTGTCTCAACAACCCCAAGGTTGGATGATGCAAGTGAGCCATCCTCCTATGCCAAAGCTCACACAACTCACTGCTGCTGCTATGTGCTAAAGCATGTTGCGGTTGAAACAAGAGCCTATATAGTTTCCCACATCTCGCTCCAATGGCAACTGAATCAGATAGTCCTACAGTCTTGGGAAACCAATGCACGTGTCCATCTATGAAAGACACCCCAAGACCCTAATCCTCGATCATGGAAACTGACACTAGATTCTTCTTTAGCCCAGGTACATACAATACATCCCGCAATACCATTGGACTCATGGACTCCCTCTGAAATGTAATGGTCCCACGTCCAACTGCACTGACTACTGAGTCATCTCCCAACACAACCTCCACATTTGTATCAGTCTATGAAAGCTCGAAGAACATCTCCCAAGCACTTGTCATGTGACTCGAGGCTCCTTTATCTATGTAACAAGTGCTAGAAGTAGATGCTTTGTAAGAATGGTCTGTCACACAGGAAAACTCCCTCTGATTGTCAACATCCGCACTGGTGAGAATGGATGCTCTCTCTCTCTCTCTCTCTCAATATGCCTAATGCATAGTGAAAACTCACTCTGAAATCGTGCTGCAAAATCATCGATCTCGACTAAAGCGGTTGTCTGCTGCTGCTTCTTCTTCTTCTTGTTCGGACACGTAGCAGCATAGTGTCTCATCTTGTGACATGCAAAGCACTTCACAGTGCTCGTATCCTTCTTTTGCCCATCCTACTGCTGCTTGGCCCCACCCTTCTTGCTCTTCTTCTTCCCCTTCGCAGTCAATGCCACATTTGCCTCATCTCTCCTACTAGTCGAAGCACTGCACTGTAAGAAACTCCTCCAAGTCTCCGCCTGAACAATGTCATCACATACTCTGTCCCAAGATGGCAAGTTATCTCTGGCCACCAACCCCTGAACAAACACAGCCCAAGGTGCAGTCACCCCATTCAGGGCTGTCTGCCCTAACTCAGGACCAGTAATCGCCACCCCAACAGCTGCAAGGTCATCTCTCACCTGAGAGATCCTAGTAAGATGAGCCATACACATCTCACCTTTGACCATCTTGATGTTCTTCAGCTTCTCTCTAAGCACCATCTTCCTGTTTTCATTAGTACTCTGAAACAACCTAGTCAAATCACTCCACATCTCATGTGCATGATCCTTCCCGGAAATGTGAGGAATAACATGATCTTTAACAGCATCCAAAATAATCCTCATGGCTTTAATGTCCTTCTTCACAAAGGCTGCATGCGCTACTGCATCAATGGTAGCACTTGGAATGACAATGGGGTGAGCAGTAGTGTTGTTAACTGTCTCATCCCACAACTCATTCTCTCTCAACAAAAGAACTATCCTGGCCTTCCATGAGACAAAATTCCCTGCCCCATCTAGTTTTCCTCACTTCTCAACCCAACGGAAGTCATTTTTCCCAAAGAACAAGTTTCAGCAAAATGTACTACTGTCACAAAAGTTTTCTCTGAATTCTGGAAATCACTGTTTCACTACTAAAATTTAGTTTTCTGCCCAACTCAACTCTGATACCATGTAGAATTTTCACTAGTTTTCAGCCACCGGTTTATAAGTAAAATTTAACACTGTTTATGACATTCTCAGAAATTTAACATACTGGAAATAAAGAGTAAATTTTCAGACTTTAAAACACTGTTGTAACTACTGTTTTTCACTAACAGAAAATAAAAATCAGCACGCCATTCAAAACACAGAACACAATAATTTTCGGCCAATGGCCCTGGAAAAACCCACAAGGAGAAAACCAGTCAGAGAGAGATTTTATTATCAAGAAATTTACAGCAAAACTCATAAATTTTTAGACCAACTTATCTCAACCCGTAAGAGAAAATTTCTGCCTCGTTTTCTTTGCCAAACAAAAAAAATCAAGCTCAGATTTTTTTTCTCTGTTTTTTGCCTGGATTTTTGTGCCGCTGTAAAGAATGTACCGTACGGGCCTCGAAATCCGTGCCCAAGGAAATTTATTTTCTTGAAAACCGTGCCTGCTGCCTTGAAAACTGTACCGTACAGACTGTATGGACCATCAATAAATGTTGTTGTCCTCTCCTTGATTTTTGTGCCCTTTCTGCTGTTGTTCTTTCCCTTGATTTGCGTACTGCAAATATTTTTCTCTTTCTCAGAAAAATGGAAACTTTCTCTCTCATCTGTCTCCTTCACTTCAATCTACAAAAATGAGGAAAATGACCTTCCCTTGCCTTTTTGAGAGAACCCTAGGGTTCATCTAATCTAACGGTGAAGATTAGATTAGATCGGTGGATGAGATTAAATGCTCACATTTATTTCTCATAAATATTAATTTCACTCACTCACTTAAATTTATCAAATAGTGACTTTACTCTCTAAAGTCAAATTAAATGCTCCACTTAAGTCATTTAATACAAGGGTCACTTTATTTCCCTTCACTAAGTGACTAAGGCTAAAGTCACTGTTATCACTCGCCTTGTAGTTGCCTGCTTGAGGTGTGGATCCAGGATGGCTGGTAGAGGGGCAAGCAACTAAGGGGTGGAACCACGACTGCCTAGACTCCCAAATGGATGGTTGTCACGCCAATCAAGGCAGCCTTCACTTTATGTTATCCTAGTCCAAGACAACAATGGGGGAGACCCAGATCTGCTCCCGACAGGAGAGATCAGACCTAGACACCAAAAGAAGATCAGATGGGGCTTCAGGGTACTTAAGGTGCAAGGTAAATGGAAACCCTAGCTCTAGGGTTAAGGTACTAACAACTGATGGAGATGACCACTATCTTGGGAAATGTAACTGTGACAGGGTGAGCAAGAACAGAGTTGGGACTGCCTAGTACCAAGGGGACAATCTTAGTGAAAGATAGGTGACTTGAGTTATCAGTAGGTGTTGGCAAAAGGAGTAAAAATGAGGTCAATACTCAAGATAGGGCTAGCGCTAGCTAGGAGATCAGTGCCTTGTGTGCATTGGGCAATGGAGTCAGCAATACACCAACGTTTCAAAGAACCCACCTGGGAGACACCTTGATCTACGAACCCAGAAAGTAGTTGGTCCGGAAAAGCTAAGGTGCAGGAAACCCAGCTCAATGGATGGCTAGCGTTAGGGCTTAGGAGGACAGATCTGTAGTTCTAGGGTCATCGGGAGGCTAATGGCTCAGCATTGAGGAAAAAAAGAGGTCAGGGTGACCTAATCTACAAGCCCAAATCAGGAAATCAACAAAAAAATCAGATCTAGAAAAGTCAAAATCTAATGATGGGGCTAGGAGGCTGAAAACTTATTTTTTCAGATCTAGGGCAAACCAGGAGGAACTAGCACAGTGTTGGGGGTGTTCTGGAGTGCTTGGGCCTTGATTTATCAACCTATCTTGTCAGATTTCAGAAAAAATCACTTCCGGAAAAGTCTAGTAAGCTGAAGACAAGCTAATTACCATTTGAGCACATCAGATGCAAAGCAAATCCAGAAAAATTTCCATAGAAAAAGTCTCTATTATTTAGATCCAAGAGCCAAAGACCCCTTACAAATGAGAAGCTCTCTCCTTAAAATAGAAATGAGAGAACCTCAATCATAACCAAATCCTAACCACTTTCAAAACGAGTGGCTAAGATTAAAAGATGAAATGTTCTAATCAATGGTTGAGATGAGCTCAACATACAATACATGGATCAATATAACCATAATTTATCAAAGTGGACTAACCCACCAAAAAAGGTAACCCACTCAACAAGAAATAAATGAAAGCACATGGTGGGTCCAAGGAGTGTTTGACTAACTCCCTCTGGGTGTTCCCATGGCACAATAAAATAATATAATAATTTTATTCTTTGACTTTTGTGCCTTCTTGAGGAAATCGTGAACCTCCAAAAAGAGCTCCAGAAAATAATAAAAAATGGCCAAAAAAATAGGTGTGGGCCCAATTAGGAGCTGCAACTGCTGGAGAAGGTGTGGAGGCCATCACTCTCATCATCATGACTCATTCCATGTCATTTCCTTGCCTCAGTAGCCCAAATCGATTTCTTCAATAGCCATTTGATCATTTTTTAATCTGCCTCGAGAAACGTGATCTTGCCAAAACAGCCTCCTAGGGTGCCTGCGTTGTCAAATTGAGCCCACCAAGCTCTCTAGGATGGGGGTACAATGGTACAAACAAGTGGCTGCACACCCCTATGCCCCTACAACGCCCTAAGAGATCCAACTGAAACATCTCCCTGCTCAAAAATATCAATCTATGAAGAAAAACTGCATCAAAAGGCAGAATGAGCCTGATCACATCTGTAAATGCCCGGAACTGGAAATAAATTGTCTCATTAGACTCAGAGAGTCCAAATCCATCTAAGGTGTATACTCATACCCCTCATAGGTCTCTATCTGATCATCAATCATAACCAATAAACAATATAACCATCTGTGAATAATCAGACACCAATAATAACTCAGAATAGATCAATCTGTTGCAAGTGTTAAGAGGTTAAACCATGCTCTACCACTCATTCACGTAACAAAATCAACAAGTAGCATTCATTTCACTGGTGGTACATCAACAAATACTTATAAATATCAGGCTTTATTTATTATTACTTAGACTCAGACTTTCAAGACTATACTCACTTCATAGCTGTAGTCATTTTGCTAGTGAAGGGTGAAAGGTGGAAATGACAAGGCTAAGGCAAAGGATGACCTCCTACTCAACATCATGACACTTTGAACAAGGAAAAGGGCAAAGTCACTACAACCAATACTGGACAAACATCAACACAAGGAATGGCAGTGCCTCATAGATGGATGAGTTGTTGAGAGAGTGCTTATTCAACTTAGGCATCATGTCTACATCAATTTTGATCCAAGTTCATTAGGATCACATTTTATTTTGTGGCCTTTTGGCCTATATGAACCCTTTGGGACTTCACCAGTGCTTAAAAGCACAGTTAATCGCAGCTTTCATCTGGGCCATATTTATTTTTAATAAGGTCAGCAATCCTTTGATATAACATTTTTTAACCATTGCTTTTTTGGACCTTTTCTTATACTCTTCAAGGAGTATTTTTTTTTTGCTTTTCATTGCTCTTGCCCTTTTTGCCTATGTTAAGAAACACAGTTTTACAATTTTCATTTTCCATGGGCACATATTTAATATTTCAATAAAAGTAGTACATGAGCTTTCAGTTTTAGCCAACAACATCTCAAGTGACTAGGGGGAATTCTGCACAGTGCCAAACATCGGGACAACCGACTAGAATGATTTAGGCATACTATCCAACTTACCATAGGCAAGTTTTGTCACCAACTCAGAGCCGAGGCAGAATGTAAACAGGGAGGCTTGTCCAACAAAGGTTCTAGCGGGGAAAAAGGTCCTCCATGCCACAAGTCAAGAAGTCAGTCGGGTTGAAAATTAAACTAGAAGGTAATGGATGGATGAAGACAATGAAATGATGGAGCCAACACTAGCAAGCCAAGACAATGGTGGGAATGACTACCTCTATTCTCCCTAAGGAGGGTAAAACCAATGAGTATAGATCAAGAACTTCAAAGCCAGAGTAAGGACATCAATACATAGTATAATATACAACCAAGTCCATATAAATATGACTGCCAGATCATGATACCACAAGTCAATATATGTCACAAGAATCAATATAAGAGCAATAATAACCACAACACCATATAAAATACTGAGTCATATCCAAGCAATATAATCCATCTGAAACACCATATATCCAATGAGAACACTGGGCATCCACTACTGCTCTGAAATAACATAAATGGCTATATTGGTCCTCAAATCTGAGTGTCCTGAGACTCAATCCTGGCATGGGAGAGTACAATAGTCCACTAATACAAAAATGATTCATCAGAAATGCTCATCTCAGCATCTCATATGTAAGAGATCTGGCTGAAAAATGTACTGTGTCTGAAAAATAGAATATGGTAGCCTGGCTACTATATATGTGATAACATCTGGCTCCTGCTGGGACAAGCGCTCTGCTAAAAAGAGCGCTTGAGAACCTCAGAATCTCTGGTCCTCACACTCTGCTTCCCGCATCCTCGATCCGTTCATCCAGCTCTGCCACCACTACCAAAATGTACCTGACTACCTGCAACATGCCCAAAGCTATACCAAACTCACAGACCGGTCGTCAAAACAATATGTGGAAAGTATATAAATACTGAAAAATAAAGATGCATGAAAATCAAAAGCAGAAAAATAAATCTAATTTATAACCATAATTTTTCAATAGAAGTTTGATTTTTTATTTTGCAGGAAAATAGAATTACACTAAGAGCTTCAAAATTGAGCTTCAGATAACAAAGCAAGATTCTAAACTACTGCCATGAAAGGCTTATTCAGGTCCTACCTACTCTACCCTAACCAATTTGGACAAGTGTTAGGTAAAATCATAAATCCAATGTAACCACTTGCTGAACGAATCTATTGAGATTTCTTTGTAGCCAATGATACAACAAGTCGAAGATGGCTTGTAAGTAATGTGAATGAAAATTGAATCCATTATAACTTGTTGTTTGAAAATCGAAGAAAGGTATGGATAAAGAAAAATGAAGTCATGCCAGGGATGAGATTTACCAAGATGTTGATAGGATCATAAAAGGTATGCAGGTTTGTTCTTGATGGAAGAAGACAATATGATTCATGACTTGGCCACTCCAAATAGCTCTTTGTTTTATCCTCTACCTTACTAAGATATTCAATTCTATTCTCTCCAGAAGAAGTGGGAAAATCAAATGGGGACAAACTGTAATGTAATGAAACTGTGAATGAGATTAAGCCCATTTGATGTTTAAAAATGGAGAAAATATGAAATTGATCTTTATACACCTTCTCCAGCCATCCATAATACAGATTTACAAACTGAAAAAATTTATTCATTAAGGATGACTGAGAAGAGACATGAAGTGCATTTTCCCCAATTACATGATAATGCTTAAACTCCTGATTCAAAATTTCAAAAGTAACAACTTGATTAAACGACAAACCCATACAAGAAGATTTGAAGAGTTGGGACGGGAGGGTAGATTGAAAATTTTCTCCCAAACTTGGAACAATTGATCTCGGAATTTGATGATAGGAAAGGGCTTTAAAATTAATTCCAGGAGTGATTTCAAGATTCGAAACAAGGTCAGTATCCACACATTGAACCAACATATTCTGATTAAGGATTGGCTGAAGAATTCCACTGATACTATCAGAACAAGGATCCTCATTGCAATGCTCTTGATCAAGTTCACTTACAATCGTATTATCATGTGATTCTTTTTCTTTAGGCTCTAGATAAGGAATAACACCAACAAGTTCAGTTTCAATTTCCCTATCCCTCTTACAGGCATGCTCTTCAATCACACTATGACCACAAGATTGTTCTTGAACATAAGTTTGATTAATTTCAACCTTTTCTTCTTCTGCAGTGATATGATCAAGGTCTGAATCCAGATTCGGATAGGTCGGATGCTGACTCAAATTATCATCTATTAGGCAATGATTATGGAGTTCCCCTTCTAAAGGCTCTTTAATGGACTCAGAAATGGAAGGCTCAACTATGGATGCTTCTTGATGGTGCATGTTAGGTTCCCTTCCACGGATCAGATCTAGGATTTGCTCTGTGACTGCTTCAGGTAATAATAACAAAGCATCTTGTATGTTTTGATTGATATCCCTCTTAGTTTCATCATGAGGTTTTGAAACATTATTCTCGAAGTACTCTGTAACATTCTTATGGATTGCAGGCACGCTCATAATTTGGAACATATCAGGAGAGGAATGGTCCAATTGAGAAAGCACTTTGCCAATATACTGATTGTAATCATTGCTAGATTCACACTCCAAAGAATCATCAGTGTTCCTACTCCAACTATTAATTAACAAATCTGTGAACATGTCATACCTAGTGATAGATCCTGGTGCTAAATGATCAAACCATAGTTGAACATCCCCTTGCAAGGATTCTCCTAAGGCTCGCATATAAACATCTTCATTGTATGCACCTCTAGATTCCATATAATCCCAGAGAATGTCCAGATGATTTTCAATAGATATATCTTTATTTCCATTGAACCAAGGCATCCTCCTAGTGTAATCATTTGGCATAGGATGAGGTGCTCCCGGTATTTCAGAAAAGTCAAAAGCAGACCTTTTGTCTTGCTTTTCAACAACTCTGGTTACTTGGCTATAAGGCTTTGACTAGGGATGACCTCTAGGTTCATGTCGACTTACAGGTCCACTCGGGATGATTCAGTACTACAAAAGTCTACAAATCGTACTTCGCATAGAGTACTTGAGAACAAGACACCAGAAGAAGTTTTCTCTGGCAAGAAACCAGAAGTCAACCATCTCAGAATATCTGGTTGCCCGGTGTACATACACATTCCGAAAGAAAAGAGGACGAAGTTAGAAGGGTATATTTGTGGGATATAGTGAAAGCTCGAAGGCTTACAGAATATATTTCCTAGGATTCAAGAAGATTGACATCAGCAGGGACGTGACATTTGACGAAGACTCAACTTACAACAAATCTAGAAAGATACATGTTGAAGACATTGAAGAAACAAAAGTACCCAGGATCCGAGATACAACAATGAATGAAGCAACTCCAGAAGAAGATCGAGAAATGGAAGAACCTCAGGAACCTGTAGATCCACCCTATGAGAAGAATTCTTACAAGAGGAAACCAGCATAGGTACGAGAGGCTATCCTAGGTTGAGAGATATGGCGCTCCAGAAGGAATACACAGAGAAAGGAAGGAATAGATTATGAGGAAACTTTTTCACCTGTATCCAGATACACTTCCATCAAATCAGTACTTGCTCTAGCCGCAGTGATGATGGAAGATACACCAAATGGATGTCAAGACCGTGTTCTTGAATGGTGTAGTGGAAGAGGAAGTGTATGTGGAGCAGCCACTTGAATTTGAGACACATGATAGGAAGACTCATGTGTGCAAATTGAAGAAGGCCTTGTACGGTTTGAAACAGGCACCCAGGACGTGGTACGACAGGATTGACAGCTTCCTGATTAGTTTGGGCTTTGCCAAGAGTAAAGCAGAATCCAACCTTTACTACAAGGTTGAGGAAGGGAACCCAGTGATACTCCTACTGTATGTAGATGACCTGTTTGTGAATGGTGAGGATGGGTTGATTAATGACACGAAGAGGAAGCTTGCTACCAGGTTCGAGATGAAGGACTTAGGTATGATGCACTACTTTCTAGGCATGGAGGTGTGGCAAAGTGCGGATGGAATCTCCCTTGGACAAGGGAAGTATGCAGTGGAGATCCTGAAGAGGTTCAGGATGATGGACTGCAAGGCCATGGCCACACATATGGCATCGAACCTGAAGCTATTGAGTAATGCTTCATCAGAGTCGGTTGATGCCACAATGTATCGTCAAATGATTGGATCCTTGATGTACCTGACGAATACGAGACTTGCTGTGAACACATTGAGCCAGTTCCTGACAGATTCGAGTCATGTTCACCTGATTGCTGCAAAGCATATTCTGATGTACTTGAAGTGTACAGTTGATTATGGGCTCAAGTATGAGGTGAATCAGAAGATTAACCTGGAAGGTTATGTGGATTCGAATTGGGCAGGCAGTGCCATTGATAGGAAGAGCACTTCGAGGTGCTTCTTCAGTATGGGATCATGTGTGATCTCTTGGTTTAGCAGGAAGCAGTCCTGCATGGCATTGAGTACAGCCGAAGCAGAGTATGTCGCAGCTTGTTCGGCTAATTGTGAGGCAGTATGGCTGAGGAAGCTACTGTCTGATCTATTTGATCTCCAGTTGGATGCTACTTGTATATATTGCGACAACTAGAGTTGTGTGAAGCTGTCTGAGAACCCGGTGTTCCATGACAAGTCGAAGCATATCGAGATCAAGTATCACTATATCAGGGATATGGTGCAGAGAGGAGCAGTGAAGCTCCGGTATGTTGCGACGGACGAGCAAATAGCCGATGTATTGACCAAGCCGTTAGCCAAAGTGAAGTTCGAGTACTTCAGAGAGAAGCTTGGTGTTCTTCAGATCGAGGTTCCTTCCAAGGTGAAGTGATCAGTCCGGAAGACGCAGATACACATGAGCCTTTTCGATATGGTGGTAGGCTGGTCCTCCCATGGTCATTGATGTAAGTGCTGGAGCCTTTCCGACATGTTGGCAGGCTCGTCCTCCCATGGTCGTTGATGTAAGTGCTGGAGCCTTTCCGACATGGTGGCAAGCTCGTCCTCCCATGGTCGTTGATGTA
Organism: Pseudotsuga menziesii; assembly: GCA_001517045.1. NCBI lineage: Eukaryota > Viridiplantae > Streptophyta > Pinopsida > Pinales > Pinaceae > Pseudotsuga > Pseudotsuga menziesii. The sequence goes on along the minus strand of LPNX010364629.1, from coordinate 52,117 downwards.
AGTGTTGGAGCCTTTCCGACATGGTGGCAGGCTGGTCATCCCATGGTCGTTGATGTAAGTGCTGGAGCCTTTCCGACATGGTGGCAGGCTGGTCCTCCCATGGTCGTTGATGTAAGTGCTGGAGCCTTTCCGACATGGTGGCAGGCTGGTCCTCCCATGGTCGTTGATGTAAGTGTTGGAGCCTTTCCGACATGGTGGCAGGCTAGGTCCTCCCATGGTCGTTGATGTAAGTGTTGTGTTATGTGTATCTGGGATGTTCTCCGTGTGACGATGAGATGATCTGAAGATGATGAGGTAATAGTAGGGTACACAGGTGTTGCAAGGCATGTAACCAGTCCTGGGATGCTCCTTCAGGTTTTACAGTGGCATATAATCAGTCCTAGGAGATCTTCTAGGTTTTGCAAGAGGCATATAATAAGTCCTAGGATGTACCTACTTGATTGGCTTGCTCGTAGAGATGAAGAAGACCTACATGGAGGCTAGGCCTGCATCCAACATGAAAAAGGGATGGCTCTTCAGAACTTCCTAGGACGAGTAGATTTGAGAGATAGCACCATTTGCTCGAGACAACAGCAGTAGTGATGATGATCCAGTGATGAAGACTTGTGTAAATGAACTATGTCAAGAGAATACCTTCCTAGTTAAGAGGGAGTGTTGATGTATTTGTAACTTTGGAATGTATTCACTTATATGTTTCATATTGTATTTCATTGTACTTTGATGGAGATGTTTGTTCCTCCGATCCGGAGAGTCATTAATGTAATTAAGTCATGTAAAGTCATTGAGGTTAACCCTCCATTGTAAGTCGGGGCATTAGACCCCACAGTTGAGTTATATTAGGGTTATTAGACTCTCCTAAAGAAGTCGGGCCTGTAGGGTAAATGTCAAGTGGAAATTAAGTATAAATAGAGAGTGAGACTCTCTATTTGACACACACACTCACTCATCAATAGCGCATGAGTGATAGAGGAGTAGCTCGCACAAGTGAGAGAGAGAACAGCTATCGGAGATCATCTTTGTACTTTTGGGTTTTACTTTTTCTATTGGTGCTCACATTCTATCTCTGAGGAAGTTGTGGGGTTTTCTCCTTTATGGTTTCCTTGAAGAAAAATCTTTGTGTCTCTGGTCTCTTGTGATTATTGCTATGCATGTTATTCTCTCAGATAAGATCCTAGATCATATTGATTAAACGATAAAAATCTAACAAAAGGGGTAGACCCAAATCAATCCTAAAAGGTGAGATCCAAGACAACTCACCAAATCAAACCCTTGAAGGAGAATTCGTAAGTGAATGTCTGAAACCCTAGATTTAAGGAAGAGCCACAAATTAAGGATACCCGAGTAGGATGGTTACTTTAAGTTGGAAACGTCACTCAGGTTATTAAATCAGATTGCTTGCAAAGATTGAAGTCAGATCTAGGATTTTAGTGTGCTGGTTCAAATGATCAAACTTAGACCCTGGGTGGATTTAAGCAAATAATTGAGAAATCCCCAGGATGAAGCTGATATTGACAATTATGGCTTCCTGCACACTAGCTGGGATGAAAGATTCGACAATGAAAAATACCTAGATGAAACCGAACAAAAAGCAGTGGGAAAATGGCTGACTTGCTGAAGGGTGGCGTTTTCTCCCAGATAGAGATCAGTTCCTGGAGGGGGGCAGAGGAGTCCAAGCTTGACGTTTTTGAGGGAGAGGGGGTTTTGTAGTGTGCCGCACAAAACCCAGGTCGCCAAATTTGTAGATTCCTAGTGCAAATTGGTCTTATGATTTTTCCTAATGCTAAATGAGGTTTTTTCAATGAAAATTATTGATGGGCAATGCATGAAAATCAAAAGTTGGAGAACTTACCTGAGAAACTTACCTCAATCATTGTCAATGACCTCCTGGATGATGAAGAATTCCTTTCTTGAGATCAAATAAGATTTTCGGACAAGCTTTTGATGAAGTGGTACTTTTGTCATTGTCCCTAACCCCCCCGTTTTCTTGCCAGACCAAGGAAAATCAATCAAAACAAAAAATAAATGGGAAATGCAAGCCGAAAGAAGTACAAGAAGAAGAAATCATAAAGAAGTTTAACTCCCTGATAACCAATTGTCGAGATCAAGCAACAGGGCAAGTCCCCCCACCAATGTGTCTCTCTCAGAATCGCCTCCTTCAACCTGCAAGTTAAATGGATACAAGGAAAGATACAAAAACTATGCCGGATATATCTTAGTGCAGAAGAAAAGCAGTGCCATTCATCAACTCATTCATTCATCAAACAAGTAGACAAGAAAGTAGTCCCAGACAAAATCTCTTTATTCCAATTTCGGTGCCAAAGCTCATGCTTTACAATACGGGGGTCACCTCTCTTAAATAGTTTGAGAGAGACATAAACCTTAACTCACTTTATCATCCAACGGTGGATATAAAAAATATATCAATCAATACATGGATCAAGTGACTAAGTCAAAGAGGAGGCACACTTTACTCAAGGGCACCTCCCTAGAGTGAAATGTCACCACATAACATAAGATATAACATGATACAACATAGGAGGGGGTCTCTAGGGGCTTAATTCACCCTATGCCCCTTTACAACTTCATAACCTAAGATTTAACAATAAAATGTATCAATAGCCAATTAGAGGGGGTGCCCCTTGGCGGGCTTTCCTCACTGGCTGAGCCAAAGTAAAATAATCCAGACATCTGCTGACTGAAAACTGTTGGAGGACTGTTCGGGATGCTGAGAAACATCATCTGCCAAAATTCCAAGCCATTTCCTTAACCCAGGAGGCCAAATCGACTTTTTCAGTGATTTTCTAGTTTATTTTTTGTTGTTACAATCTCTGGAAATCGATAAATCCATCATAACTCACTCTAGGATGCAAACTGACTGCTCTAGTTGATCTGGAGACATAGAAGAATGGTATAAGTGACTACTCACACCCCCTAGAACACTGCTCTGCTTTAGGAGAACCATTCATACTGCCATCTAGAATAAAAATAGATCATTTGGCCAATAATTAAGTGATAATAATCATGTTTTTGGAGAACCGGGGCCAAACTCTCAAAACTAAAATTGCAGTATTGGTCGTGGGCATGTTTCGAACAAATATAGACCATGTATTTTTGAGTCACTGCCTTGGGAAACGTGATTGACTTGCTCAACTGGGTTGACCAAGTCAAAGTACCCAAAATCAAGGTGAGATAATATGCTAATATAATCTTGCAACCATCCAAGGTGAGAAATGCTCCAATGATGTATATCAAAACCCAACTTGAGTCAGTTATTCATAATCATGGTGACCAACAATAATAATAATAAAATATACCTTTGCTTCTAAAAAAATCTTCCTCTGCAAATCTGCGTGTACATGCCATACTTACAAAGTGTAAAAGATGTGTTATAGATGGGTGAGGGTGGAAAAAACAGAGCTAAGGCAAGGGGAAATGACTCTTGACTGACTTTGACTCTGTGATCTATCCGAATGATGACCAATATACTCTTACCAAAGTGACATATGTATGACAGATAACAATAGGGGATGGAGGTGTCTCACAAATGGATAAAGTACCTGAGTATGCTTCCCTCAGACTCTAGCAAGTTTTTCTTTGCAACTTTATTGCAATATTGGTTGACCTTCAAAGGCAGGTGCCTTGGAAACATTCTAGGCTCCAGTACTGACAAAGACCCAGCCTTTTTAGGCTAGTCTCCCCCTATGGCCCTATGGGGACCATTGAGCCAAACATTATACAAAGAGTGAGTGCTCATCTTTTGACCATTAACCTTTCAATATTTTTCACAATTTGCATAAGATGGTAGCCAGCCTACAAGAGCAGGTGCCCTAGAAATCCTTTTGGGCTTCCAGTAAATGACTAAGGCCTAGACCCGCTGCCAGCGAGCAGCCCATAGCCCCGACGGGTTTGCCTCTCCCTGGTGCCCTTGTGGAGGGCAAATTGAGCCTTACATTATACAAGGATTGAGTGCTCAACCTCTTTCCCACTGACTACCTTGTTTCATACTTTTGCATCCTTTAGATATAGCTTTTATGCGTTCTGATGCTTTAGTGTTTAACAACACTGTTATGGTGGAGCACTTGTTTTGAGGACTCAAGGAGAACAACCCTGTGAACCCAGGCACACTGGCCAAGACACATACTTCATAGCCAGAGACACATAGCAACATGGAGTCTATCATACATAGGGGTCAGAATGGGGAAACGATCTTCAATCTTGCAAGTTTCCATCAGTCTGAGTCATGGGATAAAACAAAAATGAATGAACTAGATGGATGGGCATAAATGAAATGGAACCAACCTAGCACTAAGGTTTATACTTTGTTCGAGCATGACATGGGCAACAGTCTTCACATTGAATTCCTTGATCAATCATAATACAGGTTAGAGAAATATAAAGTATATAAGGGCAGGTCACCATAATCATCCTAACATGAAAAGCATAGGTATCTGAGATACATCACAGAGCAAAACCAAACCAAGGAAATATACCCGATCTCACCATGTATACCTGTCTCCAACTAATAAGCCCCTCTGTGACTGTGTGTACCAATTCCTGATCTGCTGCTCTGGTCTAATGAACTAGATCATCACCAAAATCATCTCAATGGACTCCTGAATCTCAGTCCTGGCAAGGAAAATATCAAGAACAAGGCTCTGAAGTGGAATGAAGCTGTAGAGATCCATGTTGATACCCCATGTAAAAGTAGCCCGAAATAGAAAAAGAGACAAGTCTACATGCTGCATCATGGAAGACTGGTTGAAAATGTATATGTGATAACAAAATCATCACGGAAAATGCACTTGTTTGCAAGGTTGCTGGCATAATTGTGGAAGCTAAATATCCACAAGTATTTTCATTATGGACACCTTGCATTGCTAATTTGCTCATTCTTTGAATTTTTCATTTGAGTTGTTAATTGTAGTTTTGTAGAGTCTAGAGTCTAGACTCATTTATACTTGCTTTTATTGACCTTACAAGTATTTTCGACACCTTGCATTATCCATTCTTTGAATTTAGCACTGAAATCTATTGCTTCAGATGTGACATGGATAAGCAAACTTATTGAGGATGCACTCCATATTTGTAACTTTGTACAAAACCACACCAATGCTTGTTGATTTTTTTGAGCAGCATCGAGAGCCCTTCTCTTAGCAAAATGGGACAACCTGGTCCGGGACCATGGTGAAGACTCAACCCAGTGTTGAGTGATCATCCTGTTGAATGGTAGATATCTGGTCTGGGACCATGATATAGACCCAGTTATGCCCTGGGTAGACTCAACCTAGTGTTGAGTAGACATCTGGTCCGAGACCATGATGTAGACCAGTCTAGTACTGGTAGACTCGGCTTAATTTTGAGTAGCCATTCTCTTGGAGAATGGAGGCACCTGCTCTGTTACCAGGAAGGCACTGTAAGCCCTAGACTGGGTCTAGGCATCTGTGGCACTCTGACCCTCGATCTATGGGCTTTGTGTACTTCTCCAAGGATTAGCTACCCTTGGTTAAGTTACCCTAGTACCAGATCTAGGTGTCACACAGAGTGAGATAAAAGCATTAGTAACTCTCTTGGTTTATGATGATGTACTTTCGGAATCAAAAAGACCACAAGGGCACTTGGAAAAAGGCCAAAGTCAAAAGTCAAAAATAAATAAGGACTTTTGGACCACAGGTAAAAGTGAAAAATAAATAAGGACTTTTGGTAAAAGTCAAAGATAAATAAAAAGACCTTTTGGTAAGAAGATAAAAGTGAAATTAGGAAAAGATTAAAATATTATTATTTTATCTTTTCTAATTTTGGCCCACTTAACAGGTGAATGGAGACTATAAAAGAAGATCAAGTCTTCTCATTATTACACACAAGTTTGCTCTGACAAATGAAGCTGCTATTTACTGAAGAAGACTTTCTTGCCTCAGCTAGGGCATTCTCAGCAAACCCTCAGCTAGGGTTTTATCAACATCTTTATTTTCAGCACCTCTGGCAGTATTACCTTCATCTCAGCTGCTCCTTCAATTTCTCAGCAGTCCTCCTCGTCGTCAGCAATATCAACACCTAGGGCAACTCTGTGGGCCCCACCACTCATCTCAGGAGCAGATCCAAGCTTCCACAGAGAGCCCAGAAGCTACCTTAGCAGCTCTGGTTGTCTGTTACAATCACGGGCTGCTAAATAGCAGACCGGGACTGTCTATACAAACCTCGGGCTGCTAAAGAGCAGACCCCAAGAGGTCTTGGGCAGACCTTAAATCCTTGGCCTAGTCTACCTAGGATTATCCAGCCACCTCAGTAGCAGCAGACAGTAGCCCAACAGTCACAAACTATCACGGGCAAGGCAGAAGTCAATGGGCAAGAGCAGAGAAGGTTCCGGGCAGGTAAAACGTCAACGGGAAGACAGTGGATGAGTTTTTTGGAAAGCTGATAAAATTTGGGCAGGTAAAAGCTAATTTCGAGCAGCCTGTGTTTTTCTGGGCAGTCTGTCTTTTGTTCCTGTGCAGGCCATAATTTGTCCAAAACAGATCTGATAATTTATGCTGACAATTTTGACTAATTATGGGCAGATCTGGAAATTGAGTACCTAGGGTTTGAAACCCTTACTCTGAATTTTTTTGCTGAGCTTTTTACTGTAACTGTGGTTAAAATCCAGATTTGGGTTTGAGGAACTTTTTTAAGAATTTCTTAAGTCATCTCATTTACGAGATGAGCTACTAATGTTTTTTGGGGGTTTTGTCCTTTGAAGGTTTCCCCAGTGAAAAATCTTGTGTCCATTGTGCTGATGTGATGAATGTGTTTTTACTATGCTTATTACTTGTTTAAGTTTATCTGCAAATTTAAAAGTTATATGCTAATGCTAAAATTCAACATGGTATCAGAGCTTAGCATGTGAAAACACAGTAAAGGGACACTGCTGTTGTTTTTCACTAGATCTTGGAATAATATTTGCAGATCTAAAATTTGGATAAGTGATAGAGATGGCCATCAATGGTTTCAAACCGGAAGAGAATCTCTATGGTTCAGCCAACGTCAATTCCTGGAAGGCCAGGTTGACAGCTATCCTAGATGAGAATGACTTGGACGACATTGTTCTTAATCTCACAGAAGAGCCAACTACAAATGCTAGTAGGCTTGCTTATAAGAGGAAGCAAGGTAAGGCTAGAAGAGTCATTTATGATTCTATCAGAGAGGCATTGATGCCTAACATCACATCTTTGAAGACTGCTAAAGAATGCTATGATACTTTGGTAAACCTATATGAAAAGAAGGCTCCCAGTCAAAAGAGAGTCTTGAAGAAGAGGCTACGAACTTTGAAGCTGAACAAAGATGAAGCCCAGAATTCAACATCGGGTATTCCAGCTTTGGAGGAAGCGGGAGAAAACCTCGTTAATTATACTCAGTTAAAGGCAAAGCATAATTGTCAAGGGCAAAAAACTCCCTGGAATACCCTATTTGAGATTCTACATCCCAGGAGACCGAACCACTCAAAAATATCCTACTAGCACATTTTATTACAAACCCCGTGGGACCATGGTCAAAATTATTCAAAATAAAAAAGTGACTAGCCAATATTGGTTAGACAAGCAAACGGATCAACTGATACACTGGAATCAGACTTTGAACAAGTCTGTCAACCGGCGGCTCCTCAGGTAACCCAACTATGGTACAAAAAAGTTGGTAACACATTGCATGTGCATGCATGCATTTTTTAATGCACTCTTTTAATGTAGAAGTGTGATTTTTGCACAAACTTTGAATTAGGTTTTTGGAACCCTAATCTCACCGGCAGATTAGAAAAAGGCATTCAGGGGGGAAAAGTCAGTTATCACTTGTGAGATTCAGACAGTCAAAGAAGAGGGCGAATCAGTGCATGCAGGAGGGGCGCATTCTCTGAGGAGTGAGTGTGTTGATCTGAGCAAAGATTGAGCACACTTGATTCGTAGCTAAGGGAGATTGTATTAGAGGCATAGATTGCTTCTAAGACAGTGAACCAGTTGTAGAGCATCCATAGATTCAGTGACAAAAAGGAGGGGCACACTTTCTAAGTGGAGGAGGGCGCAGATTTGAGACAGATCAGGTGCACTTGAGGAGGATCCATTTGGAGGTAGAGATTGCTTCAGTGATTGATCAATGAGATCAGAGACTGATAAGATAGAAGAGAGTGCATTCCTAAGCAGAGGAGCGCATTTCACTGGAGAATGGTGAACTTTAAGAGAGGGTTCATCTAGATCTGAGAGAGAGCACTCACTGAGATAGTGGGGCAAGAGACCTAGATCAGAGATCGAAGAGGGACACAGTCAGGAGGCAGAGAAGCGCATTCTTGGAAGAGGGGCGCATTCCCATCGACTTTCAGCTATTCCCAATATTTCTAGTAGTTAGTAAATTTTGTTGATGTCTGAGCAAAATCAAGGATGCTTGAACTTTAAAACTTCTATCAAGCAATTTCAACACTTATGAATTTCATAAATCAGCCACATATGAATCTCATAAATAAATTAGCCACATAAATCAACTCCATAAATCAGCCACATATGAATCTCATAAATAAATTAGCCACATAAATCAACTCCATAAATCAGCCACATATGAATCTCATAAATAAATTAGCCACATAAATCAACTCCATAAATCTGCCACATAAATCAGTCATATGAATCAATCAACTATGAGAGACAAGATATACCTTGGGAAAACCCTCCAAAAACGGAGGATGAAAAACCCATCAATTCTTTGAGTATGATAAATAGATTTGCAGAGAATGGTTTACAACACAAGCAAATTGCCCAATAAGAGATATCACCACAGCAATAGAGAAAAGAGATCCAATGTAACCGTGCAAAAACAATTGTATGCAACTATGTTGAATTTTCCATATGCCTAGCATATGAATAACAAGCCAAAAACCCTAGCATGCAAAATGTAGGGCATAAGAAGCTCAGTAAACACACTGAGAGCACCACATAGTGCATTCACAAGGAGGAGCTAACTAGAACTCTCTCCATGCAAACATTAGCGCCCTTCCTTTCCTCAATTAGCTTTAAGTGAATGTTCACTGTCTTGAACTGAAAGTGAACTGACTTGAACCGAATGTTATCTGTCTTGAACTAGATGTTTAATTGACTTGAACTAAATGTTACCTGTCTTGAATTGAATGTTTAACTGACTTGAACTCAATCTTTAACTGATTATTGATCACTTAGTTAACAGGCTAACTTAAGTGTCATCAGTGCTTCACTCTTAGTGACATCCATGCATAATTTCTATTATTAACTTTTGCATTGATCTCTTTAGTTAACTGATGCATGCTGATTGATGAACATTAGGCTCTTCTTTACTCAACTGATTACATTCATTAATAGTTCAATTGATGCTTTGATTGAGGAATTGATTGAGGCATTCATATTTTACTGAAGCTTTATAACTTGAGTTCACTCAGACATTTGCATGGGCAATTCGAATTCTCTTTCTCTATGCTTTATCTCATTATCATTAATTAATTATTGCATGGTCCATATGTGTATTATTTATCCACCTTATCATATCATACTCAAAAGAATTATTTCATACATACTGATGATAATATATATTACTCCGTGCCATATAGTCATATGCTAAAGTAATTCACTCTATGGGTAGCTAAGCCCTAAAAGATACTTATATCGCTCGCTGAGCATGACTAGCAATATATCACATTGTATAACCATCTCAACAAATGGAGGTCCACAGTCTTGATACAGCACAAGATTATCTCCACAATTGGAGATCCGTTCTCATAGGGTACCGTCTATGAGAATCATTGACTTGATACAACACAAGTCCATAGTCTTGATACATCACAAGACGTCAATCTTGATACAACACAATATCACGATACAAGCATCCACCTCAATACATGAGGACATGGATAGGACTTGATACAACACAATGTCCCGACTTGATACTACACAAGTCTTGGAGAATGACTCCTAATGCTATACAATCAACACACTTGAGATAAGTTTATGTTGGGTATCTTTGATTATACTTGTTGTATACCGCTTGTTGTTCGTCGATTGCACACCAGCAACAGAAATCTTCCGAAAGCTGTCTCCTCACTTGAGAAAGTGGGAGAGGTGTGGCCTTGGGGGCAAGCACAGAGCCAGGTACTGTCACCTACTCCTAGCTCCTCTATTTAGGCTAACTCCTAACGAAGCCAAGAGGGGTCGTCCCTAACAAAGAGTTTACTACGGCTCAATGTGTTTAAGTGTTTTTATGTTATGATGCGGATGGGTGTTTTTTAGGAGTTTTTGAATGATTACAACTTTACAATAAAATGAGTAATCCACGTTGCGATTATAAAACACAAGATTTGAGACGAACAATACAAAGATGACTTGGAAATTAAAGGCATCCACAAATAGATAATGATTTAAGCAAACATTTGGGACAAATGGTCTAGATCAAGACGATGCATGGAAGTTTAAGACCGATGCCAAAATGGAGTCAAAAAAGTGCTTGTGAATGCTGGAATACAAGTCTCAATAGTAATGTTTGTGAGATCGTTTTGCAATTGTTCTTGGTTTATTTTATTGTAAATTTTAAAGATGATCTTGCTTAAGGTGACTAGGAAACCTAACCGAAAATACTATCAGTGGCTCCGTTCGAAGACATGACGGACCTGTCTTGAATCACAAGCTAGGTGTTCAGAGAATTTAACCAGCGAGTGTCGAGATTGGGTTGCCCAGCGCCCACACTTGGAATTTTCCCACTACTTGAGTATTTATCGAGATAATGTCGGTGCGTTGGTTATGGGGTGAAAGTTTTATTGCGTTATCACTTGCAAGATTAACAGTCCAATGCCGTTTCTGGGTACTCCGATTTTTTAGGTCGGTCAAAGCATACTTTGGCAAGGAAACAACGAGATAAATTAATTAGATGGGGAGTGTGAGTTGCAAATTTTAAGTTAGGAGCACACAGTTCAACTCTCCGACAGAGAGCGCTCTTGACTTCGTCTTATGACGGAAGTTCAAGAGACTTTAACTATTCTATATGCCTAATGCAAGGAAAATGCAAATCTAACTATGCTCTCCGACAGAGAGTGCTCTTGACTTGGGTTATGGCAAGTTCAAGAGACTTTGGTTTAATTGATTAACTTGCAAACAGTAGAATGCATGAAAATAAAAGAAAGACAGTTAAACAAACTCTCCGACAGAGAGCACTCTTGATCCACCTTACGGTGAGATTCAAGAGATTCTGGTTATTTTTAAGATTAACAATTATAGAGGAAGATACACCACAATGCAAGTAATAAAATCTAATCTAGCAATTAGTAGTTATACTTAATGAACAACTAGCAATTAGTGGAAATGAAAACTAAGCCTAATCAAGAGAACTAAGCTAAGTGCTTTAAGTTAAAACTACACTAAGTAAAAATGAAAGAGAACACAAGACACACTTCCCCCAAATAGGGGAAGTAGAAAAGATGGGAGGCTTGCTCCCACTAGTTTTTTTATTAATAATTTACAGTGCTTGGGGATTTTAACCCTTAAAGAGAACTTAAAAAAAACAAAAGGGTGAAGAAGCCCTAATGGCTTGTACAAAAAAAAGGATGTGGTTTGTCTTCTTGTTGGGAACTTTTTCTTCAATATTTCCAAGTCTTTAGACTTGTCTTTGGTTGACATCTTCTTCAGTATCTGCTCAAAACGAACAATGACTCAAGCACCCATTATTCGTTAATAAAATCAAAGTAAATCTAGATGCAAACAAAAATGGAATTATTCTAAGTGCAGAAACTACCTTTTTAAAATGTGAAATTTTTTAGTCTTTTTGAAGCAAAACTAGATACAAAACTTTTACAGGCAAAGTGGGAAAGATGAAGAGGGTAAAATGGGGCAAAAAGAAAGCAAAAAAGAGGGCTGAAATAAATGAGGAAAAGAGGGAAAAGGGGAAAGCGAACAGCAATAAAGAGGGCTGCAAAAAAGAGAGAAAGAGAGCTAAGAGGGCAGCGAAAGAGGGCTGCAAAAAAGAGAGAGAGAGAGAGCTAAGAGGGGGTAAGAGGCCAAAAACGAAAGGACAAGGTTTAGGGCTTCCAAGGTAGCAAGTAACGGAGTTTTAAGATGTAGTTTTGAGTGATGGATCTTCGAACTAGTGCCTCTTGCCAAACTTTTTTAGGCTTGAGATCGACTTTAGGAGGCCCTGAAATGCACACAATGTCAGAAAAATAGGTCTTTTGAAGAGATGAGAGAAGCAACCGAGCTCAAACTTCTCTTCAAACCTGGGATATCTGCACAAGAAACCACTTACAAACACATCCTGATCAAACATTGTATGCAAAGCAAAATGGGATTAGAAGAGTATAAGTATTTCCAATACAGTCTACTCCTTCAAAATCACATAAAACCCAACATAAATGGACAAATTGAACTCAAATGCCCACCCTATGGACTTAATAAAGCCTTCTAAGCTAACAATTTGACCAAAATAGTGAAATATAAGTAATAAACAAGAACAAAATCACCTTGATACAGATGAAGCACTTCCTATTACAAGAATCAACACACCATACGGACCTCCAAAGTCACTTTATTTCCAATAGCAAACACTATAACACAATTACAAATCTGGCAGAGTAAGTTTGCCCAAAAAAATCCATGTTGAAGAGAGTGCCAAGCACCTCTATTTATACAAAATACCAAGCCCCAGGGGCTTTTAATGAACCAGCTCTCAAGCTTAGTTAAGTGAGCTTGAACTAAACCTGAACTGAGCTATAATCGGAGTTGAACTAAGCTAACACACCCAATCAATTCGGCGAGTCTCTCTTTCCTCACCAAACTCCACATGTGCGAGCTCCTCTTCTCATGCAAACCATACGGCAGCGATGTGAAGGAATAATTAAAATAAGGCTTGTGAATATTTCAATAAGAGTATGCGGGTCCCCCCAATCCCATTCCATCGCAATCTCCTTTGGTGCTAACGTGAGTCTGAAATGATGTTGACGTCATACGTGAGATCTCCAACCATTCACTTGCATTTGTATAATATGACATGGTTTTAATAAAACTCATATGATATCCATGCTTTCTTTTTTTTTAAATAATACGAAATTTCATAAGTGGGGAGGGTCCACTTCATGTTTAGTGCATCCATGCTCATTAGCTAGCGTGAACCATCCACCTTTGGCGTCACCCTCCCTTTGGATTAATTCGTAACCACTTGCTTGCCCCTTGGTGATATATCAAAGTAAAACCAAGGTTTTAATTAAATGTTTCGTGTATGGGGAGGGGCCTACCCCAATCCCACTCCCCACAACCTTAAGCGTGAGTGCTAAAACTTTGACGTCACCATCCATGATATAACACAAACTTCCAATTTAATTCAAAGTATTGAGTGCCATTTCACTTAAAAGGAACGCATTACTCCTAGTGACATCATGCCAAGTCACTTTCCACTTAAAATGTTCAATTTTGACTTTAATTTTGACTTTTTGAATATTTGACTTTGGTGCATTATGTCCACTTAGCATTAAAATGCTATTCTGAAGCTCCTTTAGCCAAATACTGCCTTACGGGGGTGCTCTGGCTGCCCGACTGATGGTGAAAGTGACCCCTGGGGTGAAGATGCTGGTCTAGGCTTGAAAATGAGTCCAACCATGCCGAAAACAGACTCTGAATCACTCTTTTATTACATTTTGAAATTTTCCATTTAAACCATTAAAAATGGCTTTAAAAAAAAGGAAAAAGATATTTTTCTTGGAATCCAACGAAACTCTAGGGGGACCTAGTACATGTTCATACGACTCAAGCAGAATGCCTAGCATGACAAAAAACACTGACACGAAGGCTCTAATAACCTCCTGAGGCCAAAACACCAAGACAACTACCCCAGCTTTGGAAGAGCAAGTGAAAAACTCAGAAATTATTGGTCGTTTGTTCAACATCCAACAATAACCAAGGGAAAAAACACTCTGGGCTAGTCAGCTTGATGCCCAAGTCTGGGAAGCCGAGCCTTTTATAAAAATTTAAATGCTAGGACATTTTTTACATTTTCCCCAAAGGGGGTATGAACATGTATTTTACAAAGAATTAAAAGTTTAACCAAACACTGGCTAACTCTGGAACACACTGAACTTCTGAACTCTGGAGATGAGCATTCATCATGCTTGATAACTGGCGGCTCAATAGGAAGTTCAACTATTGTACAAAATAGTTGATAACACCGCTTATCATATAAAAGCTTCTATCTGTCTCACTGGTTTTCCAGCAAGAGTTTTTCCAGGGTCGATTGACCAAAAACAATGTGTTCAGTTTCATGTGTGATTGCTATATGTGTTAAGTTGTAGATAGATCTCATGTATTTCAAGTTACACGTTATTCTATATGCTGATGCTTTCTCTGGCATATAGAGAAGTGGGTTTTAGACTTTTAGTACATGCATGTGTCTTAGTGAGACTTGAGATCAAGTTGGGATTTGATATTTCAGAGGGTATCTGAAAATCTACATAAAACGTTATGAAATGTTTTGATTTTGAAGGAGGCTAATCCCTACTAAACCCTAGGAAGACTGTTGAATTGGGTAAGGGAGGTTTACATCCACTCTAATACCATGTTGAGATCCAGAAGAAAGATAGAGGATCAAATGGAATTATGGAACCAACCAGCAAACCCCTAATTGAGCAAACCCTAAATCTACACAATAGAAGATAAAACAGCACTAATGTGCAAGACAACAGAGCAGAATTGCGCTATATATAGTGAGAGATCCATCGCCATGACTACCATAACCATTACCATAATACTGCTTGAAAGAGAGATCAATACTTGATATAATGCCTGCGAGCCTAAAAATGAAGCACTTGTACAAAAGAATGATGAATGAATGTGTTACAAATGAGAGTTATGTATATCTATACACAGCTCAAGAAGAGGGGGGTGCCACCCTGAAGAGGGGTATAATCCCACTATGACTAGGTCAGCCTTGACCACCAAGAAATACATAATAAATGAATATTGACAAGGTTGGCGTAACCAAACCTAGTAAATACAATGTAAGAACAATTACAATAGGTTGGTTGTGACTGGGAATGAAGCATACACCATTCTCAACATTTCAACAACAAAACCATTGTAGTCTCTTTTGGTTCTTGAAGTGAAATCTGTTACCAAAGACCTTGTAGTAAACATTATTTCACCCCCTTCATTTCCCAATCAAGAATTTGTTTATATTCTTAATGATTGGTGATCCTTTTTCAATTTGCAAATGGTCTTGTGGTCAGCCTCTTGGAACTGCATTTGGGGTCCAACTCTTCAGCCTTTTTTGGATGAAACTTCTCCCTGTTGATAGCTTCAATCCATTCATGATAATTTCTTAGAGGCTGGTTTTTGACAGAGGTAATGACAGATTGAAGTCATTTCCATGTTTACATTTTTGCTCATTTTACTTTATCCATGGACATAGTGTCAATGTTTAGACAGTACTACAATGATAATGACAACTGAATATGATCATATATTTTGGCCATAAGTGGTACATGTATGTTGTTTTCCAACATTGGTTTTGGATATAGTGTACATCTCTGATTAGAATGATGTGAATCCGAACAACAGTAATACATAGGCTATAATGCTATAGTGGCATTGCTTCATGTAAATGGTGTTGGAGAACCCAAGTTTCTGTTGATCTCAGCCTACCATGATGGTTTTTCAATTTCATTTAATTCCTTTTAGCAAGTTTTGTTAGCCTAGCCCTCTAATAATCCGAAGGTCTCCATGTTAAAATCACATTATTAACAATCTTAAACTTGTGATATATTATTTTTGGGATTATCTGCATAGTGTAAGTCATTAATCTATGATCCGTATCCTATGAGTATAGTCACAACTGACTAATTTCTCATGGTTTTGAATAGTTCACTTAGCAGTTATTGCATCGGGTGATGCTCACAAGGGTGAAGAAGTGGGATTGAGATTAGCGAAATGAATCATCTAGCATCAATCATCACTTCCGGGGCTTGCACCCGGTAACCAGGACTTCCCAGGAGGTCACCCATCCCAAGGGCCAAAACTCCTCTTGCTCAAGCGTACTTAACTGTGGAGTTTTCCCCACAATCAAACTCACTTAGGTTGCTACCCCATTTTGCAAAACCTTAGCAAGTTTTGCTAGTATTGTGCCTTATGAACTATTCAGTTAGAGTTCCCTTAAACTTGTTTATGTATCGGGATACAGCTGAGTTTCTCTCACTATATATAGTTTTATCCAGTTTTATTGAAGATGCATTTGATAGGGCATATTAACTTCTAAGGTCTGATAGTTTCATATAGCCCTGTGTAAATGGCGATATCATTCTTAATTTATTTCTGCAGAACCTATACTGATAGCGGGGAGCACTGATTGCATTGTCTGGAAGGACAATTGGACTACAGTCACAGCGGATAGCAGTTTGGCTGCACAGTTTGAGCATACCATCCTGATAACAGATATTGGAGCAGAGATATTGACCAAATGCTGAGGACCAGAACCAGCAAAAATATATTTTTCCTTCAAATTTTGCAATAAAATTTCCAGTCATTCCAAATTCTTTATTTTTCTTGTTAATAATTTCTTGATGATTATTGGATTAGGATGGTCTCCTTTGTATAATATAATGTCATTCATTGGCCCCATTCAATGAGATTCAAGTCATTTCTCTACATGGGTGCCATTAAAAACTTCAAGTGGCTCAGCTTTTATTCAGATTTTACTTTGAAAGGATTTTGTTTTTGCTTCCTTCTGTGGGGAGGTAGAGCTCATGTGATTAATTTAAATTCTGAATAAGACAACAGCAGCTTAGTTGTTTACAACAAGAAACACACAGCATGTACATACAATCCTTGCAATCTTTAACAGGGTTGGTAAGCTCTGTGTATGATATGGTTTCGTTTTTGCTTCTATGGCGAACATGGAATTATAGGAAAATAAGGTAATTGTTATATAAATAAGATATTAAATAGCCAGTTGAAATATAAACCTAGTAGTTAGTACATAAACTTCATTATTGATGAAACATTAAACAGAAGTAGCCTCGTATATGGAGAGCATCATGGTACTAATTAGTGATCCCTTGACAAATCGTTGCAAGAAGCATTCATTCATTCCACACTATATATGTGTGTTTCAACACTCAAACATAAGCAAGCATATTGAGAATGGAAGGGTGTGTAAGAAATATCTAAAAACATGGAGCTTATGCATTTCCTATACTGGAAAATACAAAATCATGGAGGCAATTAATCGAAACATGGAATTGATGAATCAAAACATACAATTGCTTAGATTCTAATGAGGGAATGATGCGGGTTCCAATGCTCGTGTACCAATTAAGATTGTGTATCAGCTAATAATGGTAGGAACTAATGAATGACTTGAATGGTGAAGAATGGTAATGGCATGGACTTTGATCTGACCAGCCAGAGCGAGAAGTGGCCCGAGAAGGTATTGGCCGTTGATTGTTGGAACAACCGGGCGTTCCATAGCAGCATCAGCATCCATCCATGATTTGTGTTGGAACCACCTCGACGACGGACCAGATGAGACCATGGAAGAATATCTCCGTTATATATATTATATATATGAATGAGGGTATCAACCCGTAAAGGAAGTGTGTGTGGTCTAATCTGAATTACTCCCTTGTCCTCTTGGCAATATGGTTCATGTCCTCCTTCTAGGTTTTCTTATTAGTGGCAAATAGGTATAGTCTGGGAATTATGCTTGGAACGCAGGGTATGATGATGCCGGGAATGCTCTTGGAACTGCTGAAGGTAAGTCCCCATTCCCCTAAATTGAATGATTGAATCCTACGAATAGTTCTAAATAAGACTTGGAATATGCCCTTTTAAACGCCTTGAAACAGTAGCACACTATAACTTTTAGTACGCCTGGGACAAACAATAATGGTAGTCATGCAAGCCAAAATACTCATCTAATATAAGATCAAGTGGACAGTTGATGTCAAGTTCGGGAGTCATGCAATTTGAGGACAAAAATCCACAGCTTGAAATTCAATTGAGCAAGAAGGGTGAACAAATTTGAGGAATATTTTAAGCTAAACCTTTGTAATCACTGACAAAATCTGCTGGTGGAAACGAGAGAGTTCCATGGAGCATTTATATAATTTCATTCGTCATAGGTTTAAGAAATACAGGGAGACATGGGATCTAGAGTTCTTCAGTAAAGAAGGAACATAGAAAATTTCAATCAATAGTTCCAGTGTTTGCAAACCCATGGCTCAAGCACGAGGAACTAATGGATCATGGAAACATACATGTTCAGGTTACAAGAATAAATTTGCAGGAGACTAGAAACCTTTTATCTTGATCACTTATATCAAGCCATGACGAAAGCAAGTGTAATTAAAACAGTCCTTTATGTCTGCTCCCCATATTCGTAAAGACAGAATAACTATTAAATAAGAAAAAGGGCTATGTGCAAGAAAAAATGTTATAATGCATAGTCAACGATAGGGGATTTCTCAATGAAAATCAAAACACGCCCTATTTCTCAACAAAGTTGATTTTGTTTTCAGAGTTCAATTGATAGAATCTTAGAAATATTTTATCTTGTTGAATTATATAAAGCTATGACCAAAGCAAACGTAATTAAAACAAAACTCCATGTCTACTCCGCATATTAGTAAAGATAAAATAACTATCATATTAGAAAAAGGGTTGTGTGAGAAGAAAAAAAAATGCAATAATGCATAGTTAATGATAGGGGACTTAGTGAAAATCAAAGCACCCTATTTCTCAACAAAGCTGATTTTGTGTTTAGAGTTCAATTGATAGAAATCTTTGAAAGCATCTTCATCAATTATCAATGTCATAATAGTCAAACATCACCTGCAATAAAAACAACTAGTGTAATCTTATGTTGGTTTGCAAAAAGGACTATAACAAATGTACTAAAAAATCACAAACATTGATTCACACATCCACGATAGAGTTCAGAATGCAAAGCATCTTTCTATTAATTGCAAATACAATATATAATACTTGGCTATCAAACCTGATTGTTTCAACAATGTACATATTTATGTTAAGTTTTCAATGGTTATACTAAATCTTTAAACATTTAGCATCATAACATCATAACCATATGCAATAGGATCACTGAAAGAAAGACAAGCACAGCATGACAAGAGAACACAAATATTTTTCCTCGGGGAAACCAGAAGGAAGAAAACCTTGCAACTTCTTTAATATAGATTCAGTCACCAAGTACAATGCTAAACCAAGATAAGATGAATCCCAAACAATAAGATGTCTTCCATGTCTTCTACAACCCAAAACAGTGTTCTTCTCAGCAGTAGCAGACATTTTTCTCAAGTAGGAGCGAACTTGCTTGATAATGCAAATGTGGAATCCGCCCTCCTTATTTATATTGATTTTCTAGCTAACTTTTAACTGACTGGGCCGACCTATCAAACTGACAAAGACGACCTACCTAGGGAGACTCAAAATAATATTTATATAAAACTCTTTTGATTACTAATGCAAGGAGGATTTACCTCATGACTTTTACATGACCATTTACATCAATGACATCTCTCGAAGGAGGAATAATAATAATAATAATATAAAATACAAGGAGAATATTATTCGGAGTTACATTATTTCAACACTCCCCCTTAACAAGAAGGGTATTTTACTGACAATAACAACAACAGGTGTGGCTCTACACAACATCATCGGAAGGAGGGAGGAGGCGGCATCATCAACAACATCATTTGGAACATTATCACTGGACATCATCAGCATTGTTACGCCAACTTGGGACTCGAGCCATTGACTTGTGGCATCTCTCAAATCTATACATCATTAGAAGTTCATCATCATCAAGGATATCTGCATCATCATCAACAACAACATACAACTGTTGGGACATCATCAAGCATAAACATCTTTAGTACAAAGTTGAAGAATCATCATCAACATCTTCAATACAGCGCTGAAGTATCGTCATCAACATCTGCTAGAACATCATCATCATCTTCAGTACAGCGCTAAAGTCTCATCATCATCTCATCAGTATAAAAGTTGATACATCAACAATAACAACAGCATGAGGTTGGCTCATCGGCGTGAAGTTGGAATAACATCAACAACAACGACAGCACGAGGTTGGCTCATCGGCGTGAAGTTGGAATAACATCAACAACAACGACAACACGAGGTTGGCTCATCAGCATGAAGCTGGAACAACATCAACAACTACATGTGACATGCATAACAACATTATCATCGACAGCTCAAGGTTGGAGCAACATCATCTATGGAAACAAAATGAGGCAGGTGCATAAACAACCAACGTGATCCTTCCTTTCGGAATTACGGGATCATGGACAACACAAGTGATCCTTCCTTTCGAAACAGGATCATGGATAATCCTTCCTTTCGGAATTACGAGATCATGTACAACACATTTGTGGTACTCAGACAATCCTTCCTTTCATAATTATGAGATCAAGTCTTTATGGAGCCACCAATACTGATCACAACTAACACATACGTGCACAGGTACTCGGACGATCCTTCCTTTCAAAATTACGGGATCAAGTCCACCAACCCACATCTTAGACAATCCTTCCTTTCGGAATTACAGGATCAAGCCTAAAGATCAACATTTAAGACGGTCCTTCCTTTCGGAATCATGGGATCAAGTCTAAGGATGATCAATCCCAACTGAGCTACCTACTATGATCAAGATACCATAGTATCATCAGCACTACTCCCCCTTTCGAGGGAAGTCCTTGCGGACAACACCAAGCTTGTATCGAAAGTGCTCAAACTTCACACAAGACATAGGCTTAGTCAACACATCTGCAACTTGCTCATTTGTGCTCATATATTGGAGCTTTACGGCTCCCTTTTGCACCATGTCATGAATGTAGAGAAACCATATTTCCATGTGCTTTGTCTTATCATGGAACACGAGGTTCTATGTCATCTTCATGCAGCTTTGGTTATCACATAGAATCACGGTGGCATCCGTCTCTAGATCAAATAGACCTGAAAACAACTTTTGAATCCATATGGATTCACAACTAGTGGAACAAGCTGCAATATATTCCGCTTCTGCAGTGTTGAGAGCAACAGTGAACTACTTCCTGCTCAGCCATGAGATCATAGCTTACCCCAGACTGAAACATCCACCTAAAGTGTTCTTTCTGTCTAAGACACTTCTTGCCCAATCTAAATCTATATAACCATACAATCTGAAGGCATGATCTCTATATAACTAAGACCATAGTCTATCGTACCTTTCAGGTACCTCGTCACATGCTTTATAGCTACAAGGTGAACATTTATGGGCTCAACCAAAGACTGACTCAAGGTGTTCATAGCAAAGCATATATCTGGTCGGGTATTCATCAGATACATCAATGAAACCAATTATTTGTTTGTATAGTGTCACCTCCACTAACTTTGACGAAGCATCATCCAACAACTTCAAATTTGTATCCATTAGTGTGGCCATGGATTTACATTCAAACCTTTTCAGGATTTCTACTACATACTTCCCTTGGTCAAGGGAGATTCCTTTTGGGCTCTTCCATACTTCAAGACCTAGAAGATAGTGCATCAAGCCAAGGTCTCTCATCTCAAATTCTGCAGCAAGCCTCTTCTTTGTTTCTTCTTATGAGCTTCTCATCATATGTTAAGAACGAATCATTTATCTTGTTGTACCATGTCTTGGGTAGCTATCTCAAACTTCACCACATATGCTTCCTCTTTGTGAGGGGAGGAATTCGGTATCACTCTAAGCATATCCACAAAATACTAAGGAAAACAACCTTTGCCATAGATGTCTCTCAA
Organism: Pseudotsuga menziesii; assembly: GCA_001517045.1. NCBI lineage: Eukaryota > Viridiplantae > Streptophyta > Pinopsida > Pinales > Pinaceae > Pseudotsuga > Pseudotsuga menziesii. The sequence continues at coordinate 30,305 of LPNX010364629.1, read as the reverse complement.
TCTATCTCTGCAATCTATGTTATAGTCACTTCCTCTGAAGTGGATCATTTTTGTTCCCTCCTATAATTGAACACTACCCTCCCTCTGCATCGAAACATTCAACACTGGAGTGACTAGTAGCCTTATTTGTTGTTGATCTTCTGTGTAGCCATCTATGTCATCTCACAAGGTCACTAGATACCAAGATCTTGAAATCTGTTGCAAGTTCCTCTTGAATCCATCTATGAGTTTATCATCTTCAACCTTGTCGCAAAGGTTACTATCTCATCACTCTAGGTGGTCCTCAAGCTCATCATGTAATTGTTTGTCATGGGTGTCTTATGAGCCCATACAAATCCTTTTTCAATCTGCACATGTGGTTCTCTATTTATAGAGTTCTAAATCCTGTAGGTTGCTCGATATACACTTCTACTTCGATGCACTATCAAGTGTCTTTGGTCACTAGAGCAACGTCTCATCATAGTCGACTCTCTATATCTTGAGAGAAACCTCGCTTTGTACATCTGTAGTATGCTAGATCTTGTAAGTCTTCTTGAATGTCATAGTTGAGCCATCGTCACTTGTTCTTTAAAGCAAGTTTCGTCATTCTTCCCTTATAGGTGATTGTATCCTTCCTACGAGTCAATTTTAGTTGCGTAATTAGATACACTTCATAGTTTGCAAAACATATTAATAATGACAAAGACATAGGTCACACAGTCATGCAACTATCTTAGCCAATGCTTCAACACAACATTCATCTATATCCTGCATACATACAGTAACTTTCTAGATGTCTTCCATCTCTACCAAAACATAATTAAGAGTGTGCATTTCTCTCAATATGTCAACAAAGAGGTTTCATTCTAGATGAGTAGCAATGGAGTGTTGTGCGGTACCATAGGCCATTTATCCATCACACGCATATTAGTTGTATGCAAACATTCTAACATGCATGATCTAGGAACATAAATGTGTACGCAACTAAGCAGCACCAATTAAACCCTTTAAGAAATAATTCAAATACTTAGCTTTGATTGTTTGCTGGGTAGACTCCCCCTTGATCTTTGCTTCCTTGCCAATTTTGAAGCTTGATCTTCTTCAATTTCTGATCTTCTGGAATTTGAAACATCGACCTTGATCTTCATATCTTCTAGATGGACTACATCATCTTGGATCTTGTATTTTGGAGAAGATCTTTGTTTGTATCTTTGGAGTCCAAATTGTAGGAGCTTCTCCTACCCCTTTTATGTAATATTGGAAGTCATCTCGAGCTTCACCTTATGAGGTGAATCCTTTTGGATCAAAGTACATCACTTAAGGAATATTCCCCTGCTCTCTTCTTAACGGGTTCATCATCTTCAGTGACATGAGAATGATATCTCTTATTCTTTCCTTTCTTTGCATGGTCTTTGCCTTTGGGACAATCTCTTGCAAAATGTCATTTTTCTCATCACAAGTGAAACATCTAAACTGTGAGGAGTCCTTCTTGAATTTTATGTGATTCTTGTGATAATGTCCGTTCTTCTTGGTCTTTTCCTTCTTGGCATGAGCTATTAGGTCTTGATTATCATCTTCACCCATCTTCTCTTCTTTGGCAATCAATCGAGCTTCTTCCCGTGGGAATTCTTCCCATGCCCTATTGAACTTGGTTATCTTCCTTCTAGCACATATTCCTTGAATGAAAGAATCCCACTGCCTTGGGAGACCATTCAAGGTGGTCATCACGGTCTCTGCTTCTTCCACCATGTCACCAATGGCTTCTAATTTGTTCTTTAAACTGAAATACTCTTGTGAAGTATGAATGAATGGTTTATGCCTTCTAAATCTTTACATTCTTGAGTTGATTTCATAAGGTCATTTTTTTGTTGATGTTCCTTCCTTCAAATAGATCGGACAATGCATCAAATATTTCCTTTAGGGTCTTCTTTGAAGACACTTGAGGGATCAAGTGATCTTTGATGGAATCAGCTTATGATCCTCTTAGCCTTGATCATTTTTTTCTTGTGCTTAGATTTGTCTTCATCTCCCTCTAGCTCTGCAACTTCTCCTTTGACATAGTCTTCCAGGTCATGTACTCTTAGAATGAGAAGCACACTATACTTCCACGCTCGGAAGTTCTCATCTCCTTCAAGCTTGTCCTCAAGCTTGGTATTGTTAGTCATGTTGATCAAATGAGAATCTCAAAAGAAAATAGAGAGATTTGATCTTACCAATAAGAGTGCTTCAACTGGATGCTTGCTTTAATGCTTTTCTGGAAAATTGTTTCTGGTTGACCTCTAGGGTTTGAAAGAGAAACCCTGAATTTTCAACCTAGGTGAGTTTCAAATATAATTGGATAGAAAGATGTGCCTCCTCAAGGTGAGCTGAGCAGTATACTCATTTTCCCAAAACTGTAGATAAAACTGGAAAATATCTTATGCCCTAGTTTTCTCTGCAGCAGTTAGGTCAAAAATTGAAAATCCACAGAATGAGAAACTCTCTCCATATAAATAAGTGCCCTCTTAGGGTGAGTTGAATGGTCCTCCTTTTTTAGTTAATCGATGGAGGGAAGTCCTCAGAATAGGAAGCCCTAGTTTCTTCAATTTGTTCTACGAGATTTTCCTAATCTTGGTTCTGATGTATCTTCGAAATTCCTGCTCCTAAAGGGTTGAAATTTTATCGTGAGATAGCCTGATCTGTCTTCTTTCCAACCCCACAGGTTAGAGCAGTATTCGATTCACCAAGTGGAACTTTTGCTAAGTTTCCCAAGGTGACTTGTTTATGGATTGGTTCAGTATAGAGAACTTGTACGGACTACCACATGTCATTGTTTCAACTTCAGGGTCTGAAACTTGCACCAAAGAAACTACAATTTGTGCCCTATCTACAACATCTTGTGAAATTTGATTTGGAACTTCCTAGCCCGAGATATATAAATTCTCCCTAGGTCACATGTTTAAAACTAAATTATGGAAGAGGTTGGAACCCTAATTTGGAGGGATCATATCTCCTAAAGTACAATGAATCTGAGGCTTAAATTCGTACACAATGTACATCAAGATCTCAACTTCAGCGTGTAAAATTTCCAGCTCCTAAGCCTTCGCCAAACTCGAGTTATAGCGAAAATGCTACTATGACTAAATTTTGTCTTCTAGGGTTTTCAAGCATGGAACCCTAATTTCCAGTAGTTGTAGTTGTAGTTGTAGTTGTAGTGGTGTTTCGACTACATAAAGACTTCTTTCAGGATGGCTTTGATACCATGTTAAATTTTTAATGGTTCTACTAGATTTTTAAACATTTAGCATCATTACATCATAACCATATGCAATAGGATCACTAGAAGAAAGACAAGCACAACATGACAAGAGAACACAGATTTTTCCTCGTGGAAATCACAAGGGAGAAAACCCTACAAATTCTTTAGTATAGATGCAATCACCAAGTACAATGCTAAACCAAGATAAGATAAATCCCAAACATTAAGATGTCTTTCAAGTCTTCTACAACCCAAAACAGTCTTCTTCTTAGCTAGAGTGAATCTCTTTCTCAAGTAGGAGTGAACTTGCCTAATAATGCAAATGAGAAATGTGCCCCTCCTTATTTATACTAATTTTCTGGCTAACTTTTAACTAATTGGGTCGACTTGTCAAACTGACAGGGCCGACTTACCTAGGGAGACTCGAAATAATATTTATATAAAACTCTTTTGGTAACTAATGATCCGACTTACAATGGAGGATTTACCTCATTACTTTTACATGACCATTTGCATCAATGACATCTCCTGAAGGAGGAAGAATAATAATAATATAAAATACAAGTAGAATATTCTTCTCCATTACATTATTTCAACAATTTATGCATCAAAAGTACATGTTGTCCCTTAGGTTGTACCCCTTGGTTATGAGGCTTCCTTCTCTTTCTTGGATATTTTAGGCATGGGTCAGTCTCCCAACACATGCAAATATCGCTCATAAGGGGTTGCAAGGCCAAGGAGTGTTGTGTAGGATCCATCTTCCTATGCCACTTTAGACCATCAAGCTAGTCCTTGGGTCAAGGGAGGGTACCTTGGTTTTTAAGAGGTGGAGTTCCTAGTCTACCACACTAAGATTCCTTGGACTCATATGGGCTTTGATTGACTAGATTTACAGTTGAGATTTATGGTGCATGGAGTAGATCCTAGTTGTTGGAGTGTAACTTTCAAGTGTTATTTTAGATATGGAGGGACAAAAATATCACGAAAGCAATACAAATTCACTGGAAAAGCAATGCCATGGCGCCTTAATCATAGCTTTTTTCCTTTGAAAGAGTGTGTGATATCATAAACAAATTTAACAACAAAGAGTCCATGAAGCTATCCATTAAACATATTCATGACACAAAAAATTATGTGGGAAAAACAAGATAGATCCACATATTCAAGCAACAAAACATGGAGATTCAAAAAATTGGCAGCCTTTTGGACGTATTTTTTTAACCTACCCTCTTCCTTCTTCAGTTTATTTCTTTATAGTCGCCATGCTCTAACTATGTGCTTCCCTCCTTATACTAATGTTAAATGTACAACATCAAGAATCATTCTCCGGACTTGTGAGTTATATCAAGTCCTTTGTATAGATATCCTCATATGATTAAGGTGGTGATGTTGTATTATAATGTCTTGTGAGTTATATCAAGACTAGAAACTTGTGTGTAATATCAAGATGGCCATGTGAGTTATATCAAGACTGGAAACTTGTGGGTAATATCAAGATAGTCTTGTAAGTTATATCAAGATTGCAGACTTGTGAGTTATAGCAAGTCAAAGATTGTTTTGTGATATATTACTAACCATGGTCACATATGACTATTAAGTCTCCTCTAGGGTTTAGCTACCCCTAGACTGAATTGCTTTAGTAATGACTATATGGTCCGAGAGTAATATAATATGATCATAACTGGTGACAATTCCTATGAGTATAATATGATACGATGATTAAATAATAAATACACATGTGGACCATGCAATGAAAGTAAAATGATAAAGAGATAAGCATAGAGAGAGAGAGAATTTGAATTGCCTAAGTATACCTTCAATGAACTTGAATTGATAAGGCTTCAGTTAAATCCTCAATTGTAATAAAATGGAGCAGAAAAACTAAACCCACATTTTCGAAATTCAGCCACGATGAAAATAATTATTGAATGATGATCTTTACAATAAGCAAGAAGACCTTTTATATGTAAAAACACACATTTTCGAAAGAAAAGGTGTGACCCTACGTTCAGTTTTAACTAATATTACATTTAATATTAAAAATAATTGCTCATAAAATTAGATACAAAACATTGTCGTCGTCTTTTAGAACGCTTTGTCCTCAAAGCAAGGGTAAGGACGGATATTGTTGACGGAATTGTTCTGTCTCCCATGATGCGTCTTCATCCGGAAAATTCTTCCACCTAATGAGATATTCCTTGAGTGTTCGAGAACGTAGCCTTCTTTCTCTAGTTGCAATGATTGCCTCTGGTTCCCAAATGATCCTTCCTTCGTCATCTAGCATAGGAAGTATTGTTTGCATTGTTTGATGTTTCCCCAACATTTTTTTGAGACATGATACATGGAAGACATTGTGGATACAACTTTTATCAGGTAATTGTAATTTATAGGCAACTTGACTAATCTTCTTGGTAATCTGGTATGGTCCATAGAACTTTGGGGCCAACCTGTTTTTTCCTCCAATTTTAAGGGATACCTGTATATAGGGTTGGAGTCTTACGAACACCCAGTCTCCTACTTCAAATTCTCTTTTGGTTCTGCGTCGATCTGCTTGTTGCCTCATACAGTTTTGTGCCATGACTAAGTTATCCTTGAGTAATTTAATCGTTTTTTGAGATTTCTCTAGTTGGTTCCTTACTTTTGGGACATTAGTGTTGTTTAGAACTAACTCCTTCTAATTTGGAGGTTCATACCTATATAAAGCTTGGAAGGGGGTCATTTTTGCGGAGGTGTAGTATGTTGAATTGTACCACCATTCTGCTAAGTGCAACCATTGAGACCAATGGTTTTGTTTATCTGTTACGAAACAATGTAGATATGCTTCTAAGCATTTATTTACGACTTCAATCTAACTATTTGTTTGGGGGTGGTAAGCTGAGCTCATATTGAGTGATGTGCCTACTTGTTTGAAAAATTCCTTCCAAAATTTTCCATTAAATTTTGCATCTTTGTCTCTGACGATGACTTTTGGGAAGCCATGTAATTTGTAGATATTTTTGCAAAATATATCTGCAATTTGTTTTGCCTTGTCTGTTTTTTGTATTGCCATAAAGTGTGCAAATTTGGTTAATCGATCGACCACTACAAGGATTTTGTCCTTTCCTTTTGACAGAGGTAATCCTTTGATGAAGTCCATTGATATCTCTTTCTATTTTTTGTTCGAAATGTGTAGGGGGTGGAGTAACCCTGGGGTTAAAACATTTTCGTCTTTTTTCCTCCGACATTTGTCACATTCTGCCACATATTGTTGGATATATTTTTGCATTCCCTTCCAAAAAAATGACCTTCTTGCATTATAATAAGATTTGAAGAATCCTACGTGTCCAGTGGCTGGTGAATCATGGGATTCCTTCATTACCTTAACCTTGAACTTAGGGTTTGATTTTAAATAAATCCTCCCCTTATATCAAGGGATATCATTTTTCCATTCAAACTTGGGGTCCTGGTTGAAATTGTTAATTATAGTGCTAGTTTTTGGGTCCTTGGCGTATTCGCTTTGTATTTCATCTAGCCATCCTGGAATTGCGACTGAGATGGAGTAAGAGGTAATATCCTCATCTTTTCTGGAGAGTCATTAGAGGAAATTTCAACTCAAAATGGGCCTTTTAATTCTAATTCTAATTCCATGTCATCATGTGTTAGCCAATGAAATTGCTTTAAATTTGAAATACCATATATGTCTTAAACACTTTTTTAATATAAATTTGGGGATATGTATCATAAAAAAAAATACTTTTTTTGTTTGTATTTTCGACATATCTCCCTGTGTTTTTACTCAAATTTCGATCAGGAGAGCTCATTGGATGCAGAATTAAATTCCACATCCAATGAGTACCCACTCGACATATTTTTGGCAAACCCTGCTACCTCAAAAACAAGAAATAACTGGAAAATGTGATGATGATAAGAAATACCTGAAAAAGTGTGATGATGATGTCATCATCACATTTTTCAGGTATTTCTTGTTTTCGAGGCAGCGGGGTCTGTCAAAAGTATGTCGAGTGGGTACTCGTTGGATGCGGAATTTAATTATGCATCCAACGATCTCTCCCAATCGAAATTTGAGTAAGAACACAGGGAGATTTGTCGAAAATACAAACAAAAAAGTAGTTTTTTCTTTCTTCCTCCAAAATTAATAAATATTATTTTAACTATTATTTTATTAATTTTTTTTAGGAGGTCCATTTTGAGTTGAAATTTCCTCTAATGGCATATGCGACTACATTTTCTTTCCCTTTTTTGTGTATTATTTCCATGTCGAAAGCAACGTTTTTTTCTATCCACTTTTGTTGTTTCGTGGACAAGGTTTTCTGTTGAAGTACGTATTGAAGACTATTGTGGTTTGTGTGGATCATGAATTTTCTCCCTAGGAGGTGTTGTCGCCACTTTACCAATGCCTGCATAATTTCCAACATTTCCTTATCGTATGTAGACTTCAATTGTTCTCGCTTGTTTAATTTCCTGCTCTCAAAAGCTACAGGTGTTCATCTTGCATTAGTACTGCTCCAAAACCATAACCTGAAGTGTCACATTCTATTACAAATGGTTTGGAGAAGTCTGGGGTAACTAGTACAAGTGCAGAGGACATAATTCCTTTCAAGGCTTCAAAACATTTATCCGCTTCTACACTCCACTGGAAAGCATTCTTTTTTAGAAGGTTGGATAAGGGTGCGGTTATGTGCGCATAATTCCGGATGAATCTTCTGTAGTATCCCATTAGCTCAAGGAATCCCCTTAACTTGGAGATGTTTGTAGGTTTGGGTCAATCTGTGATTGATTTGATTTTTTCTGGATCTACCTTGACTCCTTCTATAGATATTACGTGACCAAGATAGCTCACTTCTTCCTTACCGAACGTGCATTTGGACATCTTGGTATAGAACTGATTTTCTTTTAAAATAGAGAGCACATGTTCCAGATGTATGAGATGGTCCTTCCATGTCTTACTGTATATAAGGATGTCATCAAAGAAAACTAGTACAAACTTCCTCATGAATGGCTGAAATAGTTTATTCATGGTTGCTTGAAATGTCGTTGGAACGTTAGTTAGCCCAAAAGGCATTACTTGAAATTCATAATGTCCTTCATGGTTCGGAAAGTTGTCTTTGCCACATCTTCTAGCCTTACTCTGATTTGGTAATATCCCGACCTTAAGTCTAATTTTGAAAAGTACCTTGCGCCATGCAGCTCGTCCAACATTTCATTGATAAATGGAATGGGGAATTTGTCTTTAATAGTTATCTTGTTTAATCATTTGTAATCGATGCATAGCCTAAATGATCCATCCTTCTTCCATACCAGTACTACTAGTGTCGCATAAGGACTTCGACTTTCTATAATTACTCCACACTTCAATAAATCGCGGATTAATCTTTCAATCTCTGTCTTATGATGGTGTGGGTACCTATAGGGTTTAATGTTGATAGGGCTTGATCCAGACTTGATTTCAATGACATGCTCGATTTTCCTTTCTGGTGGTAACTCCATGGGGAGATCTTTGGATACTTTTTTGTACTTTTGGATTAGTCCTTGGATCTTTGGTTGACCTGGTTTAACCACTTATGAAGTTAATAGTTCCCTTTCTTGGCATTGTACGACATACGTTGGTGCTCCCTTTTGAATTAGCTTCTCCATTTTGTGGGATGACACAATTTGTGTGCGAGGGGGTTGGAATCCATATAATTTGTAATTTTCCCCTTGCCACTTAAATTGTATAAAGTGTTCTTGGTGGTTTGTTGAGTAGGTACCTAGGGTTTTGCAGCCACTGAATTCCTAATACTGCATCAACTCCTCCTAAGGGTACTGCGTAAAATTTTGATTCAAGGTTATAATCTTGTATTTGAAACTTAACTTTGTGGCATTTTTCCACTTTTTCGATCTTCTTTCCATCTGCAACCTTTACCTTCATGTTAGGTACTGGATATATGAAAAGGTTAATCCTCTTTGCAACACTTACGTCAATGAAATTATGGGTACTTCTTGTGTTGAATAGGACGACAACATTGTTATTTTTTATATGCCCTTTAAGTTTTAATGTATGTGGTTGGTGTATTCCTATTATGGATGAAATTGATATCTTGGGTGTGTCTTCATCTTCTGAATCTGACGGAAGATTATGGATGTCACCGGTTTCTTCTATGTCAGATTCCTTGCTATCTGACTTGTCTTCCTCTTCTGCTTCACACTAATATAAGTTCTTGGTGGTCTCTTTTTTCAAACATCTGTGTCTCGGGTCCCACTTCTCTCCGCAATATTTACACTTTCCTTCTTTCATTCGTTGGACTTCTAAAGTGGGTTTGTTGTCACTTCTTAGATGTGGTGGTTGGTATTTGGTGTCAGTTTTGGTATTTTGGATGGACCTTCGATCTTTATCATGGTTCTTGTTCCACGATTTTTTTATATTTTCCTAAATGATTTTTTCCTTGCGTCTCGCCTTGTCTAAGGTTGATACATTTAGTAGCTCTAGTTCATCTCTGATATAGGGTTTTAGTCTATATACATAATTTGTAGGCGTTGACTATCTGTGAGTTCCGGCACACGTGTCGCCGGGGCCTCCCATTCGTTGGTGTATTCGTCGATGTCACCTTTCTGCTGCTGTCTGGTGAGTTTTGCGAAGAAGACTTTTTCTTTTAAATCTTCAATCCTCTTAAAGAAATCGTTTTTGAACCTTTTCCACTTGAGCTTAGTACATGTACCAGTTGTAAGCCCGATCTTATAGTTGCATCGAGGCATATTTTATCATTTCCTCGTCTGCTATGATATTGTGTATGTAAAAAAAATCTTCTACCTTGTTGATCCACGCCAAACTCTGTTTTGCGTCGCCATTGAATTTTGACAATTCTAACTTGGGTTTCATTTGATATCCACTTATTTTTGTAGGAGAGAGCGATTGTTCATGATTTGGAGAGTGATCGTCATCGAACTCTTCGTGTGGAATTTCCCTTCTGGGAGGTATTGTCTTATGATGGGTTGAGCTTGAGGATGGTTGGTCCTCCTTTAACACATTTCCAACTAATGTGGTAATTGTGTCTTCTAAATGTTGCTCGATTTTGCTTAATCCGAATTCGAACAATACTGATAGTTCCCTTTTTACTCCTTCCATCTCCCAAGATACTACTTCGTTGACTTCTTTTTTGACAGTCCCTGATAATTCATTTTTTCCTTTGTGTAGCTCTGCTTCGATTTGGTTGAGTCTTGAGTGTACTCCTTCGAGATGTTTAGAACCTTAGACTTGGTTAAGCTCTAATTTCGCAATTCTTTCTTTAATTTCATTCATCTCTGACATTTTTCATGTGCAGGGAGGAATTTGTTTTTTTTTTGTTACTAAGAATGGTGAGATTTTTTTTTTAATAATAATTAATTATTATATATTAAAATTTTTATTTATTTTATTATTTAATATAATAAAACAAATTGAAAATATTATAAATATAATCTATTATATTATAATTTTTATTTTTGGTTTTTAGTTTTTTTTTGCAGGTCGTGGACGTGGGATGACCGCGTGATGAGGAAGGCACGCAAAGGGGTAGGTGGCGAGGATGGACATGTAGAGAAACTGGACGACACAGGGGATGGACGAAGGGAAGGTGCCGAGGGTGTGCAAGTGGGTGGTGGTGGATAGCGACGGTGGAGGGCGACGGAAGAAGGATGAGGAGTGCAGCAGAAAGGAGCAGCACGTTGGAGCGAATGGGAAGTGGTGCGATGGGGAAGAGAATGGTGGAGAACGTGGAGAAGATGGGAAGTGGAGCGGTGGGGAAGAGAATGTGGAGCAAATGGGGGAGGCGGTGCGGTGGAGAAGAATCCAATTGCGGAAGGTGCCGAGGAGCCGATGGATCTAATACCACTTCAGCAGAAAAAATAAACCCACATTTTCGAAATTCAACCACAATGAAAATAATTATTGAATGATGATCTTTACAATAAGTGAGAAGACCTTTTATAGGTCAAAACACACATTTTCGATGAAAAGGTGTGACCCTACGTTCAGTTTTAACTAATATTACATTTAATATTAAAAATAATTTCTCATAAAATTATATACATAACATAAAATCATGCATCAACTAATTAAAGTAATCCATTCAAAGTTAATAATAGTAAACAAAGTATCTTGCATGGACGGCACTAAATGTGAAGCATTGTGACTCTTAGTTAGAATCCTAACTTAGTGGTCATGCATTCAGTTAAAATATCAAGTTCAGTTCAAAGTAGTTAACATTCAGTTAACGTTATTCTTGGAAGGTATGGCGCATGTATTGTGCATGATGAAGAATCCAGGGACTTGAGTTAGCACTAGTGCAGGTGAGGTGCATGTGTTTGCATGGAGAGAATCCAATGCACAAGTTTTGATGTTGCCCTAGTCAATTCGAAGTTATGATGCTCCTAGGAGCATTAATGTGAATTACATTCGCTACTTTATGCATGCTTGAGGTGTTGACTTGCTATTTTAGTGTTGGGCACTTTCCAAGTTCATTACAGTTGTTGTGAGCGGATCTCTTCTCTATTGCTTGGTTGTTCTCTCTTATCGAGCAATCAGCTAATGTGTTGTAAACCATTCTCTACAAACCTATCTATTATACTCAAAGAATTGTTGGGTTTTTCATCCTCTGTGTTTGGAGGGTTTTCCCAGGGTATATCTTGTCTCATGTGAATAAACGATTGGTGTGATTGATGTGTTTATGAGATTCATATGTTCATTGATTGATTGATAAAAGTTTTAAAGTTCAAAGATCTTCACTATTGCTCAAATATTAACAACTGACATGTGTGAATAAATATGTGATGTGTTGCAATATTGGATGCAATGATGGGGAATCAGTCAATGATTTGTTATAACTAAAATTAAGCATGATGAGGTATTCAAAATTCCCCAATCCTTTGTGAATCCTTTTAATCATGCTTCAATCATCCTTTTTACTGGCAATTTTATATGTTTCCTCCTCTACCACAAATTGTTTATTTCTTTGATTTTTTAAAGGTATATGTCGTTGGTGGTTGTGAGGTCTCGGGCTGAGGTGGCCTCTGTGATGATCCTCTTGTTTCTTCAGTTGCATGTCTCTATTGGAATTTGAGTCTAGTGCTCTCCATGAGTTTCGCAACATGGGTTAACCCCCTCTCATGGATCTCAACTTTAGCGATTGTATCGGAGATTAACATCTGTAGGTTTTGGTCTAACGGCAATCATGCTTCAACAATTGGTATTGGAGCGGTAGGTCTCAAATTCGAAACTCACCTAAGTAACGTTGGGGGGGATATTGTTGGCATTTGCGTCCAGCACTCATGAGTTTCGCAACATGGGTTAACCTCCTATTGTGGATCTTAACTTTGGCAATTGTATAAGAGATTAACACCTACGGGTTTTGGTCTAACGACAATCATGCACCAACACTTTATCCCATTTTCTCCACAAAATCTTGCAATGTAATCGTGTAAGCCAACCCTTGTTGATTTATGGCTTTTCCTCCCTTCAGAATTATGAATGATTTATCCAATTTAGAGTATGGTGTGTAATCTACATCTCCTAGATTCTAAATCATGCTTAACAAAGTTGAGGTGGCAATAGATTGTTTCAGTTGATTCAGAATCTCAGTTTTTATGGGGATGGTTGACTTGTCTGGCACATGAGTCAACCTAGACATAGCATCCTGCAACAATTTACTATATGTCTTGACAAGGTGTAAAGTGATGTTGCCATTCCATGGGCAAGGGAGACCATTATTTATCATTATATCCATGGCTCTAAAGGATGGGAAAATTAAATGTTTTGATTCTATCCCCTTAATTTTAATCATTTTCAAGCTATTGAATTTATTGATGTTGGTTTCTATATCCATGTATATTGATCTTCTCTCTTTGATTCCCACCAATTTTAACTCTTGAGTCGTCAAGGAGTTTATCACTCCTTTTTCTTGTTGGTGTTTGTAACTGCATGAAGCAACCTCACACCAAGTCAGCCCAAAAAAGAATAATGATAAACAAATACTATGAAGGGCAAAAGGCAAGTCGTAAAAGTGAAAGTGCAAACATGAAAAGTATAAATAAAAAGGCCTAGCCCATTTACACACTCTCTCAAGTTCACTCCAGAGGAAAGAAGTACGCTCAAGCAAATAAACATTATTGAAGTACGCTCAAACAAATGAACATTAATTTTCAGGGTGTTTTTCAGGGTTTTATCTTTGGAGTTATTCTTCTATGTGATTATTATGTCCCCGATAGGAGATATATATGATTCGCTTAGGTGAATTAATTTAGGAGGAAGATTTAAATTTTTCACATTTCAAATGTTTTTGGTATAGTTTGTATCAATTTTTTTGGGAGGATTATTTAAATTTTAATTTATCCAGCTTCCTATTGGTTCATATAGGTGACGAAGGCTTGGGACTTTATGCCCCAAGACCCGGCGGCGAGCTGGCGTAAGCAGAAAATGATCATTTTGTGCCAGACATCTTACAGTGTGTGGACGAGAATACGGTGAACAGACTATTGTTGCAGATGGTTTAATAAAAAAATAAGGTGTATATAGTTGTTGGATTATATTCTCGAGAATAAACCACAAATGTCTTTTCAAAAAAAAGGTTGGACAACATTGTTGAATTCATAACTCATGGTGGTATTTAAAAGAAAATCTAAAGCATATTAAAGGTGACAACATGGCAACTCTGCAATCAATGGGCTGCACATGCACAATTACTGGCCCCAACAACCTACTTGTCTTGTCACAAAATCTTGCAGTGAATACATCTCTCTGTGGCAAGAAGTTTAAGTATCTCTGACAACTCTAAAGGCTCTTTCTTGGAGCTGCCCTTGCGATGACCTATGTCTATCTGCATCTGCATGCACGTATCTGCTATCATTTTCTTCTTGCTGCCACCACTTTACATTTGCATGCATTTCTTTGATAGTGTTTTTTAAATATATAAATTGAAGAAACCCAATAAAATCCTTTTAATTTAATAAAAGCATCAATGCCTAATTCATGCAAGGCTCAAACCGATTTCCTTTAGCGTAGTGATAGCTTATTCAGTTACCCTTTGTGAGACCAAGACCTAAAAATATATTTACTTAGTTACCACGTTACTTATCCAACATTACTTATCCAATGGAGAGTGTGATCATGTTCTATATATAGATATTATATGCAGAAGTTCTAGCATTAAAGTATACTATTTATTGAGGAGTGCAATGGACAATGATCATGTGCTATGTTGTATATAGTTGTAAAGAATATTTATATATTGTGAACCCCGCAGTATATCTCACACAATGCATGATTTTAGGTTTGAATTTCATTTATCCGACTCGAAATTGGAAGTTAAATCAAGATTGAAAAAAAAAAATCCGAAGCAAACCATAAATTTTTGCAAGGAAAAAGGAATTAAGATGACTGGAGTTCTAGATCTTCCTCGCTCAATCTGTGTATGCTTGCTTTCAGTCAGCTATCTTCTCATCATTGTACCTGCAGTAGCTTACCCAAGGCTAGGTAGAACTAGCGTTCCAAAGGGTTTTAAACTTGGTGTTCGTACATCTGCTTATCAGGTTCTACCTTCATCATTCTTACTCTCTGCAATGATATTCATTTTTTACATTATGTAACTTTTTGCCTTAATAGTTTTTTTATATTCTAATTTTAGACTAATTTTAATTGTTTTACAGATGGAAGGAGTTTCCCATGATGGTGGGAGAGGTCTCAGCATTTGGGATACATTTTCTTACATTAAAGGTCCATTACTATTTACATGCCCATTATTAATATGACAAGTTAATGAAAATTTTAAATAAAATCATTTATATTCATTTTATTGTTGTTGATACATGTAGCTAAAAAGAGAAATAGCAACCAATTATCTCCAAAAACTAAGTGGCTAATTGTACTTATAGTCTTTCACAGGCCATAGACACTTTAAGTGTGGCTGTAGCTGTGCTATTAACAATAAGTAATCCATTTTGATTACAGATTTTTGGATCCATTGACATCAGGAAACCCTAATTCCATGAGAAGTTTAGTTGGAGCATGGTTACCATGGTTTAACAGGCAAGAGTAAAAAATCTGAAGGGCTCATTCGATTTCCTTGGTTTTAACTACTAATCTACACGATTTGCAGTCAACAATCCAAATCCAGATTTCCTTCTTGATGCTCGTGTTAATATGTCTTGTAAGTTAAATTTTCCTATTCAATACAACCCTATATTAATGAGAAATTACAAATCATGTTTAGTCGTCTTGGTTGCAACTTTTCGTATTAAAATATTCTTGGCTGTGTGGGTTTTTGTATTACAGCAGAAGTAAACAAAGTTTACATTGAACCAGAGGTAAGCGATTTGAGTTTTTTTCTTCCCATGAGTTCATTCTTCGACTACTTTGTAATACAGTTTGAATTTAATTTAAAATTAAACATGGTTGTGTGGGTTTTTGTATTACAGTAGAAGTAAACAGAGTTTACATTGGATCAAAGGTAAGCGATTTGAGTTTTTTTCTTCCCATAAGTTCATTCTTCAAGTACTTTGTAATACAGTTTGAATTTAATTTAAAATTAAACATGTAAATATTCTTTATGCCCAAATTATTTGTCTGAAGGAAGGTGTCAGCATTTTCAGGTCTTATCCTGCTGGATTAAGGGACATAATTAACTATACAATGAACCGTTATAACAATCCTGCTATATACATTTTTGAGACCGGTATGTCAGCCATAAGCTGAATTGAATAAGAAATATATTTATCTTATTAAAAAGGGTCTGATCGTTATTTTCAACAGGGTATGTTGATTTTGACAATGGCACAATCCTGCTTAAACAATCATTGAATGATTCTAAGCGAGTGAAGTACCATTTTGGCCACTTATCTCAAGTACTTCAAGCCATTAGGTATGTATGCGAATCTTGTAATTATTTGAGTTTTATAATTCAAGCCACTTAATTCAAGTAGTTTAAACGATATACTATTTGGATCTTTTGGACAAATCTAAATTAGTTTATAAAATGGGTTCGAGTGAAAAGAGTCACCACCAAAAGTGAAAGCATTTTTACCAGGATTTTCTCTGCAAAAGCAGTAATGTTCTACTCCATAAGATGATTCCAATAAAGTGAAAGCATTTTCACGAGGATTTTTTCTGCAAAAGCAGTAATGTTCTACTCCATAAGATGATTCCAATCTTTGGTTGCGGCTTACTGTATTTGTCTAGAAGGTACCGACATTTAATTTATTCTGCCATAGTTTTGAGAAAGAGCCATTAAAACACAGAGTAAGCTATTTTCAGTGGATTTATGTCTCGCAGAAGGTAACGAAATAAACTATCATTAGGTGCAAATCATATAGCTTACTCCGTTTCTTTGTGCATAGATCAGTTTTGCGAGGGAAGAGTCATTTCTTTTCCAAGGAAAAAAGATGAATTGCAAGGGAAGAGTCATATTAAAACATCTTCTGAATATCCAAACCCCGGTGTCCGCAAGATAGTTTTCAGTGTTCAAGAAGAATGAAGACAGCCGCATAACTCAACCCTTCTCGCTCTGGATCTTCATTCGCTGGTGTTTTGCGCTAAATAGGTAAATTTTGTAACCACAGAGATTTCCGAGTTTGAATGTGGATATATATAACAAGTACTTTTTACTAAAATAATGAATATTACTGTCATGATAGCATTCTTCATACCCAACTAAGCAATTACCAGGATATAGTTCAAAGTTGCAAAGCCTTAAGTAATTAAGTAATTTGCTTGCTGTCAATTGGAGGGACATTTATTCTCTTAACTAGTAAGGACCAATGATGGTTAAGTGGGAAATAAAATTATTTTTTGACAAGTATAGTTTTAACAATAATTTTATTATTTTCACTGTAAATGTTATAATTTCATAAAAGCGTGATTGAAAAAATATGATAAAATATATCCATGACAGTGACATTCATACTACTTGCCGTAGTGGACACTATAGAATCATCACGGTAATGACAAGGATATGCAAGCGTTGGACAAACTTTACGTGTCATTACAGTTATGCTCTCAGGTTAGGTTAACCCATGATCCACTAAATCCAGTCCAAATCTCTCCTAACTTCAATAAAAATACTAGATACCAAGCAAATGTTCCTTCAGCACCTGGCACTGGCTATGCACCAGGAAATACTTTGACGAGCACTAATACACCAACAGACTTTGTCATTCAGGTGGAAGTTGCTGGAAAAATAGAGACAGATTGGTGGATTGTGAGAGACTATTCAGTTGAGACCAAAACCTTCTTGATTCTTTTTCCTTTTACTGCCTGCTTTAATTGGATGTATTTCCTCAAGTCATGAGTAAGGTAAGGAAAGTCAGGTCAGAAATGTCACGTTTGTGGAAGGTCCTCGAGGGCCTAAGAATGAATGGGTCTTCTTAGAGACCGTTAAAGCACACGTTTTAAAAGTACAGATTAAACCAGCACCCTGGAAATTTCCGTTTCTTTTTTGTTTTTGGTTCACACTTGAATCCATCAATCCTTCGAGGGTACATTCTCATGTCACAATGAAGCGAAGTAAACCCTTACCTTGTAAAACTCCTCTGTGGCTCTCATTATAAAACACTATAAAAATGTAACCTACTAGCTCTTAATCTGGAATAGCCTCTCAATCTGTCTTTACGCCTGGATCCCACCCTTTTCTCTATCTCTTAACCTTAACCAGGTTTACTCTTTCTGCTCGTAATAGACACTCTACATGATGCGAGTGGGTGTTGTATAATTAGTATATTCTGAATATAAAGCAGCGGTGGATGTCCTTCGAAAAAGAGTGCCACAAATTCATTTAACCCCTAGATCCGTTCTTGGGTCAGCGGTTCATGGAATCGGTAGAAGAAGTCCGAGACGATGACGCCTTTGAGCAGTTGTACCACCTCACGACAGGACACCCATAAGACTTGATTCGATGGTAGTTTTTTGGCCAACATGGGTTGTCATTCATTTAGTATCGTTGTGCATATTTGCACTCCCAAGGAACTCCACTAGGAGATGATCTAGCCACGTTCAAATCAAATTAATAAATAGTTTATTATGCTAGTTAGCATGCTTTCATATTAGGTTATCCAATGATCCAAGGAAGATTTGCAACAAAGTGTATTTATCATTATATTAATTGATGGATGGAGATGCATTTCATCATGTGAAAAAAAAGGTTTGAAATTGGATTTAAAGTTGTTTGTAAAATATGTTGTTGATTTTTTCCACAAATACTGTTGTGATCAGAGAAGCAATTCTTTCCTTAAGCTCATTATCAATGATGCTTGGAAACTAATTTTTAATGCTTCATTTTAAAGCATACTTCCGTACTTCCTAGAGACAAAAATGAGCTCCTAGTTGATCCACCAACATCTAAGTTAACAGCACCAGCACCAAGAAGTAGTTCCATGGGAGGGTTGTGTCACTACGCAAATCACAGTAGCCATCTCCCTGCAACAACGATTTCAAGGTTAGGAGTTTTTCAAGCTCTTGATTATTTCTCTTCACATTAGTGTTTATAGGAATCTCTTGGAAACCATTTTCTCAAAGAAATTTTATAAGCAAGAAGAGTAAAACTATGGCCACTAGTCGTATCAAGGCTTACCTCACCAATGAGGTGAGCAACGCACCTTTTTTTTAATTTTCTTCTTCTCTATAAACCTTCGCCTTCACCAGCATCGCATATTTTTGCTTCATAATCTTAGCATTCCATTGCTCCATCAGTGCCAGCAAACATGGTAGGATACTGAACCATCTCATGGTTGATTCTTGGTAGCTATAGCAGCAATACCATGCCACTAGCTGAATCTGTAAGACATGATGCGGGTATGTAGTGAATAGGGGTTAACATATGGTCTTGGAACGCTTACCTCTGGGCGTCGGATTGCAGTGCAAGACAACTTCCACTGATTCTGCAACTGCATACTCACATCACCGTGAACACTGATATCATATTGAACAAGCGTTAGGGGACATCGACCATGCTCCCATTCCTCACAAAGCCCTAACAATTTACTCGAAATGAACGATCAACAGAGATGAACGATTCTATGTCATAATAGGAGACCAACTATATATTAACTTATAGCTTGGTTCATTGAGATTTTTAACATATTGTTTGCTTTATTTGTTTATTTATAAAATATATTTGTTTGCATAGTATACAATTGTATTTAAAAAATATTTTTTATTTTTTTAATAGGTAGGTTGTTTATTTCTTATTTAGTTTTTCTTAGCATAGAAGATGTTTTTATTTAATTTTTGAGAAATTTAGTTTATATTATGATAGTTATTAGTGAAATTAAATGGATTTAAATGAAATTCATAAGAATTTCCCTTCAAGTTTAATATATATAGATTTTAAGAAAAATCATGGTTTGAAGGGCTATATTGCATCTCCATGTTTTAATTTGTTGTAGTTATTTTATGATTTGGTTGAGTGGCCACCATGAAGGTTATTTATTCTGCATGTTTCAATGAAGTCATTTGTGTGTTTATCTGTATGCTACACCTTTCTCCAAGTTTACATGGATGTATCCATATTTAATATACAATAAATTGAGTCTTTGATCATGAATAAGGATGATTAGCACACATTTTGCATCTTTTCCAATTATCTTTGTTTTGTCAAAACATTGAGAAATCAATTCGATGGCTAAGTAATTTTTTTGGCAAAATAATTTTCCTTTTTGTTAAAAATTTGTGACAAAGTACCATATTTCTATAGTTTATATAGCAATAGTTGTTACCAACTGGGGTGACATTGCCACCTCGTGGCTCTTGTTATATTGAATGCTTTGCATTTTTTATTATTATATTGGACGTCGACCTCGCAATGAAGATTATAAAAAATAGCAAGTCCAATAATAAGCGATAACAACGACCAAAAGGGTTCCTACATGGCTTCGGATACTCGTCTTGGCCACTAGATTGGGATGCTCGGAGACTTGGCTCAACTCTTATATAAAATCTCATCGTTCACTTTTTCTTAATCAGTAAAATACCATCATATCTTGTTTCCCTTATATACGATCTTAAAGGTTGGCATACTGAATTGCTATTTTGAAAGCTTTTGGATTAGAAAATTTCCAAGTGATCACATTTATTGAAATTAGGAAAGTCATTCTACACTTTATGTCCCATTCCTTGAATATGTTTTTTTATGCTTTTGTTTGGGCTCTCTCCCTTTTGAACAAGGCAGTTTCGAGAAAATGTTTCAGCTTGGAGATGTTTCTATGACAAGGAAGATGCATTTGAGGGTTTCTTAAGACTAGTTTTGTTAAGTTTCTTTTGAAAATAAATTATTTTATAGAACTTGACACTAGCTATGATTAAAATCCAATAGCTATGATGCTTAATTGTATAAGTTTTTGTTGTCATTTTATCATTATAGAATCTTTATCCATAATTAATATTTTTGTCTTAAGGCAATATTCTTTTGTTTTGTTTTGCCTATGCCATGTTCCATAGAAGAGACCTAAACATAATAGATAAAACAAATTACTTGATATTTTTGTTTCACTCATTCCACGTATGAAGCTAGCTTTTCTTTATGAATGAAACTTACCTGTTATTACATAATTTGTTCGGTATTATGCCTTTACTGAGTAAGGTTAATTATGTTTGAAATTATAGGTTATATTCATTTTAAGCTAATTTTGCTTTCAGTGATAATTATTCCAAATGCACATGAGATGATGGACGTAATTTATGAAGTATACATGTTTAGATTTGCATTTGCATGTGTATCACAAATTGTTATATGTACATGAAATTGTGCATGTTTAACATTTATTTATGGATGTAGTATGTACATATGTTTTGATGAAATTCAAATTTCATGTATTGTAAATCATTTTTTCAAATATTTATGTTATAAAAATATTTAAACAAAATTAATGATGCCAAAATGTAACATCATATTTATTTATTAAAATTAAAAATACCAAAATGTAATATTATATGGATTATCATAAATCTTATATCTATGATCTATCAATCTTTCTCCTTAAAATTAATGATGCTAAAATGCAACATTATAGTTATTTATTAAAATTAAAGATACCAAGTTGTAATATTATATGGATCATCATAAATAAAAAACCTATAAATCATTTTCTTATGCCAAAATGTAACATTATATTTATTTATTAAAATTAAAGATACCAAGATGTAATATTATATTTATTAATTGCTTCAAGTTTCTATGGAACTTAGTTTAAAAAGTGGGTTAGAAAATATTTATTCTTTAAAATGGAAATCCTTGCAATTTTTCTTTATTAAATTCTTGGTCATTAACAAATTTAGTTATGTTTAAGAAGTGGTACAAAAATTTAGATTAATTTTGTTGTTATGATTGTTAGTTTATGAATATATATAAAAAATGCATTAATTTAGAAAACAAAACTATTTTTTACTATATTTAGTTTATAAAAGAAAATTGATAATGTTAAAATCAAATTAGAAATTCCCAAGAGTGAAAATATATATTAGACAAAACATTAGAACATCATGACAACAAAAAAATTATGTAATTTTTGTAGTACTAAGAAAATGGAATATTAAAATCTCTTAAAATTATATGTATATGCATATATGTGCTTGTAACACTACAATTCTTCATAACTTGTTAACTCATGTGAAAGCTAAAAAAATCAAGGAAAGTTTCTTAAGGTTAAAAAAACCAAAGTTGGTTCATAAGTTTTTTTTTCCTTTTGATAGTAAAACTCCTTATTTTTCAATTACAGTGAGGAATACTTTTTTCCAACTATTACAATTGAAAATCAATAAGAGAGGAGATGAGGAATTAGTATACCAATCATTCACAACTTTTTCATTTTAAAGGTTTGGCACTAGCTATTTCCAAATGCAAAATCAACTCTAGATGCTTTTGTAATTGCAGATAACTAGTATCTCTAAATAAAAAAAAGGTTGATGGGTTTTCTTCCTTACAGTTGCCAAGGATATATATTTATGTTTCTTTATTTCTATGCAAGGTTATCTTTCAATGATCTTTACATGTTGTTTCTTTATTTCTGTGCATTTCAATGATCTTTACATGTCGTTTCTAGAGAATACATGTGCCCTAATCTGAAATCTAGGGCTTTCAAGAGAAAACTCTTCCAACCTCAACTATAGTTCGATCTGCGAATGAATACAATTTTATGACTGGCGGTGGCTCAGCTTGAAGTGTCCTATTCACAGGTTGTGTAATAAAGCGATCC
This sequence comes from Pseudotsuga menziesii, assembly GCA_001517045.1. Taxonomy (NCBI): domain Eukaryota; kingdom Viridiplantae; phylum Streptophyta; class Pinopsida; order Pinales; family Pinaceae; genus Pseudotsuga; species Pseudotsuga menziesii. The sequence goes on along the minus strand of LPNX010364629.1, from coordinate 7,900 downwards.
ATTACCAGTCTATGAATCGGCTGACTTCATCTCTTAACCTGCGAATCTCATGACCTGGTGGTATCTCTGAAACGACGGTTTCTTTTCATAAAATCCTCGCATCGATCATATAGTTTCAACCCTCGGCGTCTCCAATAATTATTGAAGCACTCTCTATGCCCTACCACATGGTATTGTTAGATGATCGACTGGAAAGTAGACACATGGTTGAACTTGTCAACTTCCACCTTAACCCAACACAAACAAATATCACAGATGTTCGCTGATCGCCGTTTGCGGGAAAGATCGACGGCACAGACGCACCGTCTAGTTTACAAAACTAGGGTTTAAGCAGAGCATCACAGAGTTGAATTCTTCCTATATCACGAATGCAAGGAGGTCACATTTGTGCATCGTTGTCGTGAGGTTGCAAGTTTGAATCTTCCTAGCTTCGATCGCTCGATCTTTCGCTTTATCATTCTGTCTAGAGAAATTCAGAATGACATCTGCGGCCAAGATCTGGATACTGCTGGGCTTTGGCTTAGCGGGCCTCTTAATCCTCACCAGGCGACGGAAGAAGGAAGTAATCAAGCAAGATTTTGGCGCCTTCATCGAGCACTTTCAAGTCCTTACGCCTCCGTAGCCAGCGCCTCCCATCACTCACCAACGACCTCACATTCGCAGCTGGAGACATGTTTGACGTGGAGGGACACAGGCTTCGGCAATCCTAATTGGTTGAGTAGGCACGACCCTGCTCCCCGAACGGTCGTCGTTGTATCGCTTGTCGTGTCATACGACGCCATGTGTGTGAGCAATATTGTCGTGGACGAGGCGTATTTTAGTTGCTAATGATTGTTTTTCAGCTTTCAAGGATGCCAGAAGAGAAGACTCTTGGCGTGGTCATTAGATCTGTTGAAAATATCCCAGGTCAAGCTTTAAATCATATAAACCTGGGGTAGTATATTGCTTCGAAAGTTCCAAGTCTCAAGGTTTTCAAGACTGAAGAAAGCAGAAATGGAGAAGAAAATTCTACATTGAAAAATCTTTGCAATGTATTCCTTTTACTGCAAACATATCGACAAAGGAAGCTTACCAACGATATGCCTTACTCAAATACGTCGACTTAACAAACTATGGAGTCCTGCTTGGACTGCGTATAAGTTTTGCAGCAGATTTGATCATGGTTTCCCTCGATGAAAAGGAAGCCTTCCTTTTGCAGCAGTTGAAAGAAGTTCGTGAGAAGAAGAGATAATATACTTCCATGAACCTCAAGAGACAATATACAGTTATATGTAGATCTCTCATACAGGTTTCTTTTATGCATTTATATATATGACTATGATTGACAAGTAGTAATCTCATGTACTTTATGAAATGTGTATGTTAATTAAATAGCCTATAGTGATGCACAACATCACATGAGCCCTTGATGGAGCTAGTCTATGATGAAACATCTTTGCTAACATGCTAAGAGTAGTGCACGCTCTTGATGGTGTGTTCTAGTGGAAATGGAAGGAATCCAAATTGTTACCGTGTGTTTGGGATATGGATGGGTGTTCTATTGAAGCATTGGCTAAGATGCTTACATAATTATGTGAACTATTCCCATTGCGTTGAAATGTCAATATGATTTAATTGTTTCATGATTATGCAATGTTGCCGACTATTTGACTGAATTTGACTTGTAGGAAAGACCATGTGCTATGGTCTACAAGAGAAGGATGATGAGACTTGTTATGAAGGACAAGTAATGGATATGAAGTCAGCATGGTTGCAGACCTCGTTGATATTTGGTGTTTGAGAGGGAGCATGATACCCAAATACAGAGGATGTCAGTCCAGATGTAGAGGGAGCAGGATGGCTTTTGTGACAGAGGGAGTAGCTACAGTGGTGATGTTTGCATCAGGAAATTGTTCCCCAATTATTAGTGATTTGACTTGGCTAGGGGTGAATGGCCCAGAGGAAGGGTTGTATCTTCTCCCGGACACCCTGTGACGAGGTGGAGAGATTGTCCCTTACATGATGAGTAGTGTTTTTGCATCGAGCATTCCCTTAGTAGTAGCAATATGACTTGGGTAGAGGTGAATAGCTCATAGTAGTGTAGTGCCTTCTTCCATACATCCTGTGATGGGATGGGAAGATTAGTCCTGAGTTGCACACATTATCCTCCTAGAGGTTGAGCATCGAGCATTTCCCAGTATTGTCCATGAAACTTGGCCAGGGATGGGTCAAGATGGAATAGTACCTTCTCCTGGAGACTCTATGACAGGGTGGGGAGATGTAATGTCCATTTTTTGAAATTTTTATTAAATGACCAATTTTTCACTTTTTAACCAATTTTGACATTTGACTTGTTTTGATGTCTAGGTCTCCAAATTGACCCAAATGCTCCCAAATATTCTGAGAAGGTGTATGAATGATATTAAGAATTGAATGTGATTTTCAGAGATGATTTATGACCCTCAAATTACTTCTACAAACTTGTTTAATATTCTGACCAAAGTAGGAGTCTTTACTAGCAATTTGGGGCTCCAATTCCCCCTGGGTAAATGCTGGAAACGGCTTCTCAAATGCTCCCAAACCCACTCGAATTTCTGAACAAAGGTAGAGGATGTTTAAGGGACATTGTTAAAGTCTCATATGCATCATTATTCTATTTGTACAAGCTGTTATGACCCTCTCCCAAACAGCTACAAAATCACTAATTCGACCATTAGTGAAATGGCATCAAATCTTCTCCAAATGCAATTAAACTGAGTAAAATGACCTCAAATGCTTAAGTGTTGAACATGAAACTTGTAATATTCATAAATGACACTCCATTAATTATAAATATATCAGAGAGATTCTTCCATTCGAAATAATCAGCATTATCATGGCATACATCAATATAGTGGAGAAATGGTTATTATTGTTTGCTCATCAATAATCACTTTTACATACAACCCTTTGATATTTCGATCTGATACTTTCTGAGAATGAAGAACATAGCATATTGAGCCTATTACAATCAGAAATGTACAATGAAAATCTCTCCCAATTTGAAATCATCAGCATTACAATGGTTCACAACAAGATAGTGGGGAAATGACATTATTTCTTCATTGTTTAACATGTTTACATGAAATATTTTGGGATTTCGACCTAAGAGTCTTTTGAACTTGAAATACAGAGAATTTACATCATAACATAAAATAACGGGTCATTAGAAGCTTCCCCAAAGAGATCAATAGCTCACCCAAAGCGCCATGCCTCCATGAGCAAGAATATGCAATAAAAACTGGAAATGGTTGAGAGAAAGTGTTGCACTAGAAGGAAACACAAGATGCCCTGTAGATTACACCTGCAAATACAACTCCATTAAAGCTCCATGAAAGACCTAAGTGGCCTCTCCAAACACCAACTTGGATGGGAATCTTTCACCCTTGAAATTGGATAAGGCAAGAAACTAGTCATCCACTAACTCTCTCAATTCACAAATGCAAATTTATCAAATGATCAAAAGCTCTTCTCTTGGTTGATTCTTGTATTTTATAAACATCATTATCCTTCTAAGGTTACCAATCCATCCACAAACTCAAGCCAATTCAAATTTGGGTGTGTGCTCTAGATTTGCCATGTGTCCTCCCTTTCTTAGCCTTCTATCTTCCCCAATTTGAATAGGAACCCATTGAGCTTCCCCAACTCACATGAGTTCCCTCTTGGATGCTCTATTTTGACCTGACATGTCATATATGTCATATTTCAGCCTTCAGATCTGATTTGTGTCATATGTGGCATAGCATCTTCATCATTGTTGTCATAGAGCTAAGGAATCTAGTCTAAGTGTCTCACTAGCTCCATAATGGCTCTTCCATGGGAGTTAATATTCCACTCCAATTCGACCTTAATTGATTCATGCCAAGTATATTGACCTTCCAACTCATCCCAATACCCTTGGGCTTCTTATGGATTTTAAATGACAAGAGGAGGATGCCATGTGGCATAGAAAATCTAGCTGATGTGGGTCCCACATCCTCCATGTGTCTTCATGATCAAATGCCACGTTGATTTTCCCTTGTATTTATTTATTTATCTCCTTTATTAAATATTTATGTCATGCTAATGTTCAAGCATCATTTATTGTCCCCCTTCTTCCAAATCCCAAAGCTTCCACCCCCAACCTAGGAAACTAGTAATTTTCCTCCTTGACAATTATTTGACCCTTAGCATCAATTTGATAAACTCTCATGAATATGGAAAATGTGATTAGGCCATTGTGACCCAATGCAAAATTTGGGACATGACAAATCCTCCCTTCCCATATTGCTTGGGTGTGTGCAAGAAGTTGAGGGACCTTTTAGATGCAATGGTAGAATGAAATCAATCACTCTTGATCCATAAAATAGAAATCATCCCAAACAATCCCGACCCTGCCAAGCCTAATCCCAAGGCTGCCAACATGCATGCCAATTAGGATAGTACACAAAAACGCGCTCCTATTTTACCTTGCAAAAACGCGCTCTCGTTTTGCTTCAATAAAACGCGCTCCTGTTTTGCTTCAATAAAACGCGCTCTCGTTTTGCTTCAATAAAACGCGCTCCCGTTTTGCTTCAATAAAATGCGCAAAATGGGGGGGGGTCCTTAGTTGTAAGGGGAGACATAGGGATGTGTATGTGTCTGAG
>LPNX010364605.1:188569-221405 GCA_001517045.1 Pseudotsuga menziesii | reverse complement strand
TATATATATATAAGTCGCATGTCCAAAATATGTCCAGTACAAAATGAGAAGCTACATATGATTTCTTAGCTGAATATACATCGCGATACAAAAATCCTAAGTACACCAACACACTAGGGGCAACCCCACTAGCTGCTAATCAGAACTGGATCCATCCTCATCCGAATCTATATCCTCCTCACCGGAGGAGGCATCGCTCTCCATAGGCACATCTCCTCACGTCATTGCACGTACATACTCGGCAACTACAGCAATCCTCTTCATCATAGGAATCCAATGCAAAGGCACGTGGAAGTAGGTGGCAAGCAGATCATCATCTAGATACTATCAGCCATCATCAGAAATACCCTCCAGTAGCTGCTCCACATACGGCTGCAAGTCGTCCAGATCCTGTCACTCCCGACGAGGATCCAGCTCGAGCAAGGCTGGTGTCACAATCACATCCATCTATCGCTGATAACCTGTCGAAGCACGAGGACCAACATCTGCACATGAAAACAAATGCATCATCAATATATGCACATCATCATCTACTATCAACCAACTAAAATAAATCTATGTATGAATGTAAGTGCAAAAACATCATATATACATACCAACTGGCCCCCAGGCCTGACCCGGGGGTCGGGGCATCTCTACATCCCCGCGATAATCCATCCCTCCATAAGGGTAGTCCTCAATAACTACCGGGAGCTGGCGCCACTGGTCTAGTACCTCCTGCGTAAAAAAGTGGCCCACTATGCCGCCTCCCTCCCGCACTGTTGGAGCAGGGTCCCGCAGCTACAGAAGAAGCTGCAAGTTTAGCGGACAGACAGTTTTGGCGGAGAGGAGACAAGATAGAGCTACAACACTATAGCAATTTTTTAGCTGGAGATCAGAGCCGGAAACCGTGATCATAGGGGTAGATAATTCAAGAAAGACAACGGTACCTGAGCGGCCAAGAAGAGAGAGCTCACCCACTGCATTGAAGGCAGCGGCGGAAGACAGGAGGGCTCAGCAACCCTCATAAAGGAAAAGGAGCAACGAGGCTGAAGCATTGAAGACGAAGGATAGAAAAGCGAAGCGTTGCACAGTACCCATGATCAGCGCCGGGAAGCATGGAAGACTGCAGAGAGCTGTGGTGTGACGGAAAGTGGATACCTCAAGTACAGATACGTCGACTGTCACTAATTAGGGTTTGGGTTACTGTTGGGACAGGCCCACAGTGTTGTAATGGCAAGACCTTCGGGCTACTTATAAAGGGATATATTTTGTATTGTAAAAGGGTTGGTTGGTTGGTCGGTTAGACAGTTAGACAGTTGTTGGATGATATAGATAATAGAAGTAACATAGACTGTTGTAAAATCCAAGCTCTGGTTCTGTTATTAGCGGTAGAAATCTTACTGTAACCAGTAGCTGGCTTATTAAGCATGCATGTAACGATCTGCAGGGATCGACGGAGAGGGAAGAGTATATTGTGGGAGTGCAATATAGAGAAGAAAAGAGATCTAAGAGAGAAGATCTTGAACTACATATGCGGTGCAGCACAACTGTGTTTTACCTTCCCCTGAGCTATAATAAAACACATTTCTGTGGACGTAACTTCCATCCTGGAGGTGAACCACGTTAAAATCGATTGTTATGTGATTGATTTATGTGCTGTGTTTACTTATTGCATTTATCAGTTATTCTATGAGCCTTGATTACAGTTTAATGTATGAATGCGTTATTCAGTTCACAGCAATATAGAGGGATAAACATAAGTTGAAGTCTTTGATACGTCGTATGCGGGTTCATTTATGCCTTGTTTGAAATAGTCGCTAGTCGCAGTGTTAAACAGCCTGTCACGTTGAGTCTTGCAAGTCGACACGAACCACGCTAAGTGCGCTGAGCCGCGGGAGTAGGATATCGCAGGGAGGCGATACCGCACCGGCAGAGGAGCTACAGTGCACGATACTGTAGGTTAAGGACTTAGCGTTGGAAGGAATTTACGTGTTTCCTGGTGCGCGGAGATGCAATAAGGTTGGAGTCATCGCGACGCGAGCAGAAGGTCGGGCGACGCGCAGAGAAACAGGCCTCGCGGCTAGCAGAGCTTCGAGTCGCAAGTAGGATCGCCACAGAACCTGGTCCAAGACGCTTGAGTCCTTGGCCAACCCATTAGAATCACTTCGGGTGAGACTTCAGGCCGCTTCGCGGTCTGTCGCCGAAAGGTCCAGTGAGCTAGGGGTGTTGTTGGTTAAATACCATAAACCCGGGTCTGCCCATGATAGCCAACAAATGGTTCCATTGCCGGTTTTGAACAAACTGAGCACTAATGTTCTGGTGGCGCCCTACTAGAGACGAACTCAATGAGTGGGTTTGGTCTAACCTGAAAGAGTTTGCTGAACAAGAGAACAGGAGCCCTAAACTGAACACAGAGGCCTGGTTACAAAAACATATCATTACAGACATCCATGCGATATTTTTTTCGACCTTTGGAAACGAGCTTTATGACTGGTTAGCAAAGCTAACTGATACAGGCATATTCAAAAAGAAAAGAGACATTGTCTGGACACCGGAGCTGATTCAGACCGTGGAGAACCTTGATAATCCCCTCACGAGGGCAGTAGACTTCTGGCTTGTGAGTTTGCTAGGAGGCTTCGTCACAGAGTTTGCAGTTGACCAGAGGAAAAGCTTCAGCAAGGCTGGGCACTACTTCTTCAAAAGATATTGTGGTAAGTACCTAAGATCTTTAAACTTGTCCATTAAGATGCTATTACATGAAAAAGGAACAATGGATCTAGTTTCAGATGAATAAGTAGAAATAGTAATGTCACAAGAGTTCGAAAGTGATTTTGATGACATTGGAAGAATACGAAGTGGAAAGAAGTATAAAGTAGATTTCAGATCTCCAATATTTGAGGGCAGTTCAGATAGTACCAGACAGCAGAGTCATAGTACCACAGAAGGAACAGAGGGGGGTATCCCTTACCACCCTTACACCCCACAGAAACAGACCGGGACTCAGAACAATCCCGTAGGAACTCCATCCAGTAGCTCGCAGACAGTACCTACCACTGCTACATCACCTCCACCTACACCACCGAGTGGTAGTAACACAGTAAATCAACATCCACCACGAAGACATAGAATGGGGGATGATATGAAGCTACCTATATTTAAGGGAACAGGGGCAGAAGACCGAGAGCAGCATTGGTTTCTATGTGAATCCATGTGGACCATTAAAACAATCAATGACAATAACCTTAAACTTGTACAGTTGGTCACCACACTCAGAGATCGAGCTTTAACATGGTACATAAAGTATACCACAGTACCCAGAACACTTGCCCAGGTCAAGACCGCCATGATTAAAGAGTTTAAGAAACCTAATTCTAAGTCACAGTGTATTACAGAACTCAAAGACATCAAGCAGCTACCTACAGAGTCGGTGTGGGACTTTGATCAGAAATTCAAAGCCCTTATCAACCAAGTCAGTTTTGAGTTCGCGCTGGAGTAGCATAAGGAATGGTTTATTGCAGCACTGCTCCCTCACATTAGACTGTCGTTAATGCAGCAGAAACTCCAGACGCAGGATGACGCATTGGAGATGGCAATGAAACTAGAGGCTTCACCTCTAGCTGAGAGCAGTACAGGCATGGCAACTTTACAAAATCAATTGGCTAATCTCACATTACAGTTGCATGAACTTAAGAAAGGGAAAGAGGCTGCACAAGACATATGGTGCATAAAATGTAAAGCACAAGGCCATAGTAAAGACACTTGTCTAGTATTTATAGAATATATAGCAACAGGGGCTCCTAACCCCTTACCACAGACCCATGGACCGTGGTGTGAAATATGCAAAACGCGAGGACATCTACCTCACTAGTGCCCCTTACTTCAGAAGTACGTACAGACACCTAAGAACCTATACTGCGTCTTCTGCAAGTCTATGGGCCATGATCAACATGATTGCAGAGCCTATGATATGATGGTTGGAGCAAAGAAAGACTTGTACAGAGTCCAGTCAGAGACACAGGGTCCAGCAGCAGGACCACAGCCTGATCCAGCTTACGGTGGCCGTGGAGGAGGATTCAAAGGACGAGGCCATGGAGGAGGCTTTGCATGAGGAGAAGGCTTCGGCAGAGGAGAAGGTTTTGGCCGTGGTTGTGGCCTAGTTACTTGTTATAACTGCGGAGTTGTAGGACACTATGCTAGGGACTGTCAGAGCCCCACTACCACTTGTAACTACTGCAAATCTTATGATCATACTATAGAGGAGTGTCCTACCTTGATAGCTAAGATCAGAGAACCTAAGCTAGAAGTACACCAGAACATCCAGCTTATTGTTGTTGAGCAGGCAGAGCAGGAACCAAGAGTCAATATTGTGACTCGTAGCGGTGTTTCTACCAGTGGGACATCGGAGGAGAGGGAAAAGAACACAGGACAGCAGTGGGTGCGCAGAGCTCCTAGTAAAGCAACACCACTCGCCCTGCAGAAGAACAAACAAACATTTCAGGAAGCTAAGGCTTTCTTTGATGAACCTACGCAATCAGGATCGCAGGTACCGCCGTCTAGGGGCGTACCGCAACAAGCACCTTGTGGCGATAGCCTTGTACAGACACCGCAGGCTACCACATCAGGAAGATGCGATGAGGATGAGATGACAGGAAGTGTACATTCCTTCCTGCGGAGTTGTCTAAAACTTGTAAGAAATGAGCAAGCTATCACAGAACTTCAACGCATTATAGATCAGTGTCAGCCATCTTCTTCCACGAGCAGTACACAGCGTGCTCTTCATAATATTACAGGACATACAAGAACAGGAAGAGAGATGCGACTTATAGCGCAGGTGGGAGAATTTGAAATGGATGAGGTAATCCTAGATCTAGGATCGGACGTAAATGTTCTGAATAAGCAGACATGGAAACAGATGGGTAGCCCTAAGTTAGTCAGATCACCTATCCACCTGATATTAGCTAACCAGCAGCGAGTATCACCTCTGGGTCGGCTACCGCAGGTGCCAGTTGACATTGACGGAGTTCGCAGCTTTGCGGACTTTGAAGTTATAGAAATCATTGGCGACAGTAAACCGTATCCAGCACTACTAGGCATTGATTGGGCGATCGGTAATATGGCTATTATCGACCTAAAGAGAAGACAAATGACCTTTGAGGACGCGCAAATCCAGGTCATCGCACTGTTGGATCCTTTCCAGGGTCCTAGATATATTGAACCTATCCGAGCAGAGGAGGAGGCACGTAACATGGAGAGTCTCTATCAGATGACCACAAACCAGAGCGACTATGTCAATCCAATGGAAGATGGGAACATTAGTTGGTGATGCGACAGCTCATGCGCATCGGATTCATATGTTGGTCTAGAGAACTGGCAGAACAGACTTCACGAAGTCTCAGCGCACAGGTGCACGTACTTGACTAAGTCACTGCGATGGATTGGCGCAGAGATCAATGAGATTCCATCATATCATGGTCTGACAGATATCCAGGACTTCGTAGAGCAGTTTGAGCAACAGATTCCTTACGAGCAGAGGATCGCAGCTATGGACCTTGCAGTACGAGCCACACCTGCAAGATGGTGGTACGTGCATAAAGAGAACATTGCATCATGGGATGATATTAAAAGATTGATGGCGATCAGATTTTATGTCGACAGACAGTATGTCCCGCAGAAGTACACAGGAGAGAGTGACCCCAGGTCACACATTTAGACATGCGAACAGAATTGGTCGGACATTCCTGAGGATGAATGGGTTCACCGATTCATTCATACTTTGGACACAGTTCTAAGGAACTGGTATATAGAGACTGAATTGCGCAAGGGAACAACAACATGGCCACTTATGATAGATAGCTTTCTACTCACCTTCGCTTTTGAATCTGAGTATCCAGGTGTTGATCAGGCCCTACAAGTAATAAAGAGAAATATATTTGAATACTGTACCATATCAGTGCCAGCTCAACCTGAGTGGGCTATCCAGCTAGAAGAGGCGTTAGAGTGTTATAATTTTACATGAGAACTAGAGGAGGCGGATGAAGACCCTCGCAACACCAACATTCTAGAGTCAGAAGGGACTCGCGATGTTGAGGGACCACAGTTAGAGATTCCAGCAATCACAGATCCCATCAAGATTAAAAAGATCAATATTGGCACAGACACAGAACCTAAGTTTGCCTCTATTGGAGACTATTGGAATGATGAAACAGTCAGACAGATTGCAGATTTGTTACATGACTATCAGGACCTATTTCCCACCAAGTTCACAGAGATGAAGGGAATATCTGGCGACCTGGGAGTCATGAGGATACCATTGAAGGAGGATGCTAGACCAGTCAAGCAGCACCCATATAGATTGAATCCGCGCTACAAAGAAAAGGTAAAGGACAAAATCGATAAGATGCTAGCAGCAGGCATCATTGAGCCGGTAGAAGAAAGCGAATGGGTTAGCCCCATGGTCATGCAAGAGAAGAAAACCAAAGGGGACATCAGGATCTGTGTCGATCTGCACAAGCTCAACGATGCATCACTTCACGATCCATTTCTGACACCGTTCACTGATGAGGTATTAGACAACGTGGGAGGACAGGAGGTCTACTCCTTCACTGATGGCTTTTCAGGCTACCATCAGATCAGAATACATCCAGAAGATCGATCCAAGACCACCTTTGCAACAGAATGGGGCTCGTTCCAGTATACGGTAATGCCCTTTGGTCTTAAAAATGCACCAGCTATATTTTCTAGAGTAGTAGTTGTTCTATTTAAAGAATACATCCATAAATTCCTAGAAGTATATTTTGATGATTGGACTGTATTTGGACTAATCGACAAGCACATAGGAGACTTAAGACTGATGTTAGAGAAATGTAGGCAGTACCAGATTTCTCTAAACTTGAAAAATTGTATATTTTGTGCACCATTCAGTATTTTGTTGGGTCATATTGTGTGCAGACAAGGCTTGATGGTAGATCCCGCGAAGATCGCCATCATTGTAAATCTTCCAGCACCCAACTCAGTCAAGCAATTGAGGACAGTACTTGGTCATACTGGGTACTACAGAAAGTTCATCAAGGGTTGCGCAAAGATTACAGCACCAATGGAGAAATTACTAAAGAAAGATGTAAAATTCTTATGGAATGAGGAATGTCAGCAGAGTCTAGACACACTTAAAGAGAAGATGGTTACAGCACCCATCCTAGTATTTCCCGACTAGACTAAGCCATTTCATGTACATGTGGATGCATCAGGCATCGCACTAGGGGTTTTCTTAACGCAACCAGGAGAAGGGGACATTGACCATCCTATCACATACTCCAGTAGAAAGCTATCGACAGCTAAAAAGAACTACACCACAACAAAAAGAGAAGGCCTAGCTATGGTGTACGTGCTGCAGAAGTTCAGGCACTACCTATTGGGTGCCCCGTTCAAGATGTTTACTGACCATTCCGCCTTGAAGTATCTGGTCAATAAGCCAGTGTTAGGGGGGAGAATCTGCAGATGGTTACTCCTCTTTCAGGAGTATGATTTTGAAATCATTATGAAACCAAGAAGATTGAATGCCGGACCTGATCATCTGTCGCGGATAGACTCAGGAGAAGAGCCAAGTAACCTAGATGATAATCTGCCAGATGCGCTGTTGTTTTCTATCCAGATAATAGACGATTACTATGCCGATATTATTCAATTTCTCACTACAGGAGTAGCACCTGATGAGTTTACTAAGCAGTAAAAGAAGCAGTTGGTTGTTAAAGCAGCAGACTTCACCCTCATTGCAGGACACCTATACAAGTTAGGTCCAGATGAAGTTTTGCGCAGATGTGTGATGACACATGAAAGAGACGCTATTCTCAGAGAGGCACATTCAGGAACCGCAGGAGGTCATTTCGCAGGAAATCCGACTGCGCAGAAAATCCTGGAGGCAGGATTATGGTGGCCTACTTTGCATAAAGACACCAAGGACTTTTGTAGATGCTGCGATATCTTCCAGAGGGTAGGAAAACCCTCGCGACGCGATGAAATGCCGCTGCGACCGCAGGTCACGCTACGCGCATTTGACAAATGGGATATAGACTTTGTGGGTCCTATCAACCCACCAGGAAAGCACACTGGTGCAAAATATATTATCACTGGAATAGAGTACCTCACCAGATGGGCAGAGGCCAAAGCAGTAAGAAATTGTGATGCTGCTACAGCCGCACAGCTCCTTTTTGAAAACATCATCAGTAGATTTGGATGCCCAGTAATTTTGATGAGCGATCAAGGAACACATTTCTTGAACCACACCATTGAGGCCTTGACAGAAGAATTCCAGATTCAGCACCATAAGAGCACTCCCTACCACCCACAGGGTAATGGTACGGTGGAGGCCTTTAATAAGATTTTAGAAAATGCTCTTACTAAGATCTGCAATAGCCAAAGGAATGATTGGGACCTCAGAGCTAACGTTGTATTATGGGCGTACAAGACCACATGCAAGAAACTTACAGGACACACGCCTTTCAGCTTGGTATACGGACAGGAGGTTGTTATGCCTATGGAGTATATTCTTCCCAATTTAAGAATCACTTAGATTACCGGGATGACTGATACAGACACAGTGGAGGAAAGGCTAGCACAGCTGCTTGCCTTAGAAGAAGACAGATTCATCATCGAATTCCATCAGAAAGTGCAGAAGGCACGAGAAAAAGCTTGGCACGACAGACACATTAAGAGTAAGACTTTCCAGATCGGAGACCTAGTGCTCCTCTATGACAGCAAATTCATTAAGTTTCCCGGAAAGTTCAAGACGCATTGGCTAGGGCCATATCAGATACAGCAAGTCACAGAGGGAGGTGCCGTTTAGCTCAGCCAGCTGAATGGGGAGATTTTTCCCACATGGATTAATGGAAGTAGGCTTAATCTCTATAGTGATAGCCACCCCACCACTCAGCCCTAGGTTAACCAGTTTATGGTGGTGCAGATGTCCAGTGTATTTGAAAGGAGGCACCGGGAACTAGTCTACACCGGCAGTTATTTTCTAAGTATGAGGAATCGCATAAGGTCGGTTCATTTTGCGCAAGTCATCAGTGGAAAAAAAATTATTGTTTTACGCAGGTGATGCGGAGTCGCATCGCGGTAGTGCGATGTTCCCCCATGCCACGTATTCAGTTTTGCAAGCGACAAAGGGCCATTCAAATCACCCTCTGACAAACAGTTAATGAGGAAATGACCGGTATATCTTACCGTAGATTTGGCAGCAGTATAATCAATTTTTCCAGATTTGGCAAATCTTCGACGAGACCAGCGCCTGTACACACGCTTCGAGGGAAATTCGATCGGATTTCCGCATTTATTAAGGATCGGATGACGGGTGTGGTCTTGTCCATGCATTTATTAAGACCGACGGGTTCAGTCTAGATGACCGTTGCGTCCGGGATTATCATATTGGGCATAAAAGCAGAAAGTATTCAATTGGGACGGTTACATCTGCAGAAAAACCGAGAGCTATAGAGTAAGTTGTTAAGAATTCCCTGTGAAGAGCTAACTTTGTTACAGAGTGCTGTGATTCCCAGAGTTCGAAGCCATTGCACGCCCAGGAGATTCCGCTAAGACGGTTATGTCCGAGGACGAACCTTTAGAAGAGATGCCGAGACTCAGCGACCAGTTCGCTCACACATGCTAGACAGATGTGACTGGGTTGCACTTTCAGGCCATACAGGAGCGATATCTAGTCGCACCTTTCTGCCCGACAATAGCTACCCAATCGCACCTGTACGGTTAGAAAAGGTGACCTAGTCACTCCTTTGCCCTCAAAATTGGCGACCCGACTCGTGGAAGCCTTGGCAGGCCAGCAGAGGGTCCCGGGTGAGCAAATCAAAAAAGTAAAACACTGAAAAAGATGATTTTTGCAAGAACTCTTACCTGCAAGTCACGGATCTCGAAACCGTCGGTCGAAACAAAAGAAATCAGCAAAAGAAGTTCAAGGCCCTCCTCTCCAACTTAGCAATGAATAGTGACAATGACACTTGACATGTGATCCCCACCCATTTATAGGCCTCATTAGGTCTAGTTTCTTCTTCTGGGCATAACGGAGCCATGCGGTGTCCATTTCAGACGTCGTTCGCACGGTTGGTTTCATTTTTTTGTCTTATTTCTATTGATGAGACCATCGTCTCATGTTTTACGAGTAATTTTCAGGGCCATCTCCCGAAAATTACCTTAGTTTACATGCCCTTCGCATATAACTGTCTAATCCATCCACCACCGCTTACGCAGGTTTTTTGACCATTTCTCGAAATTCATGTCATTTTGCATGCATTTGGCATATAACTTCCTCTGGACCTATGCTTACATCATATGAAGTCTATTATGTCCACCGCAACTTACACTAATTCTATGGACCTATTACCGGAGGTCACCTCGATTTGTGTAGCTCTAATGCATTGGTTTGCATGCCTCTATTATGAACCGTCCACTGCATGTATTAGTATGTTCAAGAGCCACCTACTCCATCCATGTTGCATGGTTGGTCACCTTTGACCACCTTTCACTATCTCATTGCGGGGAACCACTAGTGTCCCCAGCTTTGTTGACCATAATGGAGTTTTTGTTAAGCTCTTTTCTGACTCCTAAAAGAATGAAAATATTTCTGAGTGCCTTTGCTTCCTTTCCTTCTCGTTAAAGTATAGGAAAGGGCATCTACATCATCTCGTTTGTCTCCTTTTACGGACTATGTATATTACCATATGAAAATGACCACCTTGGCACATTCAAGCCAAGAACATTTCCCTATGCATCCTTTTATGCTTTCTCGGGCATTGGGAACAAACTCTACGAAAAAGATGATCATGGGTTGTCTTTAAGCTCTTTTCATGCCTTCTCATAAAGAAAAGATCACCGAGCAAACATGGTTTCGTTCATGCTCGTAAAATTATTTGAATGACCGTCCAGACGGTACAGGTTTAACCTTTCCCAGCCTGATTAGACTACCAACGGTAAAGAAGTCTCCCATCCCCTAAAGGATGGGCAAGGTCTCCTATGCACACTTTTATCCTTTTTCGAGCACAGGAGACTATAAACGAAAAAGAGACCCCACTCAAGTCTTCTTCATTATTTCATAATCTCTAAAATTGAAAGCACAATCGAGCATTTACTTTCTTGGGCTCGCTAAAAATCCACGAGATCGTACAATAGATGTGTCTTTAGACACCACCCCACATGTTACAGTTTGGCAGCATTCCCCCTTTGGGTCGCCTTTGTTCAGAGTATGCTGCGATGAGTCTTTCTTGGATCCCATGAACACCAAAAGTGTCTACCTCCCCCAAGTACTTCCCATCTACAGGTACATTCCTAGTATTACAGCTATGATTCATCTCCCATGAGTCACTTTCATTTACTGCCAGGTTAGCCCTGTCATCATACTTTGAACAAAGGAAGTTTGAGTCCCCTATACCCCTCCTTCCCCTATTCCCCAATTTAGTTTGTTAGTCCCCAGATTGTCTCACACCCTTGATTATCTCCCTCATACTTTTGGTCAAGGAAACTTCATTTCCTTGGTCAATTGTAGGTCTCCCTCTGTCGATGACAACACATCTATTCCATAGGATAGACCCAGAGGTCCCTGTATCCTGGTTTCATTAACCTCATTGATAAGTTCCTTGGACCACTTGAGAGGAGTCCTTAGTGCCTCTCAGGATGGTTTTGTTTCACGTGCTCGACTCCAGCTACATCATCCCACTGTTGAGATTCGTATAGGGTATTGGTCCGTGCAGTATTTGGTCGAAGACCCCGGGTGTCACCTAACTCTAGCACATTGATGAGTCTATGAAGGGACCCAGACAGGTTCATGTCCTTTATGACTACCAGGTTTCCTTGGGTACAGAGTTTAGAAGCTCCATAATAGTGCTTATGTATATATTCATGATTGAATGTGGCATATTGTACCACAGAGACTCCAACTCTCTGTCAGTGAGTCCTTACAGTTATGTACACTTCCAGATCCAGCAGGTCATTAGTTATGAAGACATAACATTCCATAAGAATGCCATGGGTCCGATGTATCAGTTCTTCATATCAATCTTGTATTCAGCCTCTTATTGAGGAAACCATTATGTAACAACAGTTTTACATGATCAGCTCTTGCATTTTGGAGCCTAGATCACATTATTATTTTGACATTGTTACGAGCATGGGTATGCTCTCCTCGTCCATATACATGTCACACATTATTTGTATCTCACCCATTAATGGGAACCAACATTAATACGCAACCAAAATCCACCATGTCCTGAACGAGGAAGCACTGCTTCTTCAAAGGTCTCTCCACTATCCAATGATGTTCGTCAACCATACGATGATCTCCTGCCCTCACACATCAGGGGGAAATTTGTTAACACAAAAATTTGTTCAACATGCTCTGTCTATCCTACACCATTTGCAGACATCCATATCCTAACCCATTTGACCCCCACACCCATGTTTATCCTATGTTTTTCTCCCAAAGGCTCAAAAATAATCAAATAGGGGCTTAAAAAACCTCAAAAGAGCCAAAATAGCTCACCAAGGAGCCAAAAGGCTCACAAAGGGGCTAAAAGGCCCCAAAATGGGCTAAAATCCCTAAAAGGGCTTAAATCCCCAAAAAGGAGCTACGAAATAAGGAAAAATGGTTGAAAACCCTAGGTAGGGCCCAAAACCCTGACCAGGGGCTAAAAGCCCCAAGTGAAGAAAAAAGCTATAAATAGAGGGGTGGGGGTCACCATCACACACACTCCCATTTCTCCCTGTCGTTAGAATGCCCGCATGAGTACCTTGAGATACCTTTCACTCTCAAGATATTCATCCCTCATAGCTCCATTTCTCCATTTGTTCATTCCCATTCCCTTGGTGTGTTGAGCCAAAGCTCCACCCATTTCCAACCTATAGAGAAGTAGCTTCAGAGTTTGGTCATGGTACCCCTGTTTCAAACTAGATAAGCAGGTATAATGATTCGGCTTGGTTTATTTATCTTGCAGTATGTTGATGATCATGCTTAGTTTATATCTAATGGTGTGTTGCAGGGTTTTCTTTGTTTGTTTGTGACAGTGTTTTGCATGGTTTTCTTTGTTTTATTCTCAGAGACTCTACCCTTTCATCCTATAGACGAAAGGGCAGGTGCTTTTGCACGTAGCTAGGGTTTTTCCTTGGCTACAGCTCCAGGAGAAAGGTACACTTCCAGTAGAACTATCATGACACTTGATTTCATGATGAAGTGGGGATTACACCAGATGGATGTGAATACAGTCTTCCTTAATGGTGTGATTGAGGAAGAAGTTTACACCGAACAACCACGAGGATTTGAAGTTGAAAACAGAGTGACTCATGTATGCAAGTTGAAAAAGGTTATGTATGGACTGAAGCAAGCTCCTAGAGCTTGGTATGGAAGAATAGATAGTTTCTTGGAAATAATGAACTTTACCAAAAGTAAAATTGATCCTAACCTTTACCTTAAGGTTATGGATGATGAACCTGTCATACTATTGTTGTAGGAGGATGATCTATTTATGACTGGAAATGAGAAACAGATCACATATTGCAAGAAGAAGCTAGCTAAAGAATTCGAGATGAAATATCTTGGATTGATGCATTATTTCCTAGGGCTAGAAGTGTGGCAAAGCCGAGAAGGAATCTTTCTGGATCAGGGAAAGCATGATGTGGATTATGAAGTCATGGCCACACCCATGGATACCAACATGAAGTTGTTATCTGATGAGACATCAGAGTGAGATGATATACTTTAGTACAGACAGTTTACTGGGTCATTGATATATCTGACGAATACAAGGCTAGATATATGCTTTGTTGTGAACACCTTGAGTCAATGTCTAGTTAAAGATAGACGGTTTCACTTGACAACTGCAAAGCATGTGATCCAGGTACCTAAAAGGTACGATAGATTTGGGACTTTACTATGGTAGAGACCATGACTACAAATTATATGGATATACGGATTCATATTAGACAGGAAGTGTCGCGGATAGGAAGAACACCTCAGGTGGATGTTATGGTCTGGGATCCGCCATGATCTCATGGTTTAGTAAGAAACAATCCAGTGATGCTCTCATCGCGGTTGAAGCAGAGTACATTCCAACTTGCTCCACTATTTAGGAATCCATATGGCTTCGGAAAACTGATGTCAGGACTATTTGACATGGAGTTGGATACCCCAGTGTTTCTTTGTGACAACCAGAGTATCATAAAGATGACAAATAATCCTGTGAGATATGGTACTAAAGGGAGATATAAAACTCCAGTATGTAAGTACCGATGAGAAAGTTGTTGATGTGTTGACCAAGATTTCGTGACAAGCTTGGTGTAGTTTGAAAATACTTTCCTCGCAAGGAGGAATGGTAATGATGATACTACAGACTTTCCTCGCAAGGAGGAACAATGATTATGGACCCTTCTCATAAAGGAGAAATAGGTCAAAGATATGGACCCTTATGAAAAAGGAGAAATAGGTCGAAGATATGGACCCTTCTCAGAAAGGATAAACGGGTCGAAAATATGGACTCTTCTCGAAAAGGAGAAACAAGTCGAAGATATGGACCCTTCCCGGAAAGGAGAAATAGGTCAAAGATACAGACTCTCTTCAGAATGGAAGAACAAGTTGAATATGTGGACCTTCTTCTGAAACAAGGAACAAGTCGAAGATATGGACTCTCCTCGGAAAGGAATAACAGGTCAAAGATATAAACCCTCCTTGGACAAAGGGGGAGCAGGTTGATAATATGGATCCTCCCGAAAAATGGGGAGTGATCATGAGGCTGACATCAATAATGGGATGACAGTGATGCTCTAGCATGAAAGAGGCCAAGTGCGCCTGAAGATGCTAACAAGGTCTAACATTCACTTGTGGAGGATAGTATCCTCCCTTGAGGATGGCAGGTATAACACTCTATTCAAGAGAGTGGTCCTTACTAGCTAAGGATGGCCCTGCAGATATTACTCTCGCATGGAGAGTACCCACATTCACTTGTGAACGATAGTATCCTCTCTTAAGGATGGCAGGTATAACACTCTGTTCAAGATTTTGGTCCTTACTAGATAAGGATGGGCCTGCAGATATTACTCTCACATGGAGAGTACCCACATTCACTTGTGGACGATAGTATCCTCTCTTGAGGATGGCAGGTATAACACTCTATTCATGATAGTGGTCCTTACTAGCTAAGGATGGCCCTGCAGATGTTACTCTCATGGATAGTACCCACACTCATTTGTGGATACCGTAGAATAACACTCGCTCAGACACTCGCTCAGGAGTGGTCCTAACCTTAGTGGTATGGATGCTCTAGTATGAGTCCTCACGGACAGCGAGACTAACATTTTGTATGTAGTTGGGATCTTCTTTGAAGACTATACTCTTGTATGGAGAGTATGCCTACATTCATATGTAGATGCCATAGAATAACACTCGCTTAGGAGTGGTTCTAACCTCAGTGGTATGGATACTCTATGATGAGTCCTCATGGGCGTCCTCTTATAACACTCACTTGGGAGTGGTCATAACCTGTGTGGTATGGATTTTCTACGATGGGCCAACAGTTTGTATGCGGTCGAGATATGCTCTGCAGATAATACTCTTGCTTGGAAGAGTATGCATACACATAAGTGTATATAACGCAGTATAACAATCACTTGGGAGTGGTCCTAACCTGTGTGGTACGGATGGTCTACAGCTAGTCCTCACGAACGATAGGGTCGGCACTGGGTGCGGTCGAGATCTACATTTAGTTGTAGACGATTCAACTGATCGATTTCATGGATCATGTTTATGGAGGATTGCATCGCCCTCGGACTTAGCTCCTAAATTATCTAGATTCATCATACCACAAATAGATCATGTGTACTGCAGGTACCGTGGCAGTGAAGGATCCAGCAGATCGAATTACAGCAAAAAAGGGTCAAGTAGATCGAAGTGCGGCCGCAAAGGATCGAAAGGATCGAAGTGTTGCTGAAAAGGATCGAAAGGATTGAATTACTGCTGCAAAGGATCGAGAAGATCGAAGTGTTGTTGCAAAGGATCAAGAAGATCGAAGTGTTGCTGCAAAGGATCAAAGTATTGCAAAAGATCAAGAAGATCGAAGTGCTTCTACGAAGGATCGAAAGGTCGAATCGTTGCTCCAAAAGGATCAAGTGATCATGTGATGCAGAAGATGAAGAGTAATTGTTCCAGTTACTGATTAAGAAAACTTCCTATGGTGTATAGATGTATAACATCGATCAAGAATCAAATATTGTCAATATAATCTCCTATAGTCTAAGATGATGTTGTCAGTAGAATAACCTTCTCATTAAGGGGGAGTGTTGAATATTGTAACTTCAAAAAATATTCTAAATGTATTTTACTGATGTAACTCAAGGGAGATGTTATTATTCCTCCAGCGGGGTGTTTGTCACATGCCCCACTTTGCAAAAATAATTTTATATTATTTGAGGAACATTGTGTTAAATTTTATGCTAAGTTGTAATTGATGACCCAATGGGGTCAAGAATATTTAATGTAAATTCAGAATATTTTATTTATAAATAAATAATGAGGAGACAACAGCTTAGGAGAGCTGTTAAAAGAGTGTTTACTGGTCAATTGGTGGAGGAGACTGGTTGGAGAACAAACTGACATGTGGCAGCATCCTCAAACCACTTCCAACTATTGCAGGTGGCAAATTCCCTATATTTGTGGTCATGATTCCCCAAGAAAGTGGAATCAGAGCAAGTGGCTCATTTAATGAAAACTGACCCAGAAGACCTAGGCATATCTATAAAATCTCCCATTGAAGAGAGCTGAGGATGCTCATTCTAGAGAAGTGATCATTCAGGGTGAATGAATTTACTCAAGAGAAATTCAATGGAGGGGAGTCTGGAGTTTGTTTGAGGGGATAACTGCTGAGATTGATCTAGTTGCAGCTTTTAAGCTAAAGATCATACTGTTGAGAGCATATTGTTATTACTAAGGTAATTGAACCAGTCAGGTGACAGATGTTTTTACAGTTGCATTCTCCACCCAGTTCTCAGCCAAGAAGACCAGGAACAGGCTCGGGGTCCTGAGAAAGCGTTGTTTGAGCGCTCTCCAGGATATTGGTAAACAGGAACGGCCTCCTTAAGTTGTTGTCGTCTTGTCCTCAACATGTTCTATTTTATTTTTACTGTCTTAGTTAAGTAAATCTTAGTTTATTTATTTCATGCATGTTAAATGTTTAGGTTTTATGAATGAAAGATAACTGTGAAATGTTAGATTCAATAAAATTATAGATTATAGAATAAATGGGAATGAGTATGTATTTACTGAAGCAGATAAAAATTAAATTTCCAATCTGTGTTTTTCCACACCTGAACTCAAGTCGTACTCTAGCACAGTTGACTTTCTTAGATAAATGAAATGATTCTTTTGTTTGGAATATAAACAGTAGATAGGATTCTTTTATTTGATTACGACCAATGGATAGAATTTACTTCAAAGTTTATAATTTATACTAAATATCAGTGTTATGTATTGACTGCTTTAATTTATTGTAATTAACTACATAAAAGAAATAGGTCTAAAAGAAGCAGTAAATATTATAAATATTTCAGTATTAATTAACTGATAAAAATATAAATATCATAGTTAACATAAGTAAGGTAAGAAAACTAATATTTAATAAAATATGTAAAAGAAAAGAAACTAGTAAACCTGTTTATAAACATTATCATTACAGACTAGTGTGTTACAACCAGAATCAAAGGATTCTTTTATAATCTTTGTTTATTAATTACTGACAGCCAATGAAAAAATCGTAAGTATTTTTTAACTATAATTTAGAGGTAAGAGACTGTAAAATTTATGGAGGATTTTCTATTTTTGTTTTCTTAAAAGTAGTATCAAAACTTTAACTGTAAGTTTATCTCATCATTCTTATTTTCTATTTGAAAAACAGAGTCAAAAACTCTATAAGTAGAAACAAGAATTTCATAACACTGTAGGGTTTATATTATTTCCTTTAACCAAGTTCTAGAAATTACCATTATCTTCTAAAACAGAGCTCAAAATAATTTATAATTTACAGAGTAGTAATGAATAAAATATAAGGTAAATAACGAACAAATTACACTAGTAATTATAAACCATGTACAATATAAATCTCAAATTCAGATAGGATTACAGCCTGTAAGAATTCAAGGGTCGAAACCCTTTCTATTAAGAAAACCAATGACACAAAATTCTTTGTATTAAATTATAACTAGTTTACATTACGGACTGAAAGAGTAAAAACCCCACAAACTTTACATCTAGACTGTTTCACAGTATTCATTCTTAAACCAAATATACATAAATATTTAATATTAACAGTAAATTACATTACTGACAGGTTAAGGAAAACCCTTTCCACAGTTTCATCTTCTTAAAGACCGAATAGAAAAACCGAAGTAAACGAGACAGAAACCACATAACTTTAAGCACATAGGAGTTTTTATAAACTTAACACAGTATTACATCTGTAGGTCGTAAGGCTGAATAGTATTCACCAAAACAACACTTACATCAAAACTTTAAAAGATTTTGCAACCCAGCAATGTATCGACAGGGTTTAAGAACAAAAACATGGTTTATAAACATAAAGTAAATATCATAACTAGCAAAGAGTTCATAGCTATGATTCCAATCACAGGACCCTTCAACCAACCCTTTTCGCAAGCAGGGAGAACCCACGACGAGACCGAGGCTTACCAGTTTGAAAGCCCACAAAGGTAACTGAAGGACGAGCCTGTTTTCCATCCAAGTCTGGAGCTGTCAGCGTAGCCTGCAAGTTTAAACCAAATGATATTAAAAACTCAAAGTAATGATTTATTAAAATCCTAGAACTTAGTAATTAAATTTACAAAAGGAAGGCGAGCAATGTTAAGTGTTTACTTGGGAGTAAAAGTACTTGAAGCCGAGAAAGAATAGTCGCCGAGAAGCAAGAAAACCCTCATGCCAACCCTATGACAGAGGCAGCAAGGATATAGCACTCAAGCTCTACGATGCCAAGGTAAAGAAAGAACAGATACAAGGGTGAAATCCTTTTACAGGCTTCGATCCAAGTGAGGAATTTAAAAACCACGCACACTGTGTTTCTAAACTCACAAAAGAAATTGAACACACACACCACGAACCCCTTAAACACTTGCATAGTAATGTAACACAATATTGCAGACTACGAAACTGACAAACGAGGAAGGAGAAGACCTCTCATGGCCGCAAAGAGTTTTCACAACGCAGCTTACAGAACACAAACCCTCGAAGAAAAATGCAAGAGTAGGGTTTCGATGTGTTATAAGTCAACCAATGCATGGTGGAGACTTATCCATGTGCCCTTTTAGAAATATCACCAAGAGTGGGTCATTTTCAATAGTCAAACGCTGCACATCGAAAATGAATTATATTATTGCCAATTCTTTCAAATCAGCCATCGACTATAGTAGAAAGGTGCATATCATTTGCCAATAATACAATTACAAAGATTCAACCATAATATAACGTTACTTATGATTTCTCTTCATGTTTACTTTTCCATCGATCATTTGGATAAATTTATATCATTGATTACTATGTCAATCATGCTTTGGAATTTAGGATACTATAGGAACAACACTTGTAATGTTCTACATTTAGTTCGACCTTATGATAGTAGTTTTTAGGTAGTGAAACTACCTTATGTTATACATAGTATTTTTGTTATGGCCTAGTATTATAAACTGTAACTCAGTATAGTATGATAACATTAGAAGAACATTTGCATTATGGTTACAAACCAAATACTATGTACACAGCTTGTCCACTAGCTGTGTAAGAAGACAATCGCATTTGTAAACAATTCAAACATGTTGGTATTGTTCACGACTAGTAAGGGAGAATTAGAGTAGGGTTATGTTGTAATTACAATATCTTTCATAAACCAATAGCTCTAAACTTTTCACATAAAACCCAATGCTGATAAATGAAGAAGTCTTCAAAGAGACTGAAGACAAACCTCAATGCACGAGTTTCTCTTAACAAAACTAACAACTCATGGTAAACTTTATCTTTGAAAAATATAATATTATGTCCATACATAAAGAGTAATGCACTTGAGTTTTTAAAACATGACAATAGCATCAAGATCATGATACTAAAAAGGTAATCTTATGTCAAGATCATGAGCTCTATGCTCACTATATGAATCTATAACTAACTAGCTATTATAATCCTTACGACAGAAAGAAACATTGGTAGAAATCATTCTTGTAAAATGGCATTAAGTATGTTAAGAATAATAGTTTTTATGGCTTAAATATAAATACTGACACATATCCAAAATAGTAAAGGAAATTACTTTACCTCATCGGAGTATTGCATTTACTAATCAATTTATCTACTAGAATCTTATCATGCTTAAGAAGTACATCTTGACTTAGTTCAAAATAAACTCCTACTTGATCATACGCTTACCTGCTGAACCTGTAAGAACCAGCAATCATTTTGAGTTAGCAGAATGCTAAGTAAGCCCCAAAATTCAAACTTGGTTTCTCACCTTCTTGACAAAAAGTAGATTATCAGTACAGCTAACAGCAACTAAATGCAAGTCATTTTTATATAACTTATAGAAATTAAAGTTGTATTAGTTTTTCTGTATTTGAAACTAATCATTACAAATTGTTAAAATGTTTCATTTTTTTGCTAACCGCTAGCAATTACTAAACTGCGATATCAGACATTTTATGTCACTTTAAAAAATTTAAATTTTTAAGAAATTTTGGGGTTATGACATGTGGTATCAGAGCACAAGGTTCAAACATTAGGCGTTGATGAAGCTCAACTTGCTTATATGGAACAGTGAATTTAAATCATTTCGTTGATATTGTTTTCTTTTAATGTTATCATCAGAGAATTTGTTTCTGAGTTTAACAACAGGTATGGAAAGATTGGAGGAATATGCGGAAGAGGAATATCCCTATACTGAACAAGATAATTTACAAAGAGAACCTATACAAGAAGACATAACCACTAATTCCTCCCAAGCCGCCAACATTTAATGGAGAAACTGAAAAGGGGGAGGAAGCGGAATCCTGGTTATCCAGGATGAAGAAGTACTTCCAGATTTATAACTATTCTAACCAATTAAAGGCTAGGATGGCTATCTATAATCTCACAGGGAAAGTTGATATATGGTGGAAAAGATTTAAAGAGAGTAAAAGGTATAAGAAAGAAGAACATAAATTGGAATACATTCAAGAAATACTTTAAAAAGAAATTTTTATCTGAACAGTACTATGAAGAAAGGGCTAAAGAATTCTATGAGTTAACACTGGGTACAATGACTACGAAAGATTTGAACAGTAATTTTTTAAGTCTGCTTAGGTATGTGTCATACCTTGTGGATGAAAAACCGAAGGTACAGCGGTTTCTCAGTTGTTTACCTTATCACATAAAGGATAGGATTGAGTATGACAATCCAAAAACCCTAGAAGAAGCTATGAGGAAAGCAAATTTATGTTATGAACAGAATCGAAAAAATGAGAGTATGGCCAACTGGAAGGCCGAAAAGAATAATAATTATGATCAAAAGAAGAAAGAGTTTGTGCCTAATCGAAATTCTAAAAATAATAATGCCAGAAATTTTTCTAATAATAAGAATTTCCAGGGGAATAAAAATAATTCACAGAACAATTAGAACAATTAAAAAAATAAAGAGCCTGCTAATAATCACAGTAATTACACAAAGAACTTTGAACGAAAAGAACCCGTAAAGTGTTAGGAATGCAATGGTCCACATTATGCCTCAGTCTGTCCCAATCGGAAAAATACTATCAGCAATATCCATACAATACAGGAGGAGATTACTGTTGGAGATTTAACGAGGACTATGCCCAGGATCAATGCAACTTTGGAGAATCGGCAAGCAAACTATCAAACTTCCATGGTGGAAGTAAAAGGTAAGATAAATCAAACACCCATAGCTATTTTAATTGATCCAGGAGCTAGTTTAAGCTATAATTCTCCTAACTTGGTAGAAAAGTGTAAACTGCATGTTGAAAAGTTTACAAGTTCTTGGTTAGTTCAGTTAGCTATTGGTGCAAAGAGAAAGGTAACTAGTTTTGTAAAGAATTGTGCAGTAACTATGGATCAATTTGAAACTTTTGTTAAGCTTAATGTACTACCTCTAGGTTCATACGACATACTAATTGGTATGGATTGGTTAGAGCAACATAGGGTGGTCTTAAATTGCTATGATAAAACCTTTACTTGTATAAATAATGATGGAAAACTAATAAGCGTAAAGGGAATCCCGAGGAAAACAACCGTAAGGAAGATTTATGCTCTGCGGCTTAAGAGAGCTGTTAGGAAAGGTTGTAAGGCTTATGCATTAACAGTAACCAATGAGGAAAATCTAAACAACATAGATAAATTAAAATTTGAGGATATACCAGTTTTAAAGGAATATGCAGATGTATTTTCGGAAGAAATTTCGGGACAGCCTCCAAAAAGGGAACTAGATTTTACCATTGAGCTGGTACCTGGTGCAGTGCCTAGCTCAAAGGCCCCTTATCGGATGAATATACTTGAACTTAATGAACTTAAGTCACAATTAAAAGAACTTATTGACAAGAATTATATTCGACCCAGTGTGTCTCCTTGGGGGGCACCTGTCATCTTTGTTAAGAAAAAGGAAGGAACTCTACGACTCTGCATAGATTATCATCAATTGAATAAGATGACTATCAAGAACAAATACCCGCTACCTCGCATAGATGATCTGTTTGATCAACTACGTGGAGCCACGGTATTCTCAAAAATTGATTTACGATCTGGATATCACTAAGTTAGAATTAAAGATGAATACATCTTTAAAACAACTTTTAGGACTCGATATGGACATTACAAGTTTGTCGTCATGCCATTCGGGCTTACTAACACTCCAGTTATTTTTATGTGTCTAAAGAATAATGTAATGCATAAATATCTGGATAAGTTTGTGGTCGTGTTTATCGACGACATATTAATTTATTCAAAATCTGAAGAAGAACATAAAGAACATTTAAAAATTGTCTTGCAAGAGTTGCGAGATCATCAACTCTTTGCAAAGTTTAGTAAATGTGACTTCTTTAAAGATAAAATCCAGTACTTAGGTCACGTGGTGACTAAAGAAGGAATTTCGGTGGATCCCGAAAAGATAAAGGCAATCGATTATTGGCTAGTTCCAAAAGACGTAACTAATGTCCGATCATTTATGGGGATTACCGGTTATTACCGGAGGTTCATCGAAGGGTTTTCGAGAATCGCAAATCCGATAACCTCCTTGCAGAAAAAGGGAAAGAAATTTGATCGGAATCAGAAGTGCGAGGATAGTTCTTAAAAGTTAAAAACCTTATTAACCAGCACACCAATTTTAAGAATAGTTGATCCAAATAAAGATTTTATAGTATGTACTGACGCATGCAACGACGGTTTAAGCGGAGTATTGACTCAAGAAGGACATGTTATTGCTTATGAGTTTAGGAAATTGAAAATTCATGAAAAGAATTATGCAACCTATGACTTGGAATTAGCTGATGTCATACATGCTTTAAATATGTGGCATCATCATTTAATTGGAAGAAAATTTATTTTAATGAAAGATAATAAGGGATTAAAATATATGTTAGATCAACCTAACCTGAATGCTAAACAAGCTAGGTGGCTAGCTTTTCTAAGTGAATATGATTTCGAAATTCGACACATTGAAGGGAATGAAAATAAAGTTGTTGATGCATTAAGTTGAAATGCAAAGCTGAATTTTACAGCAGCTATCAGCACTTATACAACAGATTTGGAAGAACAGCTTAAAGCAGGGATAGAACAAGATGAAAATTACCTAAAGTTACAAGCAAAAGCAAAAGAAAATCTAATAGAAAGTATGAGTACAGGGTACAGCTTGAATGAAAAAATATTTTCACTATATAAAGACAGAATATATGTACCTAATGTACCTAAGGTTAAGTTATTAATTTTAGATGAAATCCATAAAACTCCTTACTCAGGCCATCTGGGTTATCAGAAAACTATAACCATGCTAAGAAAAGAATATTTTTTGCCAAACATGAAGACTGAACTGGCAGAATATATTGCTAGATGCTTTGAATGTTAGCAAGTAAAAACTGAACACCAGCATCCAGCTAGATTACTTCAGCCTTTGCCCATTCCTAGCTAGAAATGGGAGATAATTAGTCTTGATTTTATTACTGGAATGCCTAAAAATCAGAACTTAAATGATTCCATAATGGTAGTGGTTGATAAATTGAGTAAAGTAGCCCATTTTATACCTGTAAAAACTACTTATAAAGCTGCAAACATGGCTGATATTTTTTTAAAACAAATTTTTCGACTGCATGGAATACCGAAGGTTATAATTTCAGATCGAAACCCTAAATTTACGGGTAATTTTTGGAGATCTCTGTTTAAAGGATTAAATACTACATTAAATTTTAGTACCTCATTCCATCCTCAAATTGATAGACAGACTGAAAGAGTAAATCAGGTACTGGAAGATTTACTAAGAATGTATGTAAAAGAACAGCCAGGTAAATGGGAAGATTATTTACACCTGGTAGAATTCGCTTATAATAATAATTATCAAGCTTCAGCTAGATATAGTCTTTTCGAAATTTTGTATGGAATGAAATGTAACACTCCCATCTCTTGGAGTAATCCGGTAGACAGGTTAGTATTACAACCTGAATTATTGAAATAAATTGAAGAAATTGTAAAGCAGGTACAAGGTAATCTGAAAATTACACAAGATCGACAGAAAAGTCAAACAGACCTTAAAAGAACTCCAAAAGAGTTCCAGGTAGGTGAACATGATTTCATTAAGGTGAGACCCAAAAAGAATTCTCTTAGGTTGGGTAGTTGTGCCAAACTAGCATCTCGTTATTGTGGTCCTTTTGAAATACAGTCCAGGATCGGACGGGTAGCCTATCAGTTAGCTTTACCACCGAATTTAAGAGTTCACAATGTTTTTCACATTTCTCTATTAAATAAATATGTGCATGATGCTATTCATGTTATTAACTAGAATGATGTACAGGTGGACCCCGAAGGAGATTTTCTAGTGGAACCGGACTGTATCCTCAAGCAAAGGGAGATCACACTTCGGAACCGCACCATTGGTCAAGTGAAGGTGCAATGGAAGCACCTTAGCCCAGAGGAAGCCACTTGAGAATTGGAAAGTCATATGCGGGATGCATATCCAATTCTATTTCATGGTAACTCTGAGGATGAGGAATAAATAACATCGAGGACGATGTTATAATTTAAGGGGGTGTGTATGTCACATGCCCCAATTTGCAAAAATAATTCTATATTATTTGTAAAACGTTGTGTTAAATTTTATGCTAAGTTGTAATTGATGACCCAGTGGGGTCAAGAATATTTAATGTAAATTCAGAATATTTTATTTATAAATAAATAATGAGGAGACAACAGCTTATGAGAGCTATTAAAAGAGTATTTACTGGTCAATTGGTGGAGGAGACTGGGTGGAGAGCAAACTGACATGTGGCAGCATCCTCAAACCACCCCTATATGTGTGGTCTTGATTCCCCAAGAAAGTGGAATCAGAACAAGTGGCTCATTTAATGAAAACTGACGCAAAAGACCTCGGCATCTCTATAAAATTTCTCATTGAAGAGAGCTGAGGCTGCTCATTCTAGAGATGTGATCATTCAAGGTGAATGAATTTACTCAAGAGAAATTCAATGGAGGGGAGTCTAGAATGTGTTTGAGGGGATAACTGTTAAGATTGATCTAGTTGCATCTTTTAAGCTAAAGATCAAACTGCTAAGAGCAGATTGTTATTACTGAGGTAATTGAACCAGTCAGCTGACAGAGGTTTTTACAGTTGCATTCTCCACCTAGTTCTCAGCCAAGAAGACCGAAACAGGCTTGGGGGTCCTGAGGAAGCGTTGTTTGAGCGCTCTCCAGGATATTGGTAGGGAGGAACAACCTCCTTAAGTTGTTGTCGTCTTGTCCTCAACATGTTCTATTTTATTTTTACTGTCTTAGTTAAGTAAATCTTAGTTTAATTATTTCATGCATGTTAAATGTTTAGGGTTTATGAATGAAAGATAACTGTGAAATGTTAGATTCAATAAAATTATAGATTATAGAAGAAATGGGAATGAGTATGTATTTACTCAAAATAGAAATTAAATTTTCAAATTGTGTTTTTCCACACCTGAACTGAGTTCGTACTCTAGCACAGTTGGCTTTCTTAGATAAATGAAATGATTCTTTTATTTGGAATATAAACAGTAGATAGGATTCTTTTATTTGATTATGAACAGTGGATAGAATTTACTTCAAAGTTTATAATTTATACTAAATATCAGTGTTATGTATTGACTCCTTTAATTTATTGTAATTAACTACATCAAAGAAATAGGTCTAAAAGAAACAGTAAATATTATAAATATTTCAGTATTAATTAATTGATAAAAATATAAATATCATAGTTAACATAAGGTAAGAAGACTAATATTTAAGAAAATATGTAAAAGAAAAGAAAGTAGTAAACCTGTTTATAAACATTATCATTACAGACTAGTGTGTTACAACCAGAATCAAAGGACTCTTTTATAATCTTTGTTTATTAATTACTGACAGCCAACGAAAAAACCGTAAGTATTTTTTAACTATAATTTAGAGGTAAGAGACTGTAAAATTTATGGAGGATTTTCTATTTTTGTTTTCTTAAAAGTAGTATCAAAACTTTAACTGTAAGTTTATCTCATCATTCTTATTTTCTATTTGAAAAACAAAGTCAAAAACTCTATAAGTAGAAACAAGAATTTCATAACACTATAGGGTCTATATTATTTCCTTTAACCAAGTTCTAGAAATTACCATTATCTTCTAAAACAGAGCTCAAAATAATTTATAATTTACAGAGTAGTAATGAATAAAATATACAGGTAAATAACTAACAAATTACACTAGTAATTATAAACCATGTATAATATAAATCTCAAATTCAGATAGGCTTACATCCTGTAAGAATTCAAGGGTCGAAACCCTTTTTACTAAGAAAACCAATTACACAAAAGTCTTTGTGTTAAACTATAACTAGTTTACATTACGGACTGAAAGAGTAAAAACCCCACAAACTTTACATCTAGACTGTTTCACATTCTTCATTCTTAAACCAAATATACATAAATATTTAATATTAACAGTAAATTACATTACTGACAGGTTAAGGAAAACCCTTTGCATAGTTTCATCTTCTTAAAGATCGAATAGAAAAACCAAAGTAAACGAGACAAAAACCACATAATTTTAAGCAGAGAGGAGTTTTTATAAACTTAACACAGTATTACATCCGTAGGCCGTAAGGCTGAACAGTATTCACCAAAACAACACTTACATCACAGCTTTAACAGCTTGTGCAACCCAGCAATGTATCGACAAGGTTTAAAAACAAAAACATGGTTTATAAACAACAAAGTAAATATCATAACTAGCAGAAAGTTCGCAGCTAGGCTTCCAATCACAGGACCCTTCAACCAACCCTTTTCGCAAACAGGGAGAACCCATGACGAGACCGAGACTTACCGGTTTGAAAGCCCACAAAGGTAACTAAAGGACGAGCCTATTTTCCATCCAAGTCTCGAGCTGTCAGCATAGCCTGCAAGTTTAACCCAAACGATATTAAAAACTCAAAGTAAGCCCCAAAATTCAAACTTGGTTTCTCACCTTCTTGACAAAAAGTAAATTATCAGTACAGCTAACAGCAACTAAATGCAAGTCATTTTTATATAACTTATAGAAAGTAAAGTTGTATTAGTTTTTCTATATTTGAAACTAATCATTACAAATTGTTAAAATGTTTCATTTTTTTGCTAACCGCTAGCAATTACTAAACTGTGATATCATACATTTTATGTCACTTTAAAAATTTTAAATTTTTAAGAAATTTTGGGGTTATGACATGTGGTATCAGAGCACAAGGTTCAAACATTAGGCCTTGATGAAGCTCAACTTGCTTATATGGAACAGTGAATTTAAATCATTTCGTTGATATTGTTTTCTTTTAATGTTATCATCAGAGAATTTGTTTCTGAGTTTAACAACAGGTATGGAAAGATTGGAGGAATATGCGGAAGAGGAATATCCCTATACTGAACAAGATAATTTACAAAGAGAACCTATACAAGAAGACATGACCACTAATTCCTCCCAAGCCGCCAACATTTAATGGAGAAACTGAAAAGGGGGAGGAAGCGGAATCCTGGTTATACAGGATGAAGAAGTACTTCCAGATTTATAACTATTCTAACCAATTAAAGGCTAGGATGGCTATCTATAATCTCACAGGGAAAGTTGATATATGGTGGAAAAGATTTAAAGAGAGTAAAAGGTATAAGAGAGAAGAACATAAATTGGAATACATAGCCTGCAAGT
Source organism: Pseudotsuga menziesii (assembly GCA_001517045.1). NCBI lineage: Eukaryota > Viridiplantae > Streptophyta > Pinopsida > Pinales > Pinaceae > Pseudotsuga > Pseudotsuga menziesii. The sequence goes on along the minus strand of LPNX010364605.1, from coordinate 192,973 downwards.
TTAACCCAAACGATATTAAAAACTCAAAGTAATGATTTATTAAAATCCTAGAACTTAGTAATTAAATTTACAAAAGGAAGGCGAGCAATGTTAAGTGTTTACCTGGGAGTAAAAGTAATTGAAGCCGAGAAAGAACAGTCGCCGAGAAGCAAGAAAACCCTCATGCCAACCCTATGACAGAGGCAGCAAGGATATAGCACTCAAGCTCTACGATGCCAAGGTAAAGAAAGAACAGATACAAGGGTGAAATCCTTTTACAGGCTTCCATCCAAGTGAGGAATTTAAAAACCACGCACACTGTGTTTCTAAACTCACAAAAGAAATTGAACACACACACCACGAACCCCTTAAACACTTGCATAGTAATGTAGCACAATATTGCAGACTACGAAACTGACAAACGAGGAAGGAGCAAACCTCTCATGGCCGCAAAGAGTTTTCACAACGCAGCTTACAGAACACAAGCCCTCGAAGAAAAATGAAAGAGTAGGGTTTCGATGTGTTATAAGTCAACCAATGCATGGTGGAGACTTATCCATGTGCCCTTCTAGAAATATCACCAAGAGTGGGTCATTTTCAATAGTCAAACGCTGCACATCGAAAATGAATTATATTATTGCCAATTCTTTCAAATCAGCCATCGACTATAGTAGAAAGGTGCATATCATTTGCCAATAATACAATTACAAAGATTCAACCATAATATAACGTTACTTATGATTTCTCTTCATGTTTACTTTTCCATCGATCATTTGGATAAATTTATATCATTGATTACTATGTCAATCATGCTTTGGAATTTAGGATACTATAGGAACAACACTTGTAATGTTCTACATTTAGTTCGACCTTATGATAGTAGTTTTTAGGTAGTGAAACTACCTTATGTTATACATAGTATTTTTGTTATGGCCTAGTATTATAAACTGTAACTCAGTATAGTATGATAACATTAGAAGAACATTTGCATTATGGTTACAAACCAAATACTATGTACGCAGCTTGTCCACTAGCTGTGTAAGAAGACAATCGCATTTGTAAACAATTCAAACATGTTGGTATTGTTCACGACTAGTAAGGGAGAATTAGAGTAGGGTTATGTTGTAATTACAATATCTTTCATAAACCAATAGCTCTAAACTTTTCACATAAAACCCAATGCTGATAAATGAAGAAGTCTTCAAAGAGACTGAAGACAAACCTCAATGCACGAGTTTCTCTTAACAAAACTAACAACTCATGGTAAACTTTATCTTTGAAAAATATAATATTATGTCCATACATAAAGAGTAATGCACTTGAGTTTTTAAAACATGACAATAGCATCAAGATCATGATACTAAAAAGGTAATCTTATGTCAAGATCATGAGCTCCATGCTCACTATATGAATCTATAACTAACTAGGTATTATAATCCTTACGACAGAAAGAAACATTGGTAGAACTCATTCTTGTAAAATGGCATTAAGTATGTTAAGAATAATAGCTTTTATGGCTTAAATATAAATACTGACAATATCCAAAACAGTAAAGGAAATTACTTTACCTCATCGGAGTATTGCATTTACTAATCAATTTTTCTACTAGCATCTTATCATGCTTAAGAAGTACATCTTGACTTAGTTCAAAATAAACTCCTACTTGATCATACGCTTACCTGCTGAACCTATAAGAACCAGCAATCATTTTGAGTTAGCAGAATGCTAAGTAAGCCCCAAACTTCAAACATGGTTTCTCACCTTCTTGACAAAAAGTAAATCATCAGTACAGCTAACAGCAACTAAATGCAAGTCATTTTTATATAACTTATAGAAAGTAAAGTTGTATTAGTTTTTCTGTATTTGAAACTAATCATTACAAATTGTTAAACTGTTTCATTTTTTCGCTAACCGCTAGCAGTTACTAAACTGCGATATCAAATTTTAAATTTTTACGAAATTTTGGGATTATGACAGTGTTACTATTGTATTTGGTCATCATAGAGTCATGAGGTAAAGCCTCCATTGTAAGTTGGGTCAATAGTACCCTAATGAATATAATATAATATTGTATTGTGTCTTCCTAAGTGAAGTCGGCCCACTTAGTTAAGTGTGGCCAACTTGTTAAGTTAAAAGTCAAGTGACGAAAAGAGTATGAATAGAGATGTGTTCATCATTTGAACACACATTCACTTGTGTACAGCGCATAGGAGAGAGAGATATATATATCTGCTGAAGGGAGGCACACATGTCTGGGGTCTTGTCTTGTGCTTTTTATACATCTTATACAGAGGAAGTGTTGTTGGGTTTTCTTCCCCATGAGGGTTTCTCGGGATAAATCTTTGTGTTCTTTTGTGTGGTTGTGCTTGTCTATATTTTAGTGATCATTTTGTTTATGGTTATGTTGTTATGATGCTAAATGTTATAAGATCTAATATAACCATTAAAAACTTAACACTTACCACATCTTATAATCCACAACAAAATGGAGTAGTTGAAAGAAAGAATGTATCCATCATGGAAGCGGTCAGAGCAATGATCCATGATTAAGATCTGCCTATGCATCTATGGGAAGAAGCAACAAGAACTGCAATCTATGTCCATAATATAATTTATCACAATGCTATTGGAGACAAAACCCCAAAATAAATGTCCACTGATGAAAAGCCTGCAGTAAGCCACATAAAGATATTTGGTTGTCATGTATACCTACATGTTCCAAAAGAGAAGATCAAAGTTGGACCCTTCAGGAAATAAAGGAGTATTTATTGGATAGATTGAACAATCAAAAGCTTATAGAATTTATATTCCAAGATTCCGTCAAATGGATATCAATATATATGTTACATTTGATGAAGATGCAGCCTTCACCAAATCCAGAAAGACCCTTACAGTTAAGGATCATGAAGAAGAGAAGGAGGCTCGTAGAGCCACAAAAGTTATCAGACCACCAATTAGAGACATTGAAGATCCTATATAAGAATAGCATGACCTTGTAGAACCTCAAGGACTTATTGAAACATCCCAAAAGATCATCTCAACAAAAAGAAGACCAACTTGGGATCGTGGTGTAATCAAGGAAGTAGAAAGATATGGTGCACCAAAAGGAAGCAAAAGACAAAGAATACATTCAAACTATGTGGCACTAATGAGCAATCTTAAGGACTTATTGAAACATCCCAAAAGATCATCTCAACAAAAAGAAGACCAACTTGGGATCGTGGTGTAATCAAGGAAGTAGAAAGATATGGTGCACCAAAAGGAAGCAAAAGACAAAGAATACAATCAAACTATGTGGCACTAATGAGCAATCTTATTGATGAAGAACCCACATGTTTCGAAGAATCCTCGAAGAAGGAGGAATGGATGTAGGCCATGATCGAAGAATACTAGTCAATAATAAAGAATGATGTTTGGGATCTGGTTTCCAAGACCAAAGGACATATCAGTAGTTTCTTCAAAATGGAATTCAAGAGAAAGCATTCAACAGATGGCAATATTGAGAAGTTTAAATCAAGATTTGTCGCACAAGGTTTTTCACAGAAGGAAGGAATTGATTATGAAGAAAATTTTGCACCAGTAGCAAGATATACTTCTATCAAAACTGTCATTGCCTTGGTAGCCAAAATGAAATGGAAGCTACATCAAATGGATGTAAAAACAGCTTTCATAAATGGAGTCATAGAAGAAGAAGTATATATTGAACAACCACCAGGATTTGAAACACACGACAAGGAATCACATGTATGCAAATTAAAGAAAGCTTTATATGGGTTAAAACAAGCACCCAAAGCATGGTATGAAAGGATTGATAGATTCCTAATGAATTTGGCCTTTACCAAAAATAAAGATGATTCCAACCTTTATTATAAGGTTGAAGATGACGAAATTATGATATTACTATTGTATGTAGATGATTTATTCTTGACGAGAAAGGAGATGTTCATCAATGAATGTAAGAAGAAACTTGCAAAATTTGAGATGAAAGATCTTGGCACAATGCACTATTTCCTAGGTCTTGAAGTATGGTAGTTTCCTGATGAGATTTTCTTGAACCAAGGAAAGTACACGATAGAGATTTTGAAGAGATTTGGTATGTTATATTGCAAATCAATTAACACTTTGATGGTGACAAACCTAAAGCTATTGAATGATGATTCTTCGGAAAGAGTAGATGTCACATTATACAGATAGATTATTGGCTCACTAATGCATTTAACAAATACAATACCAAATATATGTTTTGTTGTGAACACCTTAAGTCAGTATATGGTGGAACCCATACATGTTCATCTAGTTGCAGCAAAAACTGTGATGAGGTACCTAAAAGGTACATTATACTGTGGAATCATATATACAGCCGATGGTGAGTTCAAATTATGTGGCTATATTGATTTGGATTGGGCTAGAAGCGTTGCATTAGAT